>CM026212.1:9434300-9551800 GCA_014839995.1 Xenentodon cancila
CGTCATTCATTTTCAGAGACAATAAGTGAGTATGCAATAGGACAGGCAGGACTTTAGTCTTCAAAGCAGATAGATACCAGCAGCTTGGCTTTGGTCTTCAGAGGAATGTGTAGAATGAGAAGAACTCAGCAGTATACAGTTTAAACCCTGCCAACAGTTGATTAACCGGAATACAAACCCAAGTCCATCCGCACAGCCAACAAGTCTGTCTGGGGAGACAGGTTTTCAGGTAAAGATTAACAACACCCACATTGAAAAAACTTTCAAAGATCTTCGAATGGGCTCCTCCTGTCTTGCAGTACAAACGTAACGGATGAGCAATCTCATCAATATGTAACAAGAAATAAAACGCATTTAGCTGGTATCCAGAGAACCAGTTGCTTTGCATGGTTTTAAGAATAATAATAATACATTTTATTTATAAGGCACCTTTAAAAAAACAGGTAAAAGAGCAGCATCAGTGATAAGCAATCAGGAAGAGGTGGGTTTTAGGGGATTTTTTGACTCATCAACTCACTGACAGTTCTCTTCAAAGGTGTATTTGATGCAACAATGGCAATAAGTCTACAAAAATCAAAAAAAGTAGTGATTTTCCATCAGTTCGCTATGGTTTAATACTTTTATTTTGTTTTTTAGTCATACACCATACCATTTAATTGACTTTCATGTTCACCTATTATTAGAAATATACAACAATTGGAGGAATGAGGAAAATATGAGTAAACCATTGTTTATTAAAACACGTTTAGTGCATTGACACTCAGCCTATCAGGATAAATAAACAGCTCATTTAATCTATATAGACAAAGAGCTGCTGTGTGTTCGCTATGCTTCTCCTGCTGAAAGTCAGGTCACGAGATGAGCTGGACAACATGCTGGGGCAGCTCATATGACCACAGATGCATGGCTTTAAGACAGAATGAGTTATTCATAAGTGCTGTACCTCCTCACGTGGGCTGTGCTTCATGGTGTGTGCTTATATGTGTGTGTGTTTGGTGTAGATCCCGGACCACAAACATCTTACACTGAGACTGGTCTTGAGATTGCAGTCCATGGGAACGTATTTGCTCCATAATTTCTCAGCAGTAAACCAAAACTTTTTAAAGTGACTTGATCATGAACACAATCAAATGGAAAATGTCTCATCATTTTGAAGGCCTGCTCACTTGTAATAATAAGCAAAATAAGTGGTTCTTTAAAGTGTCATCATATCTACAATAGTGTCAAATACTTATCCTCTGGAGAATTTGGTGTGGATATTGTAATATAAAACAAAAAAATGGGGAATACCAGAAATGCAGTTAACTAGTCACCCCATGACACAGCTTCTTCTTACACATATCTCCGGAATACCCCCCCCATTATGGACACATAATCCCTATAAGCCTCTATAATGCCCTCAGACAGGGAGAGGAAGTGGAGAAAAAAGAGTTTAAGCTCACTGACTTTGCAAGCCGATTACGAGCCAAGTGCATTTCACAAACGGCACTTTGAGGTTTTGAACTCAGGGTGAACAGACACACCAGCTCCAGTCACTTAGAAAAGCGACGGCATGAACAAGGAATGTGTAGCTAAGGTTGAGAGAACAGGAAAAAAGAGGGCGAGGCAGAGTGGTTCTGCCACTAGAGGACAGTATACATGTATGTGATTACATGAGTTCCCCAGTTAGAGGATGTGTGTTACTTGGCCAGAGCGTCTCAGGGAGTTGATAGTGATAACCTGGTTTAAAGACGTAAACTTTCACAGAGGTGGATTAAGGGAAGAATTACAGAGGATTAACAAAGAAGCTCAACCAATGATGTCCCCTTCAGTGTCTTTTAGTATCCAAATCCCTCTGTTGCTTTATGATGTCCACCACCTCTGAATACTTATATATTTTAATCTCAAGATTTTGTCTTTCAAGTGAAAAAAGTGAACATGACTGCATAAAAATAGCATAATGCCGCCTTACAACAGAACAATGCAGACTGGCAAGATATTAAACCCTTTCACAACTCTGCGGTTACCCTCCAACACGCTCATACCTATTACTTTGTGATGACCATACATATACAGTAACAGAAAGTTTGATATAATTCATTTGATAATACAATGTCTTCAGTTAAACAGCCTCTTTGATGTTTAAAAACTTTCCTCAGACTAGTGTGTCTTCATGAGGAGCTGTGCATTACGCATATGAGGTTAGATGTTGCTATTGTAAGATAAAGTAAAGGCCAACCTGGGTGAGCACTTATTATGACAAGTCAAAAAATAATGTTCCAGAGGTTAACCAATAATCTTGAGGAAATAACAATTTGGCCATCCAGTCTCATTTTAAGCGTCACAGGAAGTTCTCTAAACTCGAGTTTTAAAATTGAATTTAATCAAGTCAGTCAAGTGAATAAAATAAAAGCTGTTGCGTACACATAATTGAACTCAACAAGGAAATAAATAACGTTTTGTAGATATTTTACATTTCTACTTTTTTCTCTGTGCCAGTGTTGGTCCTGTTTTCATCTATGAGAATAACCTTTTTTTAGTATGTTTTTTTTTTTAATATATTCAAGCAGTCTCCAGGTAATTTTAAATTTCATCAGTTTAACAAGATGTTTTCTTTGTTCTGTGATACCAGAACAGAAGCTTTTCATCCTTTTTTAAAATTATATTCATTCAAGTATTTTCTTAATGAGGGCAGCACGGTGGCTTAGTGGTTAGCACTGTTGCCTCACAGCAAAAAGGTTCCTGGTTCCATTCCCGGCCCGGTGGGTCTTTCTGTGTGGAGTTTGCATGTTCTCCCCGTACTTGCGTGGGTTTTCTCCGGGTAATCCGTCTTCCTCCCACAGTCCAAAAACATGCAGGGTAGGTTGATTGATCTTTCTAAATTCTCCTTAGGTGTAAGTCTGCATGTTTGTTTGTCTTGTATGTGGCCCTGGATAGACTGGCGACCTGACCCCTGCCTTTCGCCTACTATGCATCAGGATAGGCTCCGACAGACCCCCGTGACCCAGAAACGGATAAAGCGGGTATAGATAATGGATGGATGGATTTTCTTAATGATTGAAATTTCATGTTCAAAACTTGACGGTAAGAAAAAGATAGATCCTTCTATTTTGTGATAACAAAACAGCAATTTCACACATTTGGTGTCATTCCTGGCACTGTTGGGCCTACCCCAGAGTGTGGCTGCCCTGCTCGTTTCTTCTAAGTCTAAGGACCAAAATCTAGACCTTTCAGCTGCTTCTTAGCCTCCTCCTAGTTTCTGTTTTGTTTTTATTTTGTTTTTTGTTTTTTGTGTTTTTTTGTGTTTTTTTAAGTCTGCCCTTGGAATGCGTTACCTGCTTTGTTTCTCTTCCTAATTAATTCCTGAATGTTTGCACTTGTGTATATTCACCCTCAGTCTGTATATATTGTGTGTGTGTGTGTGTGTGTGTGTGTGTGTGCGTGTGTTTGTGTTTGTGTGTTGTGCTTTTTGCTAAATGAAAGCTCTTTGCCTCCTGCCTCCGTCTCCTGCATTCCATACATTCCTTGACACCGGACAAAAACTGCTTCATTTTCAAGGGGGGAGATTGTGTAATATAATTATGAATGTTTGTACAAATTCTCTTTGCAGAGCCTATATTCTGTTGAAGTGGATAGCTTTTTTTTAAAGCTGCAATTGTATAGAGAAACATTTTTGATAAAGGTGATATTGTTTTGTAGTACATTTATTCTAAATGATACAGCAGAAGGTAAGATATTTAAAATTAATGTAAATCCTCTCTATGCTGTATTTTAATTTTCAAGATAATGGCGATGCATCCACAGGACTTGCCAAAGCTTAAACAGTTTTGCTGAATTTTTGCTTCAACTTGTAACTTAAGTACTCATTTACTTATCATTGCTCAGTAATTTTTTTGGTCCTTTTTCAGAGGTAGAAGGAAAAGCTATACCTTCCTTTCCTGATTTTTGAAAGGAACTCTTCTGGCGAGAGGCATGAATCCCCTCATGGCCGCTGCAAGATCTCTCAAAGCTGATGCCAAGATTTTGGAGCCATTTTTAACAGAGATAGAAATCCCAACTAAACCATTATGGTCAGATCTCTTGAGCCAGGGATGTTTTACTCTGACCTCACCTTGTGTTTTCTGGGACTGGTTCAGAAAAATTATTTGAAAGTGAGTTACTGTTATGTGAGAACAACACAACAAACTTCTGCAACAATATTTATCTGGTAATTAATGTAGCACGGGCGTGACTTTCTTTTTAATAACATCTTAATTTCTGTGAACACACCTTACTATGAGGTGGCATCACAAAACTGGTGGTAGGGCGTGGTGTTGGCTCAGTCATTGCTGGGTAGGAGAGTAGGAGAACTCTCAATGTCCTCTTCAAGTTCGAGTTTTCTCTTCTCGGTTGTCATTGTCATAGCAACAACCATCTCAGCTCCTTATTTGTTGTAGTTGAGTTTTTTTCATGCCTACTTGGTCAATGTTGGAAAAACATACATAAATTAAACCTCTTTCACATACTTTATAAGGAAGCAGATAACACCACACATGCAAAAAATCAATTGTACAAACTTCAGTGCAGAGTCAAATGTAGTTAAGAAAAAGGGTTGCATGGTAAACCATGACAAAAAATCAGTCATAAGATATTCATACTGTAAGTTTTGTATTTTGTTTTGTCCTCTATGGAGGACATGATTTTCCAGTGGATAATTTAAAAACTGTAAATATGTAATATGGAGCTAAAACCTGTTGCAACACGAATGTGATTCATGAGTCTGTGATTCATTTGACTATTTTCTGAGCTTCTGCAGTGAGGCTGTTTTTACATCCACATTGAGAATTTGCAACCTACATTGTATACATACATTTACTGTATAAATAAGCATTTCAGTTACTGTGAACAGAATATTTATGAGCTTTTAAAAGATATATCTGCAACCGCAAATCCACCTCAACAAATATTTAGTTTATCATTGTGGCATTTTTTTTCTCATTACTATTGTTGCCTTTCACACACCAGTTTCTCATGCACAAAGAAATATTCTGAGACATATAACTATCTATATAACTATCTGCTCCATTCTGGATTCTTTATCCATCCACAATGGAGAGAGTGAGATATTTAGAGTGATACATCACCTGTCCGAAACAAGATTGGTCCCATTTGGCTTGATATGACCACCACTTCTCGTCCTGGCTTGCTGTTCATGAAATGGACTGAGCAAGAATAAACTCATTAAGATTTCAGCCCCACTTTCTCAGACATCTGTTGATTCGCACCTAATCCTGGTATATGTGCATTCACAGTCTTTATAAGCAGACGGCAAGGTTGGTCACAAATTTACTGATTAAGAAATGGAGCTGATACAAGTAAGCAGCAGCTTATAATAAAAATGTACTAGCAGGTCAAACACCTAATATAAAAAGTATTAAAGCTGCTATTAATAAACTTAGATATCCTGCCCGGCAGACAATAGCCGACATGCCAAATGTGTTGTAGTCCAATATAACAATAAAGCAAAACAATAAAATAACAATAAAAATTGTAAATCAGCACAGATCATTTCTATAGGCTGACTGTCCATTCATCATTTAAGATCACAGTGTGTCAAGGTTAAAGGTGTTTTATCAAATGTTCTTTTATTAATCACTGTATCACAGAACTTGCTTTATTCCCAGTTTTATTTGTATTATGTACAAATATTTGCCCGAGCCAACATGCTGGACATCACATTACCTAGTTTGTTGATGACTCTCTAATCCTGTCCTGGCCCTGACCCTCTGGTGACAGACTTTTTAGAGTGGTTCAAGTCTTCTTTTTTAAACATAAATAGCCAAAACTAAGGAGATGATTGTAGATTTTAGGAAAAATCCAGCAGTCACCTCACCTGCTGTTACTGATTATCAGCAGGTTTAAATTATGAGCACAAATATCTGGTCATTTTAACTGACAACAAACTGCCGTCTGAGCCACACGTTAATGCTGTGTACAAAAGGTCAACCAGCATCTGTATTTTTATTGCAAGCCTCATAATTGTAAGGTGGATAACACGTTTACAAAAATATGTTATTATTGCTTTATTGAAACTGTGCTTACGTTTTCATTCGTTTGCTGGTATGGATTTGGATTTTTGTAGTGCTGACTGCAAAAACAAAGCGATCCCACCAACAAATGCAAGAAGGCTTTTATTGAAAATAAGGAGGTCACAGATGTCATGTAGATAAGCAACTTGTACAAGATATATATTCTGACGTGTACAAATATCTTATAAGACAAGCAGTATACAGTGCGTAAAATAACAATGAGATTAAACAAAGAGTGTGTTAAAGTTTAACCCCATCAATTCTACAGACAGAAGCATGGATGTGCTATGAGGTCACCAGTGTCAGCTATTGTGGTCGATGTGTACATGGAAGGAGTAGAAACCACACAGTTCCTACAACTTGCCTGAGTTATTTATTTTCTCCAATCTGCAACACGGCCGTGGCCTCCCTGCTCAGAAAGCTTACACAACATTCACACAAGCCACACAGGAACAATGAGCCACCAGCGACCACCATCATCAGACAGCAACACAGCCTGCCTGTTTCAGGTTGTCAGCCACTAGGCTGGATCGTTAAGAAGTAAGTTTCTAAGTAATCCACCTAACGAAGTCAACTGCATATAACAACCTGTATTCCCCAGTAGCAATCAGAGCTGATGAAGCTATTCGGATGAGTCACCCCCTTTCACAAGTCACCCCCTTACTAATCCAGCTGCACTGGCTCCTCATTCACTACAGAGTGCATTTTAAAATTCTGGTTTTAACTTCTAGAGCTCTAAATGATCAGGCACCACCTTACATTAGAGAGCTTCTGCAGCCATACGTCTCCAGCAGGTCCCTGAGGTCATGTGAACAGAGTCTGCTCATAATGAAGAAAACACGACTGAAAACTAAAGGTGACAGGGCCTTTGCAGCAGTGGCTCTCTAACTCTGCAACTCCCTTCCTCTCCTTTCCGTTTGAATAAGAAGTGTGAGCAGGTTGTTTGTGAAGTTTATAAGTTCTGGTGCGGCTTGGCCGTTGGCCAATTATCGGTGCGCGGCCCGCACATGTCCGCGATGCAGGCAGACTTGATTTAAGTGCATGTGCTTTTGATATCTTGCATTTATATTCTGTTTTTTTTTGTACTGCAATGTTATAATAATTTTGTATTAAGAGTTAGTAGTTTTAATAATTTATTGTTTTCCTCATAATTTATACGTGTTTGTTTTATATTGATGATGGGCAATGATTAAGTTTATCTGAAGTTCCCGCTTCATGTTCTGAAGGAGTGGCACGATACCCGTTCGGAAGCTCTGCAGTCTGTTGAAGATTTGAAGTAGATGTCAGTCAATAAAACAAAGGGAGTCTGTGGTCCAATCACAACCCTGAACCCAGCATCCTGTGTCCTGTGGCTCTCTGCACGTCACCCACCACTATACGACATCACTCCAACTAAAAAATAACACAACGCAGAAGGATGGCGTCGAGGGTCCGGCAGGAGGCTTGCTGATGCTGTGGGTTACACATATATATATATATATATATATATATATATATATATATATATATATATATATATATATATATATATATATGAATTTACATCTCAACACCCGAGATGACTTGGACCATGCAGGGTTAATGTTATGTGTTAATGTTATTTACATGAAACTACTTTATGAATGCCTACAATCAACAATTAACAATAATAACAATAATTCATTTTATTTATGGGCACCTTTCTAGACACTGTACAAAGTTAAAAGAGCTAGAATTCTTTATTACTTTTCATGTCTTTCTTTGGCTTTTTGTTACTTTCTTTCTGTTTCAACACTTCAACTGTGAAGTTTATGGTTTAGGGTTAAATAACTTGGTTCCAGCTGAAATGTAATAATCACTTAAATACATTTGTATAAATGAACCCAAGTGGTGACTTTATTTTGAACAGGCAGTGTATTTCTGAGTGTTAGAAATACTTTATCAGCAACCTAAGACATAAAGTAATTCAGTGCTTAGAAGAGGAAGCTGCCACTAGAAGTCATCACAGACTTTTAGTGATTCAACAACTGTCCTGTTAAAAGTGATTAGTGGACAGCACTCCCTCTGTAGCTGATGGAGTGAAGAAGTTCATCCAATAATGTCCCATTTAATGTTTTTTAGTTTCTAAATTCCTCTGATGCATCATTTAAGCCACATCTGAATACAATTGTAAAGATTACTTACCAGTATATTCATTTGTAAAGATCATGAGCTCCCCCTCAAGTTAGAAACAGCTCCACCAGTGACTGATAAAGAACCATTGGTAACTAGACAGGAAACTTTGTGACAACATATTTTGCATCAGGTAGAAAACCACAGTCCCAACCATGGCCAAGTGTCTTCTTTCTGTCGTATTAATTCAGGTAAACAAAAGTGCATTAAAGCAGCCTAATGTCACCTGACAGCAGAACAAACATTATGTGTACATAATACAGATGAGCCGTCTCTGAAATAAATATTGTCCCTAAGGCTTGTCAAGAGGTAAATGCATGATAACGATTCATACCTAACCCTTTCTCCAAAACCTACTCATACCTGCTGTGATGACTAAACAAAGTGTCCGACATATACTGATCACTTTATTACCAGGTGCACCCTAATAAAAGGGCTGCTGAGTGTATGTGTGGTGTACACCATGCTTAATTTGATAATAGCAGCCAAAAAGATGTCATGTTTAATGACATTGCTCAGATTTGCAAGCCTGCTTTAAACCGCATAGAACAGTTGATGAAATGGCTGTACTGTAATACAGCATAAAACATGGTTTTGGCTTCAAACTGATTAGGCTGACCAAGAAAATATATACACTGCTACAGATGTTACACATTTTGGTGTTGGTGTCTTGTAAATAAGCATGTAATTTATAGGGAACGTTGGGTAATTGTTTTAGTTTGTCTGTTTGTCCTGGTAGTTTCAAGTTTCATCAGCCCAAAAAGATATTTAAATGTGCTTTATTCGTAACATAGCAAGAGCTCCTCTCCAATATTTATTATTTCATGATATATTCATGTAATGTTTTCTTACTGAATAAAATTTCATATTAAAACATGACAACAGGGTAAAGACAGATAAATCTCTTTATTTAGTCATCACAAAATAATACATATAGATAATATATAAATAATATATAAATAATCATACAGATTTCATGTAATTCCTGAAGTTCCCGTTTACAGTTATCCTGCTCACTTCTTGGAAAGCCGGTTGGGCTGCACTCGTCAAACCAGCTACCAACACCACAAACTCCCTGAAGTCGACCTCTGAGTCCCCGTTAAAGTCCAAAATTCAGAGTATAGGTTACTGCCCTGTTTGCAAATTCGTTTTCATCACTGACCTTTTAAATTCAACTTTTATTTTATGATAATTTAGGAAATAATCTAAGATAATGTAATAAAAACTCAGGCATTTGTGCTTGGCATGAAGGAGACAACAATTCATTTATTACCCTCAACACCAGATTTCTTCATATTAATAAGGCTTTTTTGTTGACAAAATCTCATATTCATTTTCATCATTAAATGAAATGTTATTTCTGCGCAGAGACAGGTGTTCTCTTCATGGGTGCACAGTACCTTGAAAAGCCCAGGCAACTCCTTCTGCAGCATAGACTTCGACTTCGACTTCGACTTCGACTTCGACTTCGACTTCGACTTTGCTTAGTGTGACCTTCTTCCCTTCAGCACCAGCAAATGCATCAAAGGTGTTCATCAGAACGGCCATGGCTGTCTCCAACTGGGTCATGGTTGCTTCTTCACTGGTGGGTACTTTGTTACAGAGTAACATCAAAGAGCCAAACAGGTCCACAAAGTAGTAGCTGTGCAGAGTGACTGAAGAGAGAGGAGGCTGTTTTTACACGTTGTTGGAAAATGAGTTTTGGATCAGTGAGAAGGCTAGATTGTGAAGGTTAGGTAATGCTGTGTTACAAAAGGTGGTTTCTCCTACTGTGCTAATAAAATCTTAGTCCTACAACGCCCTAGGTACATATTACCAGGTGCATCACAACAAAAGCAACCTAGACTCCTGTTTAACCATTTGACTGGTGTGGTGAACATGTTTTTTTAATAGTGCATGCCTACAACACCCCCCAAAAAATTACAATAAATTGTGACAATTTACTGTACAAGGTAAGACATTGTGAGTAGCTCTTTGCATCTACATATTGTGCAACAAGTTTGAACCTGCTATCACTGCATTATTTTGGTGGTTGTGTGTACTTCTGCACTGTGCGGACGCGAAACACTTTCATGTACATGAAGGGGTGTCTGCTTGTCTTTCTTGTGACTTGTTTCCAGGAAATAGACCACTATTACATTACGTCTGTATGTCAGCATGCACACAACTAACAACTGAGACCAAAAAAAAAAAAAAAAAGTTTTGTTTTCCCTCCGTGTCAGACGTGCGCTGCTCTAGTAAAATTCCATTACCCACATAGGGGACATGAACATTATACCTAGGCTCACATTGCAGATGTACAACTCAGATTGGACCTATGATGTGTTATTTTAAAAGACTTTAAGGAGCATTACAGTAATGACTTGAATAAAAGCTCTTCATATTACAATTAGTTAGCACTCCCAGATCATGTTGTCAGTGGCGTGCATGCAAACACAACAAACTTGCCACACTACTGTGAGAAAGTTGGGTAAGGTGTGAACCATCTGCAGGGTCAGTGTAGTGACAACAAAGTCCGCAGTCTGGTAAGGGGTGCAATACTGTAAATGTCATTCAATGTTGCCATTGAAGGACGAAATCTATTGTGAAGTATATATATATATATATATATATATATATATATATATATATATATATATATATATATATATATATATATATATATATATATATATATATATATATATATATTACTTATAGAAAATATATTATTATTAAAATTTAATAATGTTACATTGTTTTTGGCATTAACACTTCCCTGTGAGCACCAAACCAGGATTTGAAGTTAAAGAGTGTTTGTAAGGGCTCTTTTTTAAAATCTTGTGAACTATTAAAAAAGCAGTTACACCATCAAGTTGCATATTATTTGGATAGGAGACTCAATATTGTCACAATATCGCTACTGTTTTTTTCCACTTGCTCTCTGTCACTCTTGTGTATTGTGAACTGTGTTTGTGAAACTGGGTTCATGGATGAGGCCACCTTTGGGTTTCTGAAAGTAGCACATCTGCATTGCTGTACGGTTTCCTATTAGGACTTTCAGACCACCTTTCTCTTTGTGTCTTTTTTGTAAATGTTCCTTCTGCTTAAGATTCATCCTTATGCATGTACATGCATGCTGTACTCAAGTGCCACCTGCCCACATTCAGTGCCACTACTTTACTGACATTTTTCATTATTCTTATGCCATTAGTGTTTCTTCAGCAGGGTCTAAGAAATTTCAGTAGGTTTACATATAACCTCAAATTCAGATTGTATTTGAATATGACAACAGTACAATTAACAGGAGATTTGCTTGTTTTATGTGCTCTATAGGCAAAACCTAAATGGTCACGGGTATCCTTTCTTCCTTCGTTGAAGCACTTGTGCTTTTAACATCATACTTTCCACTTAGGTTTCTGTTTGTGATCTGTTATTGTGAAACTTGCACAACCCCCATCACATTTAAGTGCCTCGTTCATGTAGAGTTCATGTCTGCCAGTACTGCTGGTTCAGAACAGAGCTATTAAAATGTTATTTTCTGCCTGATCAATATATAAGTGTCATAAATGCATAATCGCTGTTTCACCATAACAATGACTGCAATGATCTCAAAGATGGAAAATATATGGTTTATTTTAACATGTAAAATATATTCTTACACAAAAGAATTTACACAAATCAGAAAAAAGGAGGCACAGTATATACACAATGAAAAGTAGGGTGTAATCATGGAGTCAATCCTTATTCACTTCCATTAGTCTCCACTCGCTCAAAGTAGTCCAAGGAATCATACACGGGCACCTGGCACTAAAATAACAACAACAACAAAACACACGAACAAGCAAATACATATTAATATACGTTATCAGTGCAACACAGTTATTGGTGCTCAACAGAAGTGTTTCTCAACCCACAAATAGAACTCAGAAGATATTCGCTGTGGGATGTCAAGTGTTTTCTGTTTTGTTTTGTCTTTTCAAACTAACATCACAATGTAGGAACCAACACCGAATTGAAATGGACAAATAGTTTACTGCAAAATGAAATGAATTTTTTTTTAATCACCTGATCCTAAACGCACCGATCACTTTATTAGGTTAACTTGGCGTCTAATAAAGTTGCCGGTAAGTGTCTAGCCCCACTGAATACTAGTGAAACTCACCCACTGAGATGAACCTGTGGAGGAACTGGTGCTGTGTTTGTCCATCTCTGCATTCTCAGAGTCAAAGTGTGGAGCTTCATAGATCACCCTGGTTGCATGTCCTAAAACATGACACATGAAATAGACACGCGCATGTTCACAAAACTGTAAAAACTGTTGTTTTAAAAAAGAAAGAAGAAAAGAAAGAAAAAATGCTGTATTTTCAAATGTGAGCACCTTACTCCTGTAAGTACATTTTCTGTTCTTCTTTGTCTACAGTCACGCCGTTAGGGACCTTTGACTGCTTAAACTGTTAAACTGCTGTGACCAAACTCCTTTCGCTGAATGTCCTTCATAATTCTCACATTTTATTTTATGGTCATTTTAGATGTGTGCCACAGGATTTAATCGATGGTCCCATAAATATTGTAGGATGTACTCTGATAGAAACCAGAAAGCTGACATGTTACACCTAGCAGTATGTCTTGTTTGGTGATACCTGAGTGAAAGTCAGCCGCCATAGAGATTGATAACAAGGCTATACATTTGACATTTTATAAAAACCCAAGTCTCCAAACCATATGTCACATTCAGTGGCCGATCGGCAGCATTGAGAGAGGACAGCTGCATAGGGAGACCAGTTAAAATAATAGTTAAAGCAAAACTGATTTCTTTAACTATTGTTAACACACATAGATGTTTCACTCAACACTTGTAACTGCAAAACCATACTGGTTCTGTCTTCAAAATATTTAATTTATGACCATAATGTAGATGTAAAATCATTGTGGAAATTATACATGTACATTGTAAACATTCATAATGGGCTGAAACGCTTATGTATATAAAACAGAATGTGCTGGAGGCCAAATCTTTTTATCTATTAACAGACAAATCTATAAATTGTTTTTTTAGTTTTTATTATTGAAATTAAAAACATTCCCATTTTATATTTTTTAAAGTTAGGAATTAACTCTTTAAAGCCTGACTAATTTAATAATACACAAAAAATATAACATTATTTTTTCTATACAATTATTATATTTTAGAAGTATATATTAACATTCTATTGACATCTAATATTATGACATCTAATAATATTATATACATATAAATATCATTACTGAAGGTAAAGAAACAAATGACTATTCAGAAAAATGCAATGTTGATTTTTGTTAATTACTATAGATTGTTGTCAAAACAATGACAACAATCAAATTATTTTCTTTAATTTTTTTTTTGTTTTCAAATGTCAATTGCATTTCTTAAACTGTTAGGGAAAAAGGAGATGTACCGGTTGGCTTTACCTTCCCAGCGAGAAGGTTCCCAGCTCAAATGTTTTACACAAGTGTGTAAATGTGATTGTCAGCACATCGCACAAACCCATTTTTAATTATATAAAAAACTGGTTTCAAGAAAATTTGAAGACTATTTTAGAATAGTTTTCTAGTTTTAAGAATTCTAGTCAAGAAAAATGTTCTCACCCCATGGACAAAGATATTTTTGCCTAAAATAAAACACTTTTGCGTAGATTTATGGAATATTACGCCTTTTTCCGGAGGGGCTGTTTTTTGCAGTGTAATCTTTTATCTCACATGGCCCTGTGCCTGAGGACCGTTTGAGGGTGTAACTTGAAGATGAAACTTTTCCCTGTTCTGTTGCAGTCATTTGGTGATTTGCAGTCCAGTGAGACTCTGCAATCCACCGCTTTTACAGATCTTGTACTGTTCATTTTATTGTTACATTCTTATTTTGCACTTCTGGTTAGATACTATCTGCATTTCACTGTTAAAGTAGTTGTATTTGTCTATGAAGTATAAACTTAAATCAGACCTAATCTTGCCTTTCTAAACTCTTAGAGATGTTTTCAGCATCAGCAGACCAAACATACGAGTGAAAAAATTCTGCAAACCCATTGATGTTTCCTGTGATGTCAGTCATATCGATTATGGAGTATCTACCACACTGATAAATGGTAAATAACCCTCATTTCAATTTTTAAAGCGTACCTAGATTTTACTGCACAAAGCAATTTTTGTTTGAAGTAAATGTCACCTATCTCTATAAAAAAAAGTGTATTCATACACATTCCGTAGAGGAATATATTCAATTACATTTATCAAAATATGATTCATCCATTCATCCAGACGTACATACACAAATAATAAAGCATTTCTTTTACCTTGGTTCCTTCGTAGAGCGAAAAAACAGATGAGAGCAATGATGAGTAGTGGAACTATTACAACTAGAGCAATTATGGCCGGGGTTGTTAGATGCCTGGCAGAACCTAGAACATAAACAGATGTTGATATAAAACAATGACTGCAAATATGTATTATTATAACAATGATAACAGTGATAAGTTATGTGGAAAAATGGCAGAAAATTTGTTCTTCACAAGCAAAGTGCATTAAATTCATTTTGAACAGATGAGTCGTAGTGACATAAAATCACTGCTTTCCAAACAGACCAAATCATTTTCAGAATGTGTCAGTCCATCAATACTACACAACTGAACTATTAATACTTTGCCACCAACCTCTTGAAGCATTGTCACGTGTGTCGTCTCTGGCAACAACTGTGATAATCGTACCATTTCCTTCAGCAGGAATTAAGCATGGTATCTCCACAGTAACTTTGCAGATGTATGTCCCAGAATCATTTTGTGTGATGTTACGAAGGGTGTAATTTGAACAGTAACTTGACTCATTATTCAGTAAGTTTCTATATAGAATAGTCCTGTTCTGAAGCATTGTTTGATTTTTAAACCAAGTTAATATAATTCTTTCAGCGTTTTTCGTCCAGCAGCAGGAGATGTTCGCCCTCTCCCCCTTCATGACAGACATTGCAGGAGTCTGACTCACGACAAAAGACGAAACACCTGTAAAGAGATGTAACTTTTTGTTATGAATAAATAATTTTTGAAATAATATAAACATTAATTTGGCATATCATAAATTCAATAAATGTTAAGCTAAAGCATTTCATTAGCACAAATTTAAACCAAGATAAAATAAATTGCGTTTCTACTTACTCCATGATAAGAAAGCACAGAGAGAGGCAAGAAGCAGACTGCTCAGTAGAAACTTCATGTTTCTCTTCTGATTCATAGTTGAAGACGAACACTCAGTTCACGCCTCAAAGTCCCACCCACCATACGTTGGTACACATGCACATCCTAAATGTCATCTGTGGAACCACAGATTCTGTTCCTTCCTGAGTTGACCAGCAAAAACTGTAGCTGAAATTCTGGGTTGTTTTTTAGGAGAATAACATTACAAGTACAATGGGTGCATAGTTTGACCTTGTTCAGAGCTCAGCGCCAAAAGAGGGGAGTATTCAAATGACAAATATTGTTGTATGTTTTTAAGTAACTAAGTACTAGCTAAGGACATCACTCTCAGGCCACAGTTGCAATCAATCACAGGCATGTCTCATACAATTGCTCTGCAGACTCAGTCTGCATGGAACGTAGCATCAGTGCAAAATGGGGTGGACCAGGATGATATTTGTGTAATTATGCAGAGGCAGAATGAAGTCACCACCATGCTTGTGCAGCGACCGTCAGCTACTTTGCTACAAAGAGACATCATCATATTTGATGGTGACCTTTACAAATGCACTCTTACCACTTCCTGCTGTTGACCTAATATGCAGTTGTGTGTCATACTTTCCCCTCATGTTTCTTTTGTGGTATGTGAGACTTGCACAACTGCTGTCATTAAGAGTCTCATTGATGTAGATGTACTGTCAGCCAGTACTGCCAGTTCAGAACAGATAACTGGGTTTTTTTGGCCTGATGCAAATATATGTGTCATGAATGCACACTTACTGCTTCACCACAATGACTGCAATGATCACAAAGATGAAGCAAAATATTTTATTTTGTTAAAAAAATTAATACAAATTTAATAAAAGAATGCACTTTATATAAAAAATGAAAAGTCAAGCATAATCATGGAGTAAATTCTTATTAACTTATTTTAGTCTCTGCTTGCACAAAGTAGCAGGAATCATACACAGGCACCTGGCACTAAAATCAAAAAGACAAATAAACAAAGAGTTACCAGCAGTTACCAGCTTTATCAGTACAAAATCATGCACTTGTTTGTTGTTGTTTTGTTTTTTTCAACTAACGTCATGATACAGGAGGCAACACACAGCTGAAATGGACAAATAATATACCACTACTATTAGGTAAACTTGATGGTCCTAATAAAGTTGCCGGTAAGTGTCTAGCCCCACTGAATGCTAGTGAAACTCACCCACTGAGAAGAACCTCTGGAGGAACTGGTGCTGTGTTTGTCCATCTCTGCTTCCTCAGAGTCAAAGTGGTTGTGCCTCATAGATCACCCTGGTTGCATGTCCTAAAATATGACACGTGAAAATAGACACACACATTCACAAAACTGTAAAAACTGTTGTTTTTAAAAAGAAAGAAAAAATGGACCTTTGACTGCCTAAACTGTTAAACTGCTGTGACCATACTGATTTTGTCCTCCATAATTCTCACATTTTATTTTATGGTCATTTTAGACGTGTGCCACGGGATTTAATCGATGGTCCCATAAATATTGTAGGATGTACTCTGATAGAAACCAGAAAGCTGACATGTTATATATTAATTGTTGATACCAAGTTGGTAGGACCCAAGAGTTTTATATATGCATTTTAATCTGCAACCGAGGGTTGTTTTTGTTTTGTTTTTTTTTTTTTTTATGTGTGCGTAGGTGTGTGCAAGTGTGTACCCTTCACCAGCCCTCATGACAGTCTAACTATTTTAGACTAGAGAGACGAGACAATGATGGTGCATGCTGGTGTCTGTGTTGTAATGTGTGTTAAAAAGAGTTTATAATGTGTTGCTTAAAGAGTAAAGGTGGACACAGAACAATCAAGTGTTATAAGCAAAAAGAGGACAGAGAAAAGGGGGAGGAGCTTTCTATATACAATTGTGAGAAGAGAGAGAGACAAAATAGATGAATAAATAATATATATACATCCATGCACGCGCACACACACACACACACACACATATGTAACAAAGATCAATGTGTGGACATCTAAGAGTCTTGCTATGCATGTATGTAAGATACATATGCACATGTACATAATTATACATACATACAAATATACATTTATACATTAATGTGCACATGTGCTTATTTAGATACACACATATGTATAAATAACTATTCAAATTATATACATACATATATTTTTGGATCACTGCATATATATATCAGTATATGTGTACACTTCTCATATACATGTCACAATATATTTTACAATAATCATTTATACTTACATCCATGCATACATACATACATACACACACACATACATACATATATATATATACACAACATACACACATGCTCGCACATACACACACATATATACATATATATATATATATATACATATATATACATATACATACATGCATACATATACACAACATACACATACTCGCACATACACACATATATACATACACATATACACATACATACACACATACACACACATATATATATATACATACATGCATACATATACACATACACAGCACATACTATATATATATATATATATACACATATACACATACATACACACATACACACACATATATATATACATATACATACATGCATACATATACACATACACAGCACATACAATATATATATATATATATATATATATATATATATATATATATATATATATATATATATATATATATAGCCAAACACACACACATAAGCATATATACTTACTCACATATACACACATACGTATAAATATATATATATATATATATATATATATTCATATACATACACACACACATACATATACACACACGTATATATACCTAAATACATAGACAAACAAAGACACATACATATATTTCTTTTTCCTCCTATATAGCATCTATTACAACACAAGTTGTCTCTAGGATCTTTCCAGAGACTCAGAACATGACCCCCGAGCAATTATTGCATAAACAACGGCACATAAAAACTCCACAGTTGGAAGAAAAACCTGAAACCAAACAGTGGCAAGGAAAAGTTCCCTTTTAAGAGGGAAGAAACATTGAGCAGGACATGGCTCATAAGGGGGGACCCTCCTGCCGAAGGCCAGCCGGCTAGAGCAGGAAGTAAAGAAAAAATAGAGACATAGACACGGTGTCAAAGCTACAAGACAGGATACAATAGTAAAATTATCTATCAGCAGCAGAACTAAGACTTCTGTGTATATATGGGTGATATTTGGATAGTTGGTGATCCACAGGGATGAGGACTGCAGGTCAGGATGTCAGCAGATCCAACAGACATCCATACAGACACTGGGATGGTCAGAGGTGGAACTGCAGGTCAGCAAGCAGCTCCTGAGGCTCTGGTCCGCAGGACATGCACAGAAGAGAAAAAGAGACAGACCAGCACAACAAACTACAAGAACAATGGACCATAATTATGCTTATGGGATACTGTTAATAAATGAGGGTTGTGGTGAAGAAGAGACAGGGAAGGCAAAGAGAAACAGTGGAGGTGAAGGGCACCACTCAGTGGATCATGTTGGTGCCCCCCTGCAGCATAGGCCTATAACAGCATATCTACACCGAAGCTATGTTTAAAATGAGCTGCTCTAATCTGGTCCTGTAGCTGCAGCTTTGACTACTGGCCCTGACACATTAAGGTACTAAATATACACTAACTATATGCTTTATTAAACAGAAATGTTTTAAGTTTAGTTTTAAAGGTGGAAGTGGTATCAGCCTCCTTCACCCAAACTGGAAGTTGGTTCCAGACTGATGGTGCCTGATAACAGAAATCCCGTCCTCCAAATCTACATTTGGATCTTCTAGGAACTACGAGCACCCTGAGAACAGAGAGCTCTATTAGGAACGTACGGTATTATCAAGTCATGCCAATATCGTGGCGCTAGGCCATTTTGGACTTTTTACGCAAGTAGTAATACTTTTTTTGGAACTGGATTCTAAATTTTACAGGGAGCCAATGGAGGGAAGCTAAAACTAGAGAGACGTGGTCTCTCTTGCTGATTCATGTCAGCACTCGCGCTGCTGCATTATGAATCAGCTGGAGGCTGTTCAGAGAATTACTTGGTCATCCAGCCAACAACACGTTACAGTAATCTAGTCTAGAAGACACGAACACGCAAATTAGTTTTTCTGCATCACTCTGGGAGAGGATGCTCCTAATCTTTGCGATATTACAGAGGTGGAAAAACCTGCTTTTACAAACCTGATTAATATCTAATCCCTTCCTAAACTGTTTGGGACCACAAACAACAACCTCTCAGAATTTAGTAGCAAAAAATTTCTGGACATCCAGTCCTTGATGTCCTTAATACACAAGTTTGTCTAATGGTTCTGTTTCATCTGGCTTCATAGACAGATACAGCTGCGTGACATCAGCATAACAATGAAAATTAATGCTGTGGTTCCGAATAATACTTCCCAAGGGCTATATGTATAAACTGAACAAGATTGGCCCTAGCACTGAACCCTGCGGGACACCATAGCAGACCCTCATCTGTACTGAAGAAACCTCATGAACAAACTGGAATCTATCAGACAGATATGATTTAAACCAATCTAGAGCTGTCCCTTTAATCCCAACAACATACTCTAGTCTCTGCAGTAAAATGTTGTGATCTATAGTATCAAAAGCAGCACTGAGGTCCAGCAGAACTAGTATGGACACTAATCCATTATCTGAGGCCATAAAAGGCTCATTCGAGACTCGAACCAGTGCTGTTTCTGTGCTATGATGCATCTGAACCCTGACTGAAAAACTTCAAATAGATCATTTCTATACAAATGGTCACACAGCTGGCTTGCAACTACCCTTTCCAGAATTTTAGAGATAAATTGAAGGTTGGAAATTGGTCTATAATTAGCTGACATATGTCAGCTTGCAATTTATTTATATAATCAAATATTTTTGTTCTTTTATGTTTGAAATAATTCCTCAGATGTTCCAGCTTACAAAATTGACTGAATTCATATTGTTGGTGATTTATTGTTTACTTCCTGTCTGGATCTTAGAGCTGTATGGCAAAGCCTGAAAATCTGCTTGTGTGAACATTTAGTCAGATATTTAGAGCAGATTGTGTGTTTGTGTGTGACGAATATTTTTCTTCCCCTTGTCTTTACTTAAAAAAAACAAAAGCGAAAGGAAAAGAAAGAAGATGAAAGGTTAAGAAGACGGGAAAACATAGAGAAGAAAGAAAATAAAACAAAAAAATAAAACAAACATACCAGAACGAGAGTATGTACATTTACGTTCTTGAGACCGAGGTGCAGATATATCAGTACAGCTTATTTGCATAAATGATGATGATGTGTTGTGGGCTGTTTAGAAGAGCCAGGGGGTAATGTTTTGGTCACGAAACATCTGACCGTTAATGTAAAGTTTGTGCGACTACTGCCTTTTTCCCTTCTTTTATATACTGTTTCCTGATCTGGATCAGAGCCTTCCTTCTATTCATGATCTCCCGTGGGAACTGATCGTTCATGCTGGAGTCGGTTCCTCTCAGGTTCATCCCCTGGCATTGGACCTGTTGTTTTTGTTTGTAGTGTTCAAATTTAGCCACAATTTCACGTGGTCGTTTGTTTTCTGTGTTTTTACATCCCATACGATGAACTCTGTGGAACGAGATATCTTTCACTGTGTCGGCTGTCAGCTGTTTGGGATTGTCGTCTTTTATTTGCTCCGGGATTCCTGAAAACGCCAGATTGTCTCTCATGCTGCGCGATTGTAAATCAAGCATTGCTTCTTTTATTTCCGCCAGCTGAGCAGACATCGATGTGATGGAGTCTCGGAGGGAAAAAATTCTGCAAACCCATTGATGTTTCCTGTGATGTCAGTCATATCGATTATGGAGTATCTACCACACTGATAAAAGGTAAATAACCCTCATTTCAATTTTTAAAGCTTACCTAGATTTTACTGCACAAAGCAATTTTTGTTTGAAGTAAATGTCACCTATCTCTATAAAAAAATATATATTCATAGACATTCCATAGCTGAATATATTTATCAAAATATGATTCATCCATTCATCCAGACGTACATACACAAATAATAAAGCATTTCTTTTACCTTGGTTCCTTCGTAGAGCGAAAAAACAGATGAGAGCAATGATGAGTAGTGGAACTATTACAACTAGAGCAATTATGGCCGGGGTTGTTAGATGCCTGGCAGAACCTAGAACATAAACAGATGTTGATATAAAACAATGACTGCAAATATGTATTATTATAACAATGATAACAGTGATAAGTTATGTGGAAAAATGGCAGAAAATTTGTTCTTCACAAGCAGAGTGCATTAAATTCATTTTGAACAGATGAGTCGTAGTGACATAAAATCACTGCTTTCCAAACAGACCAAATCATTTTCAGAATGTGTCAGTCCATCAATACTACACAACTGAACTATTAATACTTTGCCACCAACCTCTTGAAGCATTGTCACGTGTGTCGTCTCTGGCAACAACTGTGATAATCGTACCATTTCCTTCAGCAGGAATTAGGCACGGTGACTCCACAGTAACTTTGCAGATGTATGTCCCAGAATCATTTTGTGTGATGTTACGAAGGGTGTAATTTGAACAGTAACTTGACTCATTATTCAGTAAGTTTCTATATAGAATAGTCCTGTTCTGAAGCATTGTTTGATTTTTAAACCAAGTTAATATAATTCTTTCAGCGTTTTTCGTCCAGTAGCAGGAGATGTTCGCCCTCTCCCCCTTCATGACAGACATTGCAGGAGTCTGACTCACGACAAAAGACGAAACACCTGTAAAGAGATGTAACTTTTTGTTATGAATAAATAATTTTTGAAATAATATAAACATTAATTTGGCATATCATAAATTCAATAAATGTTAAGCTAAAGCATTTCATTAGCACAAATTTAAACCAAGATAAAATAAATTGCGTTTCTACTTACTCCATGATAAGAAAGCACAGAGAGAGGCAAGAAGCAGACTGCTCAGTAGAAACTTCATGTTTCTCTTCTGATTCATAGTTGAAGACGAACACTCAGTTCACGCCTCAAAGTCCCACCCACCATACGTTGGTACACGTGCACATCCTAAATGTCATCTGTGGAACCACAGATTCTGTTCCTTCCTGAGTTGACCAGCAAAAACTGTAGCTGAAATTCTGGGTTGTTTTAGTGGAGAATAACATTACAAGTACAATGGGTGCATAGTTTGACCTTGTTCAGAGCTCAGCGCCAAAAGAGGGGAGTTTTCAAATGACAAATATTGCTGTATGTTTTTAAGTAACTAAGTACTAGCTAAGGACATCACTCTCAGGCCACAGTTGCAATCAATCACAGGCATGTCTCATACAATTGCTCTGCAGACTCAGTCTGCACGGAACGTAGCATCAGTGCAAAATGGGGTGGACCAGGATGATATTTGTGTAATTATGCAGAGGCAGAATGAAGTCACCACCATGCTTGTGCAGCGACCGTCAGCTACTTTGCTACAAAGAGACATCATCATATTTGATGGTGACCTATTGCAATGTGTCTCCTTTCTAAGAAGATCTGAGCATCTCCCTTTACAGAGGCACTCTTTCAATTTCCTGCTGTTGATCTAATATGCAGTTGTGTGTCATACTTTCCCCTCATGTTTCTTTTTGTGGTCTGTGAGACTTGCACAACTGCTGTCATTAAGAGTCTCATTAATGTAGATGTACTGTCAGCCAGTACTGCCAGTTCAGAACAGATAAATGGGTTTTTTTGGCCTGATGCAAATATATGTGTCATGAATGCACACTTACTGCTTCACCACAATGACTGCAATGATCACAAAGATGAAGCAAAATATTTTATTTTGTTAAAAGGTTAATACAAATTTAATAAAAGAATGCACTTTATATAAAAAATGAAAAGTCAAGCATAATCATGGAGTAAATTCTTATTAACTTATTTTAGTCTCTTCTTGCACAAAGTAGCAGGAATCATACACAGGCACCTGGCACTAAAATCAAAAAGACAAATAAACAAAGAGTTACCAGCAGTTACCAGCTTTATCAGTACAAAATCATGCACTTGTTTGTTGTTGTTTTGTTATTTTCAACTAACGTCCTGATACAGGAGGCAACACACAGCTGAAATGGACAAATAATATACCACTACTATTAGGTAAACTTGATGGTCCTAATAAAGTTGCCGGTAAGTGTCTAGCCCCACTGAATGCTAGTGAAACTCACCCACTGAGAAGAACCTCTGGAGGAACTGGTGCTGTGTTTGTCCATCTCTGCATTCTCAGAGTCAAAGTGGTTGTGCCTCATAGATCACCCTGGTTGCATGTCCTAAAATATGACACGTGAAAATAGACACACACATTCACAAAACTGTAAAAACTGTTGTTTTAAAAAAAGAAGAAGAAAAAATGCTATCTTCTTAAATTCAAACACCTTGAGTGTAGTACCATTGCTGGTACTACATCACACATTGAATGTATACATTGCATATATATATATATATATATATATATATATATATATATATATATATATATATATATATATATATATATATATATATATATATATATATATATATATATATATATATATATATATATGTATATATGTAAAGGAGAAAAAAAGAAATTATGAAAGCTCAGTTTTTGCTGCCACTTAGTGGTTACACCTTTGACATTGCAGCTCCAAAAAAAACAAGAAACCACCACAGTCCAGAAATCAGAAGATGAGCTGTTTGACACAGATCTAATTAGTAAAATTCATTGTCATGTAAAGCTTGAGGATCATATATATATATATATATATATATATATATATATATATACACACATATATATATATATATATATGCATACTCTACAGAAACATCTGTGTGGAGTATGGGCTGGAAACCCCAAGGTCAAAATGGGAAACACCTCCCAAGGTGGTGGAAAATGACAGAGCAAAGCTCCTGTGGGACTTCCAGATACAGACAGACAGGATGGTGATGGCAAACCAACCAGACATCGTGGTGGTAGACAAAGGGCAGAGAAAAGCCGTGGTGGTGGATGTGGCAATACCAAGTGATGGTAACATCAGGCGAAAGGAACACGAGAAGCTTGAGAAATACCAAGGGCTTAGAGAGGAGCTGGAGAAGGCCTGGAAGGTGAAGGTGACAGTAGTGCCCGTGGTGATCGGCGCACTCGGGGCAGTAACCCCCAAACTGGAAGAGTGGCTGCAGCAGATCCCCGGAACAACCTCAGACATCTCAGTCCAGAAAAGTTCAGTGGTAGGAACAGCAAAGATACTGCGCAGAACCCTCAAGCTCCCTGGCCTCTGGTAGAGGACCCGAGCTTGGAAGGGACACCACCCACGGAGGCAAATATTGCATACTTTCATTCCTCACCCACGGAGGGTGAGGAATGAGTTTTTTATATATATATATATATATATATATATATATATATATATATATATATATATATATATATATATATATATATATATATATATATATATATATATATATATATATATATATATATATATATATATATACATATATATACATATATATACATATATATATATATACATATATATATACATATATATATATATATAATTCAGTTTTATTTATATAGCATCTATTACAATGCAAGTCTGTAGATGCCTTCCAGAGACCCAAATCATGACCCCTGAGCCATTATTACATAAACAATGACAGATTAAAAACTCTCCTAATGGGAGAGAACCTCAATTATCCATTAGCTGGAGAAATAAGAGTTCTATTCCTGAAACATGGTTTGTCGGTGGACTACAGTGAAGACTATATAAACAAATAGTCGACAGCAGACACTGACGTGGTCAGAGGGCGGGACTGCAGGTCAGGATGGAGCTTCGGAAGCTCTGGTCTGCAAACATGTACAGAAGAGAAAAAGAGGAGGCAGACCAGCACAACAAACTACAAGAACATTGGAGCACAGTTATACTGATGAGATACTTCTAATGAATAACTAAGGGCTGAGTTTAAGAAAGAAAAAAGTAGGAGAGGCGAGTAAAACGGGTGAGGGGGACCACTTGGTGGATCATGTTGGTGCCCCACTATGATGAAGCTATGTTTAAGATTAGTTTAAAGATTACTTTAAAACCCTAAGTTTAAAGCTGCCGAGCTGGAAATCATAGAAGCCAGTTTTGTTAGTGGTAGTTTACCGGCCTCCTGCTGGTGCTTATCTGGAGTTTTCCAGTTTCTAATCTGGCTTATTGATCAGTACAGATAAAGTCATCATAGTGGGCGACTTTAACATTTATATGGATGTTGACAACGATAGTCTTAAGTTGGCTTTTGATTCTCTTCTAGAATCGATGGGGATTTTACAAAATGTTAACGAACCGACGCATTGTCTTAATCATACTCTTGATCTGGTCCTTGTCTACGGTGTAGAACCTGATAATCTGTTAGTGTCGCATGTAAACTCCCTCCTATCCGACCACTATTTAATAATGTTTGAATTCAACATTGTCAATGTTACACATAATAGGAGGAATTACTTTAGCAGATGTCTATCTGATAAAGGTATTACTAAATTTAGGGAGGTCATTGCTCTTCATCTTCCTACAGTGGAACATAATGAAGCAGTTGAGGGCTGTGACCTCGGTTCTACCTCTGCAGATGTTGATTTCCTTGTCAGTAGCACTGCAGATGTGTTGCACTCAGCTTTAGATGTAGTTGCTCCTTTGAGAAAGAGGGTCTCTAACTAGGATATGTGCCACAGGTTTTTAAAGTTACAGTAATTAAACCATTACTTAAAAAACCCTCTCTTGACCCAGACATTTTAGCTAATTATAAACCGATTTTATTTTATCTCTAAAATTCTGGAAAAGGTTGTTGCAAGCCAGCTGTGTGACCATTTGTATAGAAATTATCTATTTGACGTTTTTCAGTCAGGGTTCAGAATGCATCATAGCACAGAAACAGCACTGGTTTGAGTCTCGAATGACCTTCTTATGGCCTCAGATAATGTATTAGTGTACATACTGGATCACAACATTTTACTGCAGAGAATAGAGTATGTTGTTGGGATTAAAGGGACAGCTCTAGATTTGTTTAAATCAGATCTGTCTGATAGATTTCAGTTTGTTCATGTTCATGAGGTTTCTTCAGTACAGACAGGGGTCTTATCTGTAAGTATTATCTGGAACCTAAGTATTATTTGTAACCACGGCATTAATTTTCATTGTTATGCTGATGACACGCATTTCTCTATTAGGAAGTGAAGTTCTGTATGATTAACAGCATCAATGACTTTCATTTGCAAGGGAAAGGTTTCCAGTTTGCAGTTGTGTCCAAAAAAGGTGTATTTGATGTCCTGTAGGCATAGATTATTTTCATAGTTTATTAGTTTGTGTCAATAATTAAGCTACAATAAATCGTGTATTTGAACAAACAAATATCAGTTTTGATCTGTGTTTTCTAACAGTGTTTGACTATGTAAGCAGTCCACATGGTTTTGGCTGTAATATATCAAATTTCATGAAAAAATGTGGGAATCAATAACATGTACGCTAGAGGAAAATAAAAGGATCTATTTTGTCGTGAGTCACATAGAAGCAACTATGCCAAACCTCACAGACAAAGCAACACCATGACATCCAGGCATTACAATCCAGACCAACTTCCGTGGAATAAGTGTATGCTTCTGTATGCAATTGACTGTCCGGGACAACTAGATTGGTATGACACAAGCTCCAAAAGGGAAAAATGTAGGAAAACAAGTAAAGAGCATTTTTAAATGTACATGCAATAAAGAAATTCTTAAAAGTTTTATGAATAAAACATGTCAAATAAATTAAAAACTAATAAAAAGGGATGAATCATAAACTTTTAATCATGATCTTTACTGTGCACCTCAGTTATTTATTCGTGCAATCCTAAAAGTTCAACTCAACGCTTTAATACAACAGTGTTACAAGACATGCACGTTGTCAGTTCTGAACTGCAGTCAAGACAGCGGTCAGTCGTGTTCGTGATCAAATCCGCCGCTCCTAAATTTCTCCTGCCTCAAAGTTTTTACTAGCTGAATAACCGTGGCTTCAAGTACAACTTCCGGTTTTCACAATAATATTTAAAGACAAAAAAAAAGCACAAATATAAAAGATAAATAAATATATGATGTACTGATTTTGAAGTAAGGTAGACATATATTTACAGTTAAAAATGCTGAAACAGATTTATTTACAAATTAATGTTATAAACTTGACCTTTTTTGTTTGGAAGTTTGCTTTCCTTCTCCCTTTTCTCTAAGGTTGGAGATCCAGTAGACTTGAGTAGCGACAGGTCCATTTCAAAGCTGTGTCTTTTAGCTAAGGTTTTTTTAATTACTAGTAAGTGAACAATTGAAAAAGTACTTGTTGTCTAACCAAGTCTTATCAGAATATCAATCTTGTTTTAAAAAAAGACACAGAACCACTACAACAGCTTTAAAATAAATGATGTAATTGAATCGTTAGATGATAAGCAACATTGTGCATACCTTTTATTGATCTGTGTAAGGTGTAAGCCCTATGATCCAGTGGATCACAACATATTAACACAAAGACTGAATATTGTTGGAATGTCTGAACATGATATTTGGTTGTTTGGAATTTATTTATCAGGGACATTGCAATGTGTTCAAGTAAAATGTGTCTCTTCTAGCTACCACAGTGTAACTAATGGTGTTCCTCAGGGATCAATTGTAGGACCCTATGTTTATTACAAATATTAACAATCTCCATCAAGAAGTGGTGCTAAATTTAATTTTTATGCTGATGACACTGTAGTGTTATGTGCTGGTAAATCTGGCAATAACCATTACTATATGTGCAAACAAAGGGAAAAATATTTAAATTAATTTCTCATGCAATATCAAAATTTGATTTGTTTTGTTTACCATTTTCAATAAAAGGTAAAAAATGAAAAATTAGATAAAGTAAAGAGTTCTTACCCAGTCGATTAAGCCAGATCCTGGACCTGGTGGTTTGATGACAATTGGTCTCTGCATTACAGAGAGGTATGGCAGTTATTAGGTGAAATTATGGAAAAATAAAGTTTTTACAGTCTCTGCAACACACAACACACAAAGGTGATTGATTTTTGGAATAAAGTCAAACGTTTGAAGTTCACACCTTCATATTTTCACTTTTATACAGTAAAAGTGTATGCTTGTAGTTATTGTAGTCCTGAAGTGCATTAATATGTGAGATTATGGATAATAACATTTTTACAGTCTTTGCAACACTGTTTTTCTGCAAACTTTTTTGTTTAGCCTCTATTTTACCAATTAAAGGTTTGACAACAAATTCTCATGAACATACAAGATTTGGTCCTGAATCACTGAGCTAAAATGAAATTAATTTAAAATTTAATTTTATGTTTTGCCATCTGTCTTTTTTCACATTTAGCATATTAATATATTTATACCTTAACATTTATTTCATGTATAAACTTCCTCATTTAGGCTAAATTATTGCTATTTAACTTAGTAATTTTCTTTTTTTGTTTATGTGAACTGCATTTGTCCTGCTGGAACCACAGAGACGACGCAGTTGAACAGGTGTGCGGCCGTGTGCGCGGCCATGTGCGCGGCTCACCTCTTCACCGGAAGTGGTATTGATTTGTTTTTTCTTCTTCTTCAGTGGTGGGGGCGGAGCGTGAGCGCCTGTAGCCGTTACGACATAGCGGAACACCTGGTCCGCGCTGGCCTCGTGGAGGCTGGGTGATAAACTACTGCAGCTTCCCGCCACGTGAATGGTCGATAAAGTCGTCGGTTCAGTGTTTTGTCTGCCGCCGACTCATCGTGGCCCGTTTGGGGAGCAGACTCCGTACAGGGACGCTGGTGCCACGAAGATACAGTGACGGGACGCATTTTTCCAAGGTGAGTGACGTCATCTGCTCGTATCTCTTTAGCCAGCGCTACATTAACATTAATCTGGACGTTAACCATGTTTTAGTGGGGTTTTTTGTAACTGTGCTGTTTTACTTCACCGTCAGCTGGTGAGTAATGATCGGGGTTACTTCCGCTGTAACCTGCATGGACTCACGTTTAACGTAGTTCAAGTCGTCTGCTTTATAAAGTCGCGGTGTCGTTTTATATTTGACTTTTATTTTCTGTTACTCGGTTTTCGGTTCTTTGTTTCTTTAGAAACCCGAGCAGGTGCATTTTTGAGGCTAAATTCAATCTCTCCTAAAACGAACACGTTAATGTGCTGGTTTTATGTTGTATACTCTAAAGATGTCAGTACATCTCTTAAAAAGAGACGAGACTTGAAGAAGAAACTAAAGAACCAGTTCACATATTAATTTGGTTTCCAGAAGTGACAGGTGTTATTCACCTTGAAAATGGCCTTTAGACTGACGACTGGACGTCATGTGGATGAAAGAGATCCACCACTGACTCAAAAGTACACAGGTGGGATGTAGTTTTCAAAATATTCAGATGGTGAGTTAAGTTCATTGATCAAAATGATAAAATGTAATTAATAAAACATGATGGCGCTTCGTGTCACAGCTGGCATGTCAGGGTTCGTGAACAGTTTCACGCAGCCCTGGTGCAGCCTGACGCAGACAGGACAGTTTTGTTCTTTAACCTCACAAAATGCATTAAAACACAGCTGTGCTTTTTGTTTTTAGTTTTTCAAAGTGATTAGGTGGAGTTTTGATAATTTGCAGAGTCACCTGATCGTAGAGCGAATGAGCTGCGCTCCTTTTGCTGAAGGTCAGACTCCTGCAGAAAGACCCTACAAGAAACGAGCAAGAGGTGGCTGACGCAGAGGCCTGCAGAGCATCACCAGGTACGATCCAAGTACGTGTGTGGGTCCAAGACTTGGAGCAGTCGGGGTCACAGGATTTCCCACAACATGTTAAACATGATGATGGTCATATTGAACCCCCTGAAAAAACAGCAACTTGTCGTATCCAAAACAGGTGATAACAGATGTTTAGTTTTAACGGAAGCATAATATTAAAAAGTAGTTGTGTCTGTATGGTTGGATGATGGCATCGCGTCTGTGTTGTGTGTACGGAAAAGACTTTGCAAGACTTTCCTTAAAGGATGGTACAGTTTTTGTTATCGCTTGGAAATTCTTGTTTTTAAGTGATTCATTTGTACATTTTTGAGAACGGTTGTTCTGGTTCGTTGTTCTTGGACTCACAAGCAGTTGCTTGTGCTGTTAGACGTGAGGCTTGTGTGTGACTTCTTCTTCTGCAGCCTCATTTGTTGTCCAACATGTCACCACAGAAGGACCTTTTATCAGTTACAAAAGCACTTGGAGTAAAAAGAAAGGACATTTGTGCTGAGTCTGTGGGTTGGGCCCATGAAAAATCCTCTCTGCCAGTGCAATGGGGGATGCCTGAGACAGGCTGCAAAGGGCATCCCAAGAAATCCGTTTCCTCACCGTGTCGGCACTTGGGTACCATAGGCTGTCTTCTACAGATTTGCAGTCGAGGTTTGCAGGACGATGAGTCCAGATTCTGCCTACGACAGTTGGATCTTAGGGTCAAAGACTGGGGAAACTGCTAAGAACGCTGTGCTGATCGCTGCACCGAGTAACAGCTTTTGTGTGAGGCAGTGTAATGGCGTGGCTTTTCCCTCACCGGATAAATTAGGCTTGTCATCATTGGAGGCAATTATAATGCAGAGAGAGATAGAGATGAGATTCTCCAACCAGTCGCAATCCCATATCTCCACGGTCTGGGACCAAACTCTTATCCTCCAAGATGACAACGTCGCCCCCCACAGAGTGGGTTTATCAGGGAGTGGAGAGGATGTACTGACCTGACAGCAGTCCTCACCTCAACCCACACTCGAGGGATCAGCATGGAGGTGCTGTTCGTGCCAGAGTGCCCACACAACCACGTTGGCTGCCTTGTGACAAATGCTGGTTGAAGAAGGGGATGTCGTCCCACAGCAGTGTGACCAGCATGAGGAGGTGCTGCCAGTTGTGTCTGTCTGGTTCTTCCACCTGCTGCTGAGGCCCCTGTTTGTTAAATGGAGGAACTGTAAATTGCCAGTATGTGTCGTTTCTTCAATCATCCAATCCACCACCAAAAGAGTCGACGAGTGTCGTGAGGAAGACTTGACAGTCAGGAAACCAGCAAGAGATTTTTCTCCTGAAATGACAAAAACAACAAGGCCAGACAGTGACTAGATGTTGCCAGGAGCTAAATCATTTTCAGCCTTTTATCTGCAGCTTTACAGCTTTGCTGGGAGCAGTTAAGCTAAACAACAAAGACTGCAAAGAGAGGCTGTTCTCACGGCCACTAACGGGCTGAAACATTCCTCAGCTTCATAGTTTTACCTCAGTTTGTCTTTCACTTGGATGCGAGGAACCGCTGACATGAGGTATAAGTTGTAACGTTTTCCAGGCACAAATGGAGGAAATCCCTCCTCAGTATTCATGGGGAAGATTAACATTTTTGTCACGTTTACATAATTGCCTAATAGGCATCGGGACTGTTTTCTTATGTTAAACCCAGAGGCCACTTTGTCCATCTGTGCTGTATATTTGGTGGCTGAAAGAGTGGGCGGAAAGGCCTCGGCAACAGACTGGGACCTAACATTTCTTCTTTCTCTCTCTCCTTTTCCAAAGTGGAATTTGTTCCTTCGGATGTTTTGCTCTCACCAGACAAACTAAAACTAAAGTGCTGTTTTCACCTTTTTGTGCAGTTGCTATTAGGTAAACACTGAAAATGAAATTTAGTGGATTAAGATGTGTTCAATTCATTAATTCACTCTGTAATTTTGTTTAAATCACATGTTTCTACCAACTTACTATTTGAGAGTCAGTGAGTGAAGCTTAATTTCTGATACTTAATACAGTTTAATACATTTAATTAACTTTTTACTGGTAGAAACAACTGTGTTTTAGTAGGTTTATTCAGCTGTCTTTCCTGTTGATGCAGGGAGTTTTTCTGAAACGAACGTGTCACTTTGAGCCCCGGCTTCAAATGCTGTTGTCACCAACGTGTCTGGTAAAGATACAAAGCCAGTAAAACCACAGCTAAACAGGAGCTGGTGTCGTTTAAACCGCTTTAGATTCAGATGCTCGAGGCTGCGTTTAGAAATCACACGTCAGCAGAAAATTAATCAGATTGTAACATGTTCTGGGCCTTATCTGATTTCATATGAATAATGTGGTAAATGTTATAAATACATCGGGTTTTTTTTTTTTGTTTTTTTTTTTTTTTTTACGACCACTGTGTTTTAGTTCTGCTTTGCTGGTTTAAACACACTGTAAAGTACGTGTAATGACTTTAGACCGAGATGATTCCCGGCTTTAAAAAAGCACGTTAATGACAGAAGTCAGCAGAAACTGTGACTGGAAGCGACATCGTGCAAACCGAGGTTAATTACTGTGTGAAGTGAAAGATGTTTACCCAGCTAAACCGTCTGACTGATCGCTGCTACAGCTACAGCTGTCTTTGGTTGTGATGTGAAGAGGGTTCTGGCTAACGCGTTTATAAAAGTGTACCAAATGTTTTATAGAGAAGTGAAAGCAGAAAAGGGCAATGAGCCATGTCCACCTCCACGGAAATGCAGGAATTTGTTGCATGTTAACATGTGAAGTGGGATGAATAAGTCTGTGTCGTAAATCCTTTGACGACAAAAACAGTCAGCTTTTACTGCCAGAACAAGTGCAGCGAGTGGCTACTCTTCAGAAGTTTTCTACCGGTAGTTTTATTCATCCACTTCTTTACACCCTCATGCAAGAATGCAAACAATTACATCTTGAATTAATTTTATCAGTGCCAAAAGGGTGTAAGTGACCTGTTTTCTCTTCATTTGGCTCTTCAGTTTCAACAGAACCTCCTACGTTAGGATGAAGGAACGAACAGACACTCTTAAGGATCGGTGAGTTGGAAGTGGGGCAAGAACTTGCTTCCCACGGTTTGCTCCCGAGGAAAATCCCTCCCATCGCTTTGCTTTCTCTATCGCAACATAGGTTTATTTATTACTTTTAATGTTCCTCAGTTCTTCAAAGCAGAACAATGTTATACCTTTCACACTTACTCATTTACTTACTTTTTCATTTACCTTTATTTCCCATTTACAGGGGCTGTTTAGTGGGAATCATTTTCTTCATTCTGGGCCTGGGAACACTGCTGCCATGGAATTTCTTCATGACTGCTTCACTGGTAAAAACACAACTTCCCAGTTCTTCGTAACCAGCATGTGTGCACGGGTTTAGAGTTGATGCTTCTTTCACGTTCCTGTTTGTGCTCCAGACGTGGATGAGTATCCATGCACACGTATCAGTAAAAACAAGGAAAATGTCCTTACAGATGTGCAGGCAGCGTCATCCTCTATTCTTTACAAGTTTTTTTAAAAGTTAATAAAGAAAATCAACTTGTAAAGCAAACACAGCGATTGGGCTTTTATAAAGTAACGTCTGTGGTTGTTGTAGTACTTCCAGGGTCGACTAAACACCACAGACATCGTCAACGGCACCGTGGTGGTGCGCAGAGAGTACCATTTCAACAACTGGATGACCCTCCTGTCCCAGCTGCCGCTGCTTCTCTTTACGTTGCTCAACTCGTTTTTGTACCAGAGGTCAGTGACGTCAGAACTTCTGTCCCGAAGCCTCCTGAGTTGACAAGTATGATCCGACTTGTTTTTAAACACAAGCAGGATGACTGTTCTCCTTTTAACAGTATGATTTCTGACAACCTCTGTTTCTTATTGTGACTACTTAACAATAGTTGTTATGAACTCATACTTACAATTATGGTATTTTTAAAATATTAACCCACGCTTCTTCTGTTTTCTCTCTTTAAATCACCTTCATGTTTAAGTGCATGCGTTTGTGCCTGAACTGTGTACACGGGTTTTCCTGCTGTTTCAGGATATCGGAGGCGATGCGCATCGCCGGTAGCCTCGTTTGCATCCTATTGCTCTTCATCCTCACAGCCGTGCTGGTTAAAGTGACCATGGAGGAAGACCAGTTCTTCTCTGTAACCATGGCGACTATCTGGTTCATCAACTGTAAGTTGGTGTGTTTTATGAAAGACGGTTGTCAACATCTGTTCTTTTGAGTTAAAACGGACCCCATCTCTTGCAGCCTTTGGTGCCGTGGTGCAGGGCAGTCTGTTCGGTCTGGTCGGCCTGCTGCCTCAGAAGTACAGCGCCATCTTCATGAGTGGCCAGGGGCTCGCAGGGACCTTTGCTGCTGTCGCCATGCTGCTTGCCATCACCAGTGAGCCTCCCACCCACACACAAAAGGCTGACGGCTGAAAAAACTCTGTTGCCTAGTAACACAGGACATGAAATAAATGTAAAGCTCGTCAAATTGATGCGATGCCTCACAACAAAAGACGGTTTGTGCATGTTGCTGTTGAATGGTGCTGTTGTGACGGTCCTCTTCACCGGGGTGTTTGTGTCGTGCAGGTGATGCAGATTCTGAGTCTGCAGCTTTGGGTTATTTCATCACCCCATGTGTGGGGACACTGATCACACTGTTCAGCTACCTGCTGCTCCCACGTCTGGTTAGTGAGCTGCCGTATCTGCACGGTCGTGTTGCCGCAGTCCGTTTAGTCTCAGACGCACTTCAGCAGCCGAACTCCTATCTGGTAACGCAGCCACAGAGCAGCTACATTTGACCTTTGGTTTAATTCAAGGTCACTTGTTTCCACCAGTTCAGGAGGAGTCATCTCAAAGCAAACAAATGCAGTCCAATAAAAAGAATCAGTTAGTCCCATTTTCTTACGAATCATTGTGATGTTGTTATAATCCAGTTCATTCCAGTTTAGTTATAATTTAAAATTCATGTAATGACAAGTCATAAAACCAGTTAATGTAAAGACGGCAGCTGAATGCGATCTCTAAATTACATGAAGAAAATTATCCAAAAAAAGTTTGATGTCTAAATTGAAGTTTTCAAAGTGACTTTTGGTACTTGGAGATGTTTCAGTATAAATGCAGTAAAAACTGAAGCGACTTCCAAGGAATATTGTAATAATTTTTTAATTATTGTGCATAAAATAACCTTTTGTTCTTTTCTGTTTTACAAAAACGTGGTCTCACTTGTCTGTAATACCCCTAAAATCCGTTTAGAGCACATTTAGTTTTATTGTACATGCTGTCAGCGGTCACTCATGCAGCTTTTCTTGTTTCTGTTTAGGACTTTGCTCAGTTTTATCTGAATCCAAGCGGCAAATACGAGGAAGGTGCCACGGATGAGCTGTTGAACGGTGAAACTGCTCGAACTCTTCTTCAGTCGATTTAATAATGGTCTCAAAGTTGCCCCATAAGTACACTGGATCTGTTTACCTCACTGTCTTGTAGCATTATAATAACTAAACATTTGTGTGACAGCGAGTAAACATCTGTGCTTTCTTCTATTCTTTGCTTCAGTCAGGCTGAATCAAGTTAATTTAGTGGAACATTATCACATTAAGTCTATTGACCTTTCACTTATTCAATTATAGACTGTCTAGAGAAAGAGAGGGTCTGTTAAACTCAGTCTTTCCCATTATGAAGAGCGCTGAGGTCAAGCCGCTCCACATAAATCCCTAAACCAGCCACTTTTAAAACAAGTGTTAAACTATACATTTATTTATGCGTAGATGCGATGGTGATGACGGAACCGTTGCACACTTTCTCTAACTGCAGATGGCAGCAGGGTTGAAAATGGTAAACTGAACGGCCATGCGAATGGATCCGTGACGTCTGACGCCGCTACCGGTGGGAATCGGCCCGAGACCGAGGTGGAACCCGGTCCAGATAGGACCAGACAGGCTTTTCTGTCTCTGGAGCAGATCGAGAAGGAGCAAGCAAAGTCCTCAGTCATACAAGTCTTTAAGAAGGTTACCTCACTAGTTCTGAGCAGCATTAACGAGTAACGATCCGGAGTAGTCGTCATCGACAGGACTTTCGGTGACTTCTTCATTCCTGTGACTAATTTAGACCAGTTCAGCAACAATAGGTTGTTTTTGCTCTGATTTTCAGATTTGGGTGATGGCAGTCTGTGTGACGTTGGTGTTCACAGTCACTCTGTCGGTGTTCCCTGCTGTTACTGTAGACGTCAGAACGTCATTCCCAGGGAGATGGGGTAGGAAGCTTCAGCTCAGTGCTTTCACATTAGTAGTGTTGTCATCTCTGTGTGCTTGCGTGTAAAATCCTGCTTTCCTTTATTTTCTTTTCCCTCCTAGAGCGCTTTTTTATTTCAGTGTGTTGCTTCTTGATTTTTAACATCAACGACTGGATCGGTCGTACCATCACCACGTGGATACGCTGGGTGAGCATCAAGTTACCGCTGGCCGCCGCCGCCGCCCACAAGTGGTGGTGATTTGTTGGTTTTAAATATTATTTGTTGTAGCCTTTTAAAAAGTAAATGATATATTATTTTGGAAATCAACATTTCTAAATGATTTTAGTTCATTGTAAACATTACTATTAATTTCTGACTGAGGGGGAGGAGCTACATTAATTCAAACCTGAAGATTTTTAACTGTAGTATTTCCTTTTGTTTAAATTGACTAATTAGCAGTATGTAAGATATTCAATTTTATTCATTTAACATCTGTTACAACAGAAGTTGCTTCTAGGTTCTTTCCAGAGACCCAGAACATGACCCCCGAGCAATTATTACATAAACGGCAGGTAAAAACTCCCCTAGTGGGAGAAAAACCTTAAACCAAACAGTGGCAGGAAAAACTCCCCTTTAAGAGGGAAGAAACCTGGATCAGGACCTGGATCATGAGGGGGACCCTGCCGATGAAGCCCAGATGGGTAGAACAGGAAAAAGGAGATCAGAAAGAGATAAAGGAGAACAGAGAGGTCCATACAGACAGGTGGAGGTAAACACTGGGATGGTCAGAGGTGGGACTGCAGGTCAGGATGCAGCTCCTGAGGTTCTGGTCTGCAAACATGTACAGAAGAGAAAAAGAGGAGACAGACCAGCACAAACTACAAGAACAATTGTGCTTATGAGATACTTCTAACTAATAACTGAGGATTGAGCTGAAGAAGTGAAAGAGAAACAGGCGAAGGGCACCAGTCAGTGGATCATGTTGGTGTCTTCTGAGTTTTCCGGGGAGCCGATGAAGGGAGGCGACAGGAGAGACGTGCTCCCTCTTGTTGATTCCTGTCAGCACTCGTGCTGCTGCATCTTGGATAGCTGGATATTCGGAGATATTCTGTGAACGTTGCCTAGAAATATCTATTCAGTTTTCTTTTTCCTCCTGCCTATGTAAACTTTTATGTTCTTTGACTCATGTTTGCATCCAAGCTGATTTTTTTTTTTTTTTTTTTTTTTCTCACTTCCTTCAATCTCTCCATTTAAACTCGTCTCTTCTCCGTCTTCCGCAGCCTCGTAAAGAGTCCCGTCTGTTCCCAGCACTGGTCGTCTCCAGGGTGGTGTTCATCCCTCTGCTGATGCTGTGTAACGTCCAGAGTCGCTCCTACCTTCCCGTTTACTTCAAACACGATGCGATTTTCACCGCCATCATGACTTTGTTCTCGTTGTCCAGTGGCTACTTTGTCTGTCTCTCCATGTCCTACGCACCACAGTGAGTACAATTGTGTTGACTTATGGGACAAATGATACCTTTGGAAAATGTTGCTTGTTTTGTGAATGTTGCAGGACTTTAATTGGTTAATGTGCAAAGTCTGGTTGGGCCAGTGGACCCGTGAGACGGTTGAAAGTGTCTAATGTGAACCTGTCCATGTCCCATTGTACATGCACGAAGGGAGTCAGTTTACTCATTTAAGTAATCGGTCAGTAACAGTTGGTGGTAATTGTGCCTGTTGGGATTGTTTTGTTCTGGTTGGACTAAGACACAACAGGAAGCTTTTGTTTAGCTGGAAGTAGCAGATTGAACGTCGCATACTTGCAAATGCACATTTCATGTGTATCCGGTTCTTCCAGGCCAAATCCCTGGGTGGAGCACGCTTAGGCCGGTTTTAAACCAGTTGGACATTCATATGCAGGGATTAGCTCGATTGCAACTGCATTATCTGGGTGTGTTGGTCCAAAGCCTTTACATAATTTTTGCATTAGTCTAAATAAATCAAAGTCTAAAAACTGAGGTTTTTTTTCTGGTCAGAATTTTATGCCGCTGCATCTGTCAAAGTTTGCACCAACTACTGCAGTAGGATTATAACTGATAACAATTTAAAAGAATTAGTAAAGTCTGTTTTTGTGTGTAGTTTGCATTGATTTATATTTAAAGACGGTTCAACAGTAGAGTAAAAGTAGTCACTTCTCTTTAAAACGTACTTGAAACAATTAGTGATATGGCCTGTTTAAACGCGTTTATTTTAACTTAAAAGTCAAAGATCAAACTTGTTAAGAAGAACAAATTGTTGATGATTGATCATATTGATGGAGGACAGAACCTCAGTTATGTTTACTTCAATATTCGTCCATGAGGAGTTTAATAACTTTGTTCCCCAGTTGTGCAACAACTTCGTTAATCTAACTTCTAATCTGCTGGAATCGTTTATTGTATTTACTAGAAAATAAAAGTATGCTTCTGAGCTGACGATTAAACATGACCTTTGTCATCAGGATGGTGGAGACGAAGGATGCGGAGACTGCAGGGGCCCTGATGACGTTTTTCCTGGCCTTGGGTCTGTCCATCGGAGCGGCCCTGTCCTTCCCACTTCGATCTCTGGTCTAGACGCGCATGTGAAGCACAGCAGCGTTACTGAGGAACACTGTTACGTTCTGTCTGTGAGGAAAACGTGAAACGTTATATCATTTTTTTACTTTCTGTTACACCATTCATGAAATGGTAATTGTCTAAAAAGACGGAAAAAATTCCCTTTTGAATTTCGAAATAAGGGAAACGGCTGCTTGTTTTGTTACCTGCTGTTAACCTGAAAACAGGTTAGAAAAGATTCTTCTGCGTGAAGCTGGACTGTTTTCTTTTCTTTTCTTTTCTTACTTTTTTAAAGTTTTTCTTAAGTTTGCTGAAAGCAAATATTAGGCTGCCAGTCATGTGAGTAAAGGGAACGGTGAAGACCAGTACAACTATAGACGGTAAAAGTCCAGGACTTGAGCTTTGTTTATACTCTGAATTACTTTTAAATTTGATAACTTTTAAAAATGTGTTTGCTTTAATTATTACACTGAATTAACTCTGTTTTTGTCGTTTTCTTTTTGGATTGTTTTTAGCATTCTTATTTTATTTTATGCTCCATTCCAGATGTAGAACACAAGATTCTTTTCAGGGATTTTCCCCGTGGACATGGATGGATTAACGAGATAACCGGGTACAGCGCTTCTGTCTCTGGACCAGAACCGACATTGAAGAGGTCCACATTACCTACGTTTCTCATACTTGCAGCCCTCCCATCTCTTAATCCATGCATTTCCATGGAGCCTTTTGAGACTTCCCAGATTCCTGTAAAACTGCTCCATCTAGTGTCAAAACATTTTGTTCCCTTTTTTCCTGTTGGAAGAACCACAATCAGACATGAAAGACGGGGATGTTGTGAAGGTAAACATGCACCCGGATTGAAAAGTACCTGTAATTAAGTTGTTTTTCCTGCTGTCGTGCCAAGTTTCATCCAGCTATGGAAGTGGGATGATATTCGTTCAGAGGGCCTGGAACGTGGTGTTCCGTTTTACAAATAACTCTCATCATACCGCTTTAATTTAATTTACCCGTGAATTGACACTTGTTGCACTTAACTATGAGAAATAAGATGCAGTAATATCAGTGTTGAAGGGAATAAAGTACTGCATGAGAAACTTTGTTTTGTCGCCTGTCGGGTGTAGAAGTTTAAACATTATAAACCAGTGTGTCATATGGTGCAGTTGCAGGTAACAAAAGCAACAACTGCCGTTTATTTCAACTAAAACGGGACTACCTCTCGCCAGCAGTCAGGCTGAAAACTGAACATCCTTTTTCACCTCAAACTGAAACAGAACTTGGCCCGGAAGGACTTAGGCATCCATTTCCAAACCTTTTCCATAACTAAACGACTAAATTGATATTTGGGTATTTCACGTTCGGCTTGTTGTAATCGGCCTTAATTATACAACTCGTGTTTTTTAAATGGAAGCTGCTACCTGCCTGTTTGTGCTTATGACGAATTCAGATGAACTAAATCATTTCAGTTCAAGTTGGTTCATCGTTTGCAAACTGAACTTTTGAATCTGCATCCGTGGCAGATGGGATCGTGTTTTCTGCTACCAACGGCGTTGGCGCCTGGTCCAGTACACCGAAGGTGAAGGCATTAACTCAACGACATGAAACGGGAAAGGGAATTAAACCTTGCATATGTTTATGTACAAATGTCTAATAAATAGACTATTCTGACCAGCTGGGACTTTTTGGTCATTTTCCCACTCAAACGTGTAACTTCACCAGGTTTTTTTTTGTTTTATCTAAAGAGACTGTTGGCTTCGACCAACAAGACCGAATTAAATTATGTTGAATCTAGGAAATAGTCAGGTACTTGCACTGATTCCCTTTCCAAGTAAATTAGCAAAGCTCCATAAATAGACACGTCAGCTTTACAATGTTACCTATTACATTTATTACATATAAATCTTATTTATGATCAGACACTGGCCTTAATGTCTAAGCAAACCTGAAGAAATGGGGACCTAATTCAGACGTCATGCTGGGTGATACTGAGACAGGAAACAAGTTTGCACGTTGGCTTAGTCGCGACAAAAGGGGGAGGGGCTTCACAAGGCCAAACTTTACAGGAGATTGACAGGATGGTGATATTGTCAAGTAAATGGATTATTTAAACCCACTTCTGAACATGAGACATCTGGTTGAGGTTCCGGCTCAAAATCTGATCGATCTTGTTGGCTGGAGCACAACCTTTATTCCACAGACGTGCACGGCCAACATGAGGGTTTATATTTTTATTTCTTTTAATTAGCTCTCTGAAGAAAAAACACAACAACACTGAACAACCAGACAGGTTAATTACCTGTATTATTTATTGAAAACGCAGCAATGGCCATTAATGCCTGAGTCTGCACAGGCAGGAGGGTCAGGAGATGTGTAAGCCTAAACTAGATGTTGCTGACAAAAAAGTACCAAAATCGGAGGAAAAAAGAAAAATACTATGACCGCTTGTGATTTTTCTTTTGAAAAAATGTTACACAGATGCAGAGACGGGAAAAGAAATGAGGAAGAAGAGTATGACTGCAGTTCAAGAGATTAAATGAGGGGGCAAAAAAAAAAAAAAACTTGTTTGGTTTGTCTTTAATTGTTTGTGTTGATCTACTTCCTCCTCTGTCACGTGTTGCTTTGACTCATTTTGTGTTGTGAAAAACCAGTAGGAGACAATAATCTCTTCCTTCCTCCCGTTTTATCGTTTCTTTGGAGGTTGGGCTGTGCGTGGAGGAGTGACAGGTCGGCCGGAGTTCATCCCTCCGTATTGGTACTTTGCTTTCTTCTCAGATGGCTTCAGGATCTTAGGACAGACAAGAAAGCACAACTAAGCTTAGTTTTCCATGACAACCTGTCCTGCCATAATCAGCCCAACATCAGAGCTGCAGCAGATTCTCCAGCAGCCCGTTTAGTTTCTACCCAGCAGAAAACATTAGAAAGCTGATGGAGAGTCATTGAAGATTTTTGTTTTGTAAAACGGTGACTTTTTTCCCTCCATACAGAGTGAAAGCAAATCCATTTATTGGTTTAACGTGTTCTAGTTTCAACTGTACAAGGCACATCTGTCTCTTTTTTCATATAAATATTTGGTTAAAAAAAAGTTTAATATAAAATATATAATAATTTGCATGAATCCTGCAGATGTCATACTACATGGTACACAAAAGTTATTTATCTTAGAACACAGTTGATGAATTATCCAACCAATACGAGCTACATAGAAATTCAAAAGTTTAGAAATCTGAAGATTTCTGGAGAAAGAAAACGGACTGATCGCTTCATTCACACTCAGGGCTGACAGGAGCAGGGAGAGTGATCTTCACTGACATGACCCTCGTCATACCTGGAAGGAACACATCAGGGTTTCATCCACACTCATCATGCCGCCGGCATTGTCAAATTCCCCACAGTAGTTGGGAGCCGAGAACAGAGTCACCAGCTGCCGCTTGGCGAAGAACTCGTAGCCGTCCTCCACTACCTGGGGGTCAGGAACATCAATGTGAGCTGAAAACCCATCATCTCTCTTAGCACTGATGTGGTTCATGCAAACACAAAGGTTTAAAGACATTTAGATTACATGGCTGTCAGAAAATAAATACTCATGTGTACACAGTGAGCGGACAGGTCTCTAGTACCTGGTGGGCTCTGCAAATAAGGTCCAGGTCATGACGATTGAGGAACTTGCTGACCACATCAGCTCCAAAGGTGAAGGAAACCCCGCGGTCATTCTCTCCCCAGCCCTGCACATCCTTGTCTGGGTCGGACCACAGCAGATCACACAGCAGACCTGGGAGTTAAGACATGCACCATATTTACATCCTCTTGTGTCCCACCGCTCGCTGCCAAGAGAGGAGCTACATTCTCTAACTTTTCTTTTCCATGCTGACCTGGGATCAGACAATAAAAAGAGGCCAACAGATAAAATAACCAGTGACGAGCCTCCCTCGGTCTACAACAAGCCTCGCCTCCACACTGCACTTACAGTGAGTAACATCCAGACATGGTGTCACATGAAAGACCATAAGAGGATTTACGAGACAGCAGCTGTCAGGAACCCTTAAAAGGACAAGAAAGGAAGGTTTACTGGAGATGGGGCAAAGAGTGAGGGAGGTTTCACTTTCTTTGGTTCACCAGCACTGAACCTCTGAGGGGCAGGACAATGTGAGGATGCTGCTCTTAAACTCAGCCATGTGCAAAGATTAATGGACGTAAGGGCTCAAATGTTAAGAGCCAACAGCTCCTCGGACTGACAGGACCTTACAGCAGATATAACTTGGTGAAGAGTAAAATCAGATGAATCAGGACGTTTTGGGGCTGAATCTTGACCTTGTATTTATTTGCAACCTCAAGACTGCAGCAAAGACTGAGATCAGTTCTGCCTCCGACTCAGCCAGAGTCACTGTAACCAAGTAGGAACGCGGTGGGTCTTTCTGTGTGGAGTTTGCATGTTCTCCCCGTGCTCGCGTGGGTTCTCTCCGGGTACTCCGGCTTCCTTCCACAGTCCGAAAACATGCAGGGTAGGTTAATTGATAAGTCTTAATTGTCTGTAGGTGTGAATGTGAGTGTGCATGTTTGTCTGTCTTGTATGTGGCCCTGCGACGGACTGGCGACCTGTCCAGGGTGTCCTCCTGCAGTTCGCCTACTATGCATCGGGATAGGCTCCGACAGACCCCGGTGACCCGGAGATGGAGTAAGCGGGTATAAGATGATGGCTGGATAAAGAAATCGGTTCTTTGTGTCCGTTTTGGCACTAAGCGACTACATATGCAAGTAGAAGGAAAAATGCTTTCAAACCAGCAGGATTTAGTCTACAAAAACTACTTTGTGCACCTAACTTTGCCTGCTGGAAAGACAGTAATTCACTTCAGGTTGGGACCAAAACAACCTCAGTGAGATCCCAAAAAAGAGGAGGTGTCAGTCCGGGTCAAATGACAAACTGGTCATGTTTGATCAATAAGTGGTGAGGACGTTGCTGTGTAGTTTAAAGTTGTATTTTTAGGTGTGTAAAGAAACCAAACCAGGAGCGTAACCACGAGTTACATTTCCCTTCTGGCACAAATTAATCACCCGACAGTGAGTCCTTGAGGTGAAGAACAGTGTCCCCAAGTGTGTGTGTGTGTGTGTGTGTGTGTGTGTGTGTGTGTGTGTGTGTGTGTGTGTGTGTTGATACCTGTGTCGGGAACATCTGTGGGTCTCATGATACGTCTGATCTGCTCCATAGACTGCAGGTCGGGGGAGAGACCTGTGGGTGACACCATAAAAACAATAATAATAAAATTAAAAATAAAATAATGGAAACTGTTGAGGGTAGTGGATGACACCAACGTAACCTAGGAGACCAAGTGTTTACAAACACACCTGCATTGGGGCCAGAAAAGCAAGACGAAAGCACAGATCGAAGCTTTTCAAATGTCTAAACAGAAGTATGCAAACCAGAAACCAGAAACGCAGAAAATCACCGGTTCATCAAGATAACTACCTCCGTGACAGCAGAAGATCTTCTCGTCAACTATGGCAGCAATGGGAAGGCAATTGAAGCAGTCAGTGAAGGTCTTCCACAGCTTGATGTTGAATCTGCGTTTACCTGCAGGACCACAAGGCCACAGTGACGGCGTGTACGGTCATGTGTGCAGATGTTTTCATTCTTTCATTTAGCCTCTCCACCTTCGTCGAGTTCTAGCAGGGTGACGCTGTTTTTTGTTACAAACGTTTTGGTACCGTAACGTACAAACTATTTACTACTCTGTCATCTCAGTTAAGAACTGTTCCTCAGTTACTGTCATTATGAAGCGTCTTGTTTTTTATTTTTTCCTGGTCTTCCAAGCTGATGCAGTTACTGCCGTACTCCATCCAACATCATTAACAATGTTTAAGGCTGTTTTGATGCAGGTACCAACCAAAATATTTCAGTAGCTGATCAGACAAGAAAATAATAAATATTCAATTTAGGTAAATCAGTCGGCATATCTGTTGTTAAATTATATGACATTCAACCCAATTTATTTATGAAGTCCTGAAAACCTTCAAATGGGAAGTGTATTTATTTTCACCTCAGGTAAAAATGTAGGGTATTTAAATAACAAGCTGTGACAGCACGCAGGTACGGTTTTGAAGTATTTATACTTGATGGGACTTCATCCACCCTGGTTCTATATATCTATCTAATTAACAGTTGATAGAACTTAAATAACTTCCTGTCACCCTTACGTGCACAGTCACACACAGCACGGATCTGGAGCTACCACACAGGGACGTGTAGGGAACCGAACACTAAACACGCTCCGAATCCAGCGTCTTCGTAAGAGTGCAGCATGCTCACACTCATCATAGAAGCCGTAGATGCGGTTGATTGAAGCACACTCGTGGTTGCCCCGGAGCAGGAAGAAGTTCTCGGGGTATTTGATCTTGTACGCCAGCAACAGGCAGATGGTCTCCAGCGACTGCTTCCCTCGGTCCACGTAGTCTCCCAGGAACAGGTAGTTGGCCTCTGGAGGAAAACCGCCATACTCGAAGAGCCTCAGGAGGTCTGTGTACTGTCCATGAATATCACCTTAAAAATTAAATAAATAAATAAAAAGGATGTTTTATTATGCGGAGATGTGAACATACAGTGTGCGTCCACATGTGACCACAGAGTTTAGTAGTAATGAGGAAACTGACCACATATTTTCAAGGGGGCCTCCAGCTCCAGCAGGATTGGCTGGCTGAGGAAGATCTCCCGTGACTTAATGCAGAGGCCGCGCACCTCTGCCTCGGTCATCTGGACGATCTTCCCCGGTCGACATCCTCGCACTGTCAGACCAAAAGCAGAGCTAAAGTCACGTGCATGAAGAACTGGTGCAGGCCTACCCAGCAGCCTGCTCTCTGGTGGTCTGCACAAGCTGCTCCAGTTCGGTAAAGTCAGATCAGGAGCAGCAATAAGCAAATGTTCCCTCAAGACGTTTTAGAAACAACTGTAGAATGAGACGTTTGACTTAAATTTGCCTTAATCTACATTTTATGTTATGTGATGCAATGACATATTGCAATGATGCAACTGACTGGTTGAGACACGTCCAATCTTGTAATTGGATTTATTTAAGATGACTTTCATTTTTAATAAATGACAAAAACAGTCTCCACTAATGATCAACATATTTTTATACCAATCAAGTGAAATTTTAAAGGACTAAACACACAAGTGCCACCTTAGTCTATGGGAAATTTTAGACACACATGTACACACTCTTCATAAAAAAAAAAAATAAAAATAAATAAATAAATAAATAAATAAATAAATAAATAAATAAATAAATAAATATATATATATATATATATATATAGATATATATATATATATATATATATATATATAGATATATATATATATATATATATATATATATATATATATATATATATATATATATATATATATATATAAAAATAAATAAATAAAATTGCAGCAACATTTATACAGATACAGGACAATGTGAGTCAAACGGCACTTTGTACACGATCATGCAGACTTTACACCTTCCAAAGTAAAGCAATCATTCATGAGCCAAAAAAAAAAAAAAGTTAGTCTTTATAAAGACACTGAATGGCCTCTGGTAAACAAATGCAGCATTTTAAAAGGCCAGATCTGTACGGCCCTGCTTCTTTTTACATAAAAGCAATACAGCACTACGTCCACCTCCACTTTTGTCCCCACAGAAGTTGGTCGGTGCTGATCTAAACTGCTGCCGTCGAGCGACGCCACAGCAACACTTTGGAGGTCTCTGCTTCAGCAAATGCCATTTGATAGGTAGGTCAAACGCAGACGTGGTCAGAGAACACCATAGCTCTACAGCCAGGAGTTTGTTGTTGTTGTTTTAAAGAAGAAGTCACCCTGCTTAAAGGATCATGCATGAAAGCTGGAATGTGCCTGAAATCAAACCAGGTGAATCTCTGCAACTCTAAATGTGTCTCACATCCACTGCTTAGAGCACCACAGTGCGTGGACGAGCAGCACGAGCGTGGGTGTACAGATTCAATATAACCCTTCTATATCTGCCCGGGGGGCTTAGGTGACAAATATTTTTAAGTGATAAACACTCTCAGCGTGTCCCCTGCACCAGTGGCAAGCACAACCTCCATAACACGTTCTCCACGTGAACGGTAAGATCTGGGATACATTTAGATGATTCAAAAGGTAGGGCTGACAACTAAAACACCCAGGGCCATGCAACCGTCTTTGAGAACAATGTACAAGTAAGGTGTGTGCATCTGTTGAGCGCCATGACTTATTTTCACATCTGCGGTGACTCAGCTGATGAGGGGAGAGGCCTGATATTGGAGGGATAGAGATGCAACCAGTACCTGCCACCTGGGAGGCTCCTCTTTCATCGTAATGTAAATAAGAGTCAGAGTGGGACGCACTCACGTCAACACCTTCTGCTACTCGTTCCCCTCCAACTCAATGTGATCCAGTGACCTTGACGTCAGACTGTACCACTCCACACTCATGGGGAGGTATCCTAGAATTTGCCTGTCACCACATTACTGCAGCCTCACCATGTAATAGAAGACAGACAGAAAAGATTCCCTTCCTTTCCCCTTAATCACCCACCCCCCCAAAAAATGGTCCTGCCTCCATCTGATCACCTTGGAAACCCAGCAAAGCCATTTTCCAGCCACCAAGGTGTGCTTGGGGATAGCAGCTGTGGTATCAAAAAAGGAAGGGAACCGATTTGCAGATGAACTGACACCTCCTCCAGCCTCCAGCCTCCACGCTGCATAATAAAGTAAAGACACAGATGCAGCTCGTGCTTCTACTCAAATACACAGTAACCCATTAATGTATATATTTAATTTATGTTAGAAACACAAATGAGTTTTAAAACATTTAGAAATATGTAAGAATGTTTAAGGAGGCAACCAAAATCAGATTGTGGCCTTAAAATTTTTTTATTAAATTAAAATGCTCCTCTAAAAAACTTGCAGACATTGAGATATTAATCAATGTGTGATAAACAATATGTATATAAATCCTTTGCATTTAATCACACAATGTCACAGATTCAGATCAAGCCTTTTTGAAACAGTAACAACATTTGTGATTAAAGTTTTAGTAAGTTCAGGTTTAGATCAATCTTAGGCTAAATGAATTATAAATAAAATGTGCCAGTTTTAAAGTCCAACAGCCATTAAAATCTAGTTGATGTCATGCAGAGTGGTGTGAACAGTTATTAATTCACTCAACAATGTTAATTTAGCATTTGTTGAAAACTGGGGAAAAGAAGGAGAATTTTTTTTTTACATCCATTTTCTATTCCCGCTTACTCCGTTTCCGGGTCACGGGGGTCTGTCGGAGCCTATCCCGATGCATAGTAGGCGAAAGGCAGGGGTCAGGTCGCCAGTTCACCGCAGGGCCACAAACAAACATGCGCAAGTCACACTCACACCTACGGACAATTTAGTATGATCAATTAACCTACCCTGCATGAGTACCCGGAGGGAACCCACACAAGCACGAGGAGAACATGCAAACTCCAGGAATTGAACCAGGAACCTTCTTGCTGTGAAGCAACAGTGCTAACCACTAATCCACGGTGCTTTTTTTACAGTCTAACCATATTTCATTGATCCCTAGAAAAAGAAAAGAAATGTGATGTGTTGTGTGTGTACATGAGTGTATAACGTGTTGTTATACACACACAGGTTACTGCCACTAATATCCTCGTTACATTAGACTGCCCCAGGTGCAGTCATAGTCTAAACAGACTTGCGGTGCTGAAACTAAGGGTGTCAGTGACTACTGACAGCATTAGGTTGACAATATGGCATTATTTTCAACGGGAAAATCCCACCACCTATTTGCTTATTATGCATGGCTCCAGTTTCCAAAGATGATGCAAATGTTGCTAAAAACAACACAAGCAAACCTTATAAAAAGCATTTAAGGAGCCATCATGAGAAAAAGTAAGAGCTTTCAAATCAAAAAGGGAAAAATGGATGTGCAGCAGTACCAAAACACTGGAATTTGCTTTTCAGATGTGAGAGAAGTGAGAGAAATTCCCCACAGATAAGCAGAGACCTGGCAATGATGGACCAAACTACCGAGCTGCATAAATGCAGCTCTGAAACTGCTCTCTCCAAATGGTATCATATTTCATTTTAGCCAAAACAAGTGCAGGCAATCAGCTTTATGGTGGACTTCTGGACCCCCAGTGTGTTCAAACATCAAAATCTAAATGCCTTTTTATTTTACATATACATGGCTTCACTTTTACATTTTAATTCCTGTTCATTTTAGTTTTAAGTGCCGAAGAGCCAAAAAAAAAAAAAAAAAAAGAGTGAAAGATAAGTCAATTGCAAACTGTCTCTGGAAGGCATTGCCATATATGGGCAGTATCACAGACTGGAAGGAGGAAGTAGTCAGTCAGGAAACAGCTGAGCCTTCAAGTACTTCATCTGTGTGTGATGGGATATTAAAAAAGATTTGTAAATATGTTTCATACTTTGCACTTAATGAAGGTCAAATAAATTGTGATGACTCTCAGCTGACAAGCTGTGGAACGTAAGTCAACTGGAAAAATACATTTCTGCTTAAAAACGGGGTTTAAAAACTTATGAATCAACTTTCCAGCATTTGCATTCCTGTTTAGAGTAATAAAAAAAAAAAAAAAAGATAAATTTGTGATACATATTATACATACACAAAGAATATTGTTTTTGAAGTGCCTTACAGTGTTTTTTCCAGTGAAAATGCTGGTCACGATAGCGCCACTCAGACAAACCTCTGAATGAGAGCCCAACAAGCCCTCACACACACTGATCAGACTGCTGGTATAAAGTTACTCACTCAAAACTTCAACACTAAACTTTGGTCATTAACCAAAAAGAGCACATGCAGCACCAACTGCTTGAATAAGTTTTCAAACACCAACCCGTGTTGTGCCAACAGCGCTATTATGGCTCTACTTTACACATATTAGTTAGGTTAGTGGCGTGATTACTTCTGCTTACCGTTCAGAGGTACAACATGAACTTGTGATAGTTTTACAAGAGCAACATGTCATATTGCCATAAGTAATATTAGCTTCACGAGCCACAGCGTGTGTACAACAATCCTCAATGGACGCAAATGGCTTAAAAAAATATGACTTGTTAGATCTTTAATCTGTGTGATAAAAGACTTTTGTGCTTCTACCTGCAAGGGTTTTTTTTTGCAATTATAATAATAAGCACAGTTATAAACTCATGAAAGACACTCATTTTACTTTTTAGGCCCAACTACCATCTCTGTGGTGTCTGCTCCGAGTTAAACAAGTCAAACTATTTATAGTACAGTTTTATTTTGTTTATTTGAAATCAGGCATGAGCAGAGTTGATAAAACTGAACCAAAACAGAAAGGCCACATGCTCTTTAGAGCTAAAGGATCAAGGGTTTACAAGTATCGACAGTAATTGCATTACTTTTTATACTGCAGCTGATAGTATTTTAACAACAACACCTGTTTTTTAGCTTTGGTAGTTTGTGTAAACTCGACAAAAAGGAACAGGTGTTTAAAAAAAAAAAAAGAAACCTCATATGCTCACTTTGCTCATTTAGTTACATAAACTCATACTTTTCTGCACCTGACAACATCTTTAGAGACAAACAGAGGGGGAAAGAAAATTAAAAAGCCCCATCAGGCCTTTTATAGCCATCCTCCTCCATTCCCTCCACCCGGGCGTAAAGCCAGCAGTCTCCCTCCACTCCTCCACCTAACCCTCTCCCACACATGAGCAACGGAAAACAGTGACCCCTTAGTGAATAAGAAACAAAAACTTACTCTGGCATGGAGAGCCAAAGTAACTCTCAGCAGAAATCCTGACCTGCAGTGGCATTTCTGGACTGCCTTTGCAGTTTCAGGGGATGTTTTGTTCGCCTTTAAGTTGATGGGTGAATGGCTGTCTTTGTGTGGCTAACGAAAGAACAAAACAGAGGAAGATTGGAGGAGAAATCTACTGGGGCCTACAGAAAGCAGCACAGCTAGGGAAGAGCAAAGAGAGAAAAATACGGGTGAAACCAAAGCCTGAGGCTGGAGACGACAGTGAAGAGTGAACAGAAGGAAGGGTTTGTAGGAAAGCTTAACTAGGCAGCTGAAAATCCAGGATGAGCTTTCTGCCACAACTGGTGCCAGGGGCAAGCATTCCCGACCACACAGAGTTCACCATTGTTGTTTCCATAACAGAATGCCACGCCAGCAGCCTGAACACCAAAACAAGTAGGGTGACGCTGCTTGTATGCTCACAAAAATAGGAGTGTGATCCATTTAAAAAGTCCAGAGTATTTAAATGTAGAAAATCAGAAAAAGGCCACATTGTTGTTGAACTTTGTTGATCTTCGGGATTATAAATTACCAGTTAAATCCAAATTAACATTTAGCTCTGCTTCATTTGGGTTTGGAAATGGAATAAAATTAACTTCATTGCCCTTCATCTCAGAATATCGGAAATTAGTATCAGCACCTGGATGTGTACCCCAGAAACCTCGTTTTAAAAAATGTTTTGGCATAAACTTCATCAAACAAATGAGAGTTGTTTTCCATGAAGCGGACAGCTACAGATGTTTCAGCTCCGGTCCCCGAGCTACTGATATGCCATCAGCTCATCAGCATCTGATAAACAGGTCAATTGGACTGCCGCATAGTCTTCTTAAGCAAATCTCACAGATTACATGATGATTGAGAAATCTGATCATCAACTGAGCTCAGTTTTTGAAAGGACACGATGATGTTGTTGAACCCAGACCTGGACTAAACAAGCAAGCCCACATCATCATACTACCCCCCACAAGCTAACCCAGCGGACACTAGACATCATCACTTTATGGATGAGTAATGGACTACTACTGCTAAATTTTCTCTGATTTCACAATAAAAAAAATAAAAAAATAAAAAAATAAAAAAGGTAAAAAACACCAAAAAAAAATCCCGTTTCAGACCAGTATCTGAAGTGACTACCAACTCAAAAGCTCTGGGAAAAATGGTAAATGGGCAGCATTTATACATTTTTTTTAGTCTTGTTGACCAGGTACGACACTTTTTGACATGCACACTACAAGGCCAGTAGTCAGACCTAAAATTACTCTGGGGCTATTTGAATTTGCAAAGTTCTGTATCATTATCAACTCTCTACATCTTTATCTCCACCCAACTTCATTTCATGCCACATGTTTTGCACCTCAGGAGTTGAAAGCAAAAAACATGCCGCGTGCGCATATCCCGTGGAACAGTGATGTGGAGTGACGACTTTGACCCCAAAACAAACGGGTATAAACACAGCTGTAGGGATATGGATGAAAACTAAGCTGTTGCCTTGCTTTTCTGTGGCATTTTGACAAAAGCATGCCACAGACATTTCATTAAACATCTCAGGAATTTATTTTAGTGTATGAAAAAGGGCAAAAGTTGATGCGTAATCTCTGACCATGATCATCCAAGATTATGTTGTTTTCTAATTGCAATTGTTTGTGAAACAGTAATGTCTTTGGCACCACCAGAAAATCTGTTTCATTACCAGTTAAATAACCTCTTGGCTGCTGAAACACATTAATCACTGAGGTGTTGGTTAAAATGGGAGACTTTTACCTATTTGCTAAGATAAAACCTTCTGGTGACTTTGTGTCTGGCTCAGCAATACAATACTGCACTGGAGGATCAAAACAAGGCAATGTAAATGTTAAACACAAATACATACAAAAGATTTGCTTAAATTCATAAAACATATCTGTTTTACCCAACTCATTCAGCTGCACCTTACTGCGGCAGTATTATTTGGTCGGGTATAACCAGTCATTTATTTTGAAAGGTCAGGGATGACTACATTTTCACGAAACACAAACAACCAGCACATCTCCAGAGCACAAACACTCTTTGAGAGGTTCCATGTTCCCATATTAGGTTACACGTTGGCTGGAGTCTCTGCCTTGAAATTTAAACAAATAAATAAATCCCATTTTCCATCCTCCTCCTGCCAGTGTATGAGACTATGGTGCTTATTGTGCCACATAAAGCCCAAGGGCCACCTGTGCTGGTAAGCCAGACAGAAGGGCTGTTGTTGCTCAAGCCTGAGACGGCATGGGTATGTCTTAAAAGTTAAAGTCTGTAATAGGTGCTTTACTTGATGACGGCACATACACAGAGCACAGCTCTAGTAAAAAATAATGAGGAGGAGGGGTCACGGGAAGTGAACACAAACACCGGGCACCCTCAACCAACAGGCTACACGAACACTCGGGGAAGTTACAAGCATGTATAGAGGCATGCTCCACTGTATAGAAATAACAGCAGGTCTTTAACAATACTTTGACAAAAATGCAACATGAGCTCAAAAGGTACTGCAACCAACTGCAGTCATTTTTCCTGAGAATATTAAAATCTTCTGCTGAAGGCCATAATAAAATTACAGATGGCTGATTGATTTCCCAGTGTCCAGCAATCCCGGTTTTCAATGCAGTAATAGAACCTCACACTTGTATGACTAAACCCCAGGCAATCAATTAACTGTATCGTCTCCGCCTTTTTTCCCATTTTTATTGATTCATTCCAGACATGTCAAAACCATTGTATAAAGCACAACAATGTCAACACTAGAATGAATCTATGCATCTATCAATAAATATATATATACAAACGTTCATACACACACATTTGAACATACAGAACCCCTTGTAAAAAAATCTATATAAATAAGTGAATCTGTTATCAATTCATGTACACAAGAAAAAAAAAATCTATAAAATAGATTTTTACCCATTGTGCACCCACCTATCTATATAGACATGCACAGATATAGCAATACACACAACACATATATCCTTATTGTAAATATCTGTTGAGTAGAAATAATTACATGAACGATATAATTTATGAAGCAGTTTGTCCTGCTCCTCCTGCAATGAAAGGTGCGACATGCATAAACCTACACTATATGATAGAGATCTTTTATGCAAACTGTCAGTGTGTAATGTTAACATTCATAGATGCACAAAGACAACCAAACATGCATAGACCACTAGGAGTCTTCAGTCAGCGTGTTTACACGCGCTAAGAAAGAGACAGTTGAATTAGTGCTGACGGATAAGCGTTTTGAAAGGCATGTTTACACCTTAGCCGTGCTGTAGTCAAACCAAACTGGAGTTCTTGAAATTGAGCTATTAGAGCCAGATAACGCGGTTCTAAATCAAGATATTCCAGGATGTGTACGCAAACGCAGCGGAAGCGGGAAAAACAACAGTCATGGCATGACGACAACACAGCTGCGTACATATTACTTGCAAAACGATCGTGCTTAGTATGAACGAAATGTACAGAACTGCTGCATCGTAGTCGTCCATATCGCTGCGTGTTGTTGTCCTCTAACCAGAAGAATGCCAACAGGAAGGGGCGTGTACCCCAAACCGTAAACTAGTTCAATCCTAAGCTCGATAACTGCCAGCAGCTGGATTTAGAGAGCATGTAACCGTACCTGTAACAGACTGTAAATCATGTCACCAATCACTCAGGTTTAGCCTGTTGACTCGTCAACCCTCCACTGCAGGACACATTTGCTGTTTGTTTATGTCTTAAAATGTCACAGACCAAAAGTTGAGCGTGATAAAATTGTCTTTTCTTTGTACATTTCAGTGACACTTTGGTGTCATTTTAAACATTTCAACACATTCTCCAAATTCTGCTGATAAATATTTGCCAAGGCGCGTACATTAGGCGATTAACCTTTCAAACGGCTATCAGCTCAGATCAGGACTATTCTGTTACTTTAACTCAAACTTTGTGAGAGAACATAAGACTTAAGAGAGAATCGAGGTTATAAGCTCCCAAAACAGCCCCTTTGCTGACTGGTCTCCACACACCAACGAAACCTCAACAACAACTGGTATTAGCACAATAATAGATAAACATTGCAGGATAAATAAGGTAGAGAATGGGATTTATTTGCATATGGCATTATAAAATTAAAATGTGTCTAGTGTAAAATAAAATACAGGGGAAAAACAAAAAGCAAACTGTACTACTGTACATCGGAGCACTGAACCCCAATGAACTTGGTGTTTCCAAAAGGGTAAGTTAATTTCTACCAAGAACAGCTGTGCCTGTTGACATTTAACATGAGATCAGAAAGCTCTCTGTACGCATGTCTGCGCAGGAGTATAAAAGCTCTTAACCGCCGGCAGTACTCACCGAAAAAGCAAGAAAAACTGCTAAAGAAGTAAAAAAAATCCCTTTCTGGGTTAGAGCAAAGTTCCTCTTGCAAAGAAGAAATTCCTCCCCAGTGGCAGCGCAAGAGATGCTGATCCTACCTGAATGACAGAATTTAGCCTCTCACTAGCCATTTAATGAATATGTACATGTAGGCCAGCTGCAGGTGTAATCTTGTTACGTAAAATAAGATGAGGGCTATTGAGCAACAGCAAGGAAAAGCCTCTGACACCGTGTTGTTGAAAGGTCGAGTCCTAAAATAAAATATTACTAAAGTGAAGACAAACCAAAATGTACGAGGCAATTTCAGTTCTGGATGTTGTACTCCTGCCCGTTTAAGACCCATCTCTGTTTTCTGTTAACAAAGTAAAACATAACAGCCAAAAAACTCTGCCCAACCAATGAGATTACTGACCGAATACCACTATAAATATATAGTGGTATTCAGTCAACATATGAGAATGACCTCAAATATTTCAAACAAGTTACAATGTGTTAAATAAGGAATTCACGACTTGATATCTGCATTTTAGCCCATGGAGGCTGACTGAAAAAGTAGACAAATAAAAAGATAACACAAAAACTGCAGTGTAGTCCTGCACTTCTGACAAAACCAGTTCACACAGCTGTCTGAACAACTCTGAACGTTATCAGTTCCCAATAATCCAAATGATTTGGTTAAACCAGCATATAAACACAGATTGAACGTATCTGCATACATTACAAACTGTGTGAGAGAGAGAGAGAGAGAGAGAGAATCATTTAGCGTTGTTTCTCCACTTTCTCAGCTGTTTACTGATTGTACAGCAAGGCTTTAACTGTTCAAGAAAAGCCCGGCTTTCTTTTGTCAGAATCCCGTATTTATCAGCACTGACAGTCTCCCAGCGCGCTACCCAACACACAACAATGGTGTAGGAGCAATAACAGCTCTTTCTACGACAGTACAAGGAGACCTTTTGTGCAGAATTAACTCACTCAAAGTAATAGCAAGAAAACAACCCATACTGAATCCAAACAGGGACACTACTTAAAGAGATAGACTACAAGTCTACCACAGTAAAAACTGGAGAAAAATACATAATAATACTTTTTGGCTCATCACGGAAAGTCGAAAGCAGGCAAGTTCAAATCCTAGTTAAGATTCAACTCGGTACACAAATCAATCAAACTTCACGTGGGCTGAAGGTTACAAACGTGTCTTATTGTGGAAATGCTTGCAGACTGCAGTGCCAGTAGGTTTACCTGAAACCACCATGTCAATGTTGTAGACGGGATCGTTCATCGATATTCAGACAGAAAAGCGCCGCCGGTTTTCGGTCTCGGCGGAGAAACCGGGTTTGGACCGAAACAACACGACCAGAGACTGCGATTAACTCTTTATAAAGTAAACATAACGCAGCACGTTAAGTATACCATAGTTGGCAAAGTGATAATACAAACAACATAACTTAAAGAAGAAGGAAAAAAAACATGTAAATTTCTGTAGTTGGGCTATTTTTAATCTTCTTTACGGGTTTTCATGTACCGACAAAACAAAACCGTAACTACAGCTGGCTCACAATACAGCCGTAAACCCACGCTCAACATGTCCAAATCTGAACAGATTACAATGTAAGCAACTGTAACACAAAGTAATCCGAAAGAGACGTGAGAAAAACAAAGTGTTTTAGTCTAAAGGTGTGTCAGAGAAGCCGACAGACGGGACTGGTCCGGACCACACAACGGAGCTATGCTAGGAAATAAAGGGGCCGTTTCCTTTCTCCTCCCATTAAAACGAAGCCTGAACAATCGTAGTGACAAACGCCGCTTAAAAACCTGCCAACGCTAGGAATAATTATCACGAACTCACCCTCCAACAGCCTGGAAATCAACGAGTCGACGTCCAACTCCCCCTCCGCCATTTCTGTAACGATCAGCTACACCCGCCGCAGTCTGGAGCAAGTACCGAGGCCACGCCTCTCCGCGCCGCAAGAAAAAAGAAAAAGACGAACGGGAACGCCCACCGCCAACCTCCGCCCATTAAACGCCGTTTTGCTGCATTGAATTTCCCCTCGGAAGTTTTGACTCCAAGCAAAAGGAAAAGTTGAAGAACATGCAATTTACCTTCGGAGACAACAGACTCCCATTAGAATATATATATATATATATATATATATAAAACACAGTTTAAGAACGCAAGATTGATTCATGTATTTTCTGTTTGTCTCTTAAAAACACTTCAAAATAAATATGGATGTTATTTGATTTAAAAAAGCAAGTATAAGAGTGCCAAACAAATATAAATTAAATTACAAAGGACACCCTGGACTGGTCGCCAGTCCATGGCACGGTCATACGTAGACACAGAACAACAACCACACGAACTAACATTTAAGTGCAAGTTAAAATCACCAGTTAACCGGGTATATGTGTTTATGACAGTGAGAGGGAAGTTAACCGGATAAAACAGACGCAGACGCGAGGAGAACATGCAAACTCCACACAGACTCGTGGCAGGAATCGAACCTGAAATCCACTTGCTGAGTGCAAACCCGTCATCGCCCCACCATGCATGTATTTGTTGTTGTGTTTGTTTACAGTGCTCCCTGCTGGTCAGAATGTCACAGCTTCTGTCGTTGTTTTTATGAAATGCCTCTTAATCGTCCATCAATTTTCTGTACCCGCTTCATCCTTTGCAGGCTCTTCCGGAGCCTGTCCCGGCTCATTACAGCCGAGAGGCGGGGATCCACCCTGGACAGGTCTCCGGTGTGTCACAGGGCCACATATACAGACAAACCAACCATGCACGCGCACACCCACACCTACGGGCAGTTTTAAATCATCAGTTAACCAAGCCTGCATATTTTTGGACGGTGGGAGGACTTTTTTTTATCATTATTCATGATAAAGAAATTACAAAATTATCGTATTTCTATCAGTTGCTCAGCAGAAATAACAAAAAACAAACAACCACTCCCAATGTTACTTGGGAGTTTTAAGGTTTTGAAAGGTGTTTATATATTTTTTTTTCTTACAAAGGCATAATTTGAAACTTGAAATGTTGGTCAGATAAGACACAAGTTAGTCAAAGGGTGAGTTTCTAATTTAAGGAATCAATGGAAAGCCTAAAGAGCACCAGCAGAGATGGAAATGAACGCCGCCTGAAAGCCTTTTCGTTCTGACCACAGCTGGGAGTCATGTCATGCCGCTCCCACTCAAAACTCTTTTTTCTGTTCCTTTAAAGTGCGTCATCTGGGTATTTCCGCACTGCTTTGAGTTGAGTTGCGCTGCAAAGGGCGGCGGTGCTGCTGCGTCAAGTTAAGTGAGGTACGGCATCGGAAAAAGTCACATTTAACTTTTCAAAACAATGGCGTTGTTTCTTTTAAAATTGATTTGGTATGACTTTAGTTTGCGTAGTGTTCAGATAAATTGGTTGATGGCGTGCTTTTGTTTCACTGTATAAAAATATCCGTTATAATAAGATTTTCTTTTACAAATTACGCAAGTGATATACTTCATGTCAAGATGGTTCAGAGATGACACTTTGCATTGGAAGACAAAATACAGCGACTTAATAAAAAACCTTTACTTTTTTCACTTATTTCTATATTAAATTACATTTTTGATGCTGTAACCTTATATTTAGTATTGTGACAACACGATAAATCCTTAATTATTCACTCAGTAGGCGTTAGTTATAACCCATAGTATACAGGCTAATAAAGACTGATCCAGGAGTGTACAAACTTCATCAAAATGTAGAATTTCCTGCAAATGTTCAAGTGATAATAACATGAATATTAATGATTCTAACATTAAAGAAATGTTTCGTTTGTTTTTTATCATATATATACCTGTTATACCTGTATTCACTTTTAAAACATTTTTTAAAACATTTTTTTTTTAGCAAAAATACAAAATAAACTGTATAATCAGTCTGGCTGAGAACGAGATTTTGTGATGAACCGTTAACGGTGTCCGTGCGCTCCTACGTTGCGGGAATTAGAAAAGTCATTTTGTTGACTGGGAGCGGCTCGTTACGTAAAGCCCAAACACGACGCCGCACCATGTTTTGAACCTTATAGGTATTGTATTTTTTAGCGGTTGTTACCGGAAAATCGGTGAACATCTGAAGTGCGGCTGCAGCTTTACAGTCTGCGCCGCACATTCGTACGCGGAGGTGGAGCGAAAGAGGCGACAGCTCGACTCTGTCAAGACGTTTACGGATACTATACTGACGTTATCGCAGCTTCTTTAAACTAATATAAAGCCAGTAAGTGCGGTGGGACGGCTGTGTAGAGTGAGACGCGTGAGTTGGACCCCGCCATGGACGGTAAGAGGCGCTGCTTTTGCGTGTTTGCCGTGTTTACTGGGATACGAGGCTGGAGGTGAAGCTACAGGGAGTTGGTTTGCGCGCAGGGAAAGCCCCGCTGTGAAGGAGGGGTCTGTGGCCGCATACTGGGCTAAAGTCTCGAAACACGTCTGATAGAAGTTATCCGTTTCTACACGTACCCCGTGTGGATAAACAGGAGACATTTAACGCCGCGTGAGGAGTTTCTTTTGTTTTTGCGTTGGTAACTCACCTGGCACGCGCGTCTCAAAAGCGTCGCGAGGAGGCCCGCTGGGTCAGTCCTAACTTCGTTCAGATGTCTTCAAGATCAGCGTTTGCTCTCCTGCCTTCACGAAGGACAGCTGATGAACAGCATTATGAAGCTGCCGTGTGGTATCCACTCATCTCCTTTTAGTCGACATTCAGTTTGATTCGTGTTGTATTTGGTGCTTGCTGCCTGCAGCCGCCCACCTCATTCCTTTATCATAACAGTTGACATCAGTTCAACATAATTCCCGTAAGAAAGTGGTTATCAGCTGGACATTTCCTGTGAGATCTGCTGAGTTTTTAATGAGTCATAAACCATCCCATTACACTTTACTACATACATGCCTTTATCTGTCCAATGAAGCGCATCAAAGGCTGCAAAGTTTTATCTTTTATTTGGTTACTGTCTTACCATTTTCAAATACCTTTTCTTTCAGATTAAATGTATATTGTTGGTGCGCTTGATTCATCTGTGTCTTGACTGTGGATAGAAAGAAAATATTATACAAAAATGTCCTAAGCAGGGATGTGTTTGATCAGCTAGGGGAAAGTGCCATCCAGCCTCAGCTGTGTTTTGGTATCTTACATTCAAAGGTTTAACCTAAAGAGCTGACATGTAGAAATTTACTTTCACTTTCAAATGTATTTGCTGCCTTACAGATGTTGTTCAAACAACAAAAAAGAAACAGAATATTGTATTACAAAATACAATTTTAATCAATTAATGGATTTCTGTCTTGGCTTTTTTAATATGTTGGTGTCTGCACGAAAGCTAGAATCAATTAAAGAATGACTCTTTCTTCTGTGTCAGCTTTAGAAAGCAGACATGTTACAGCTTGGAAACCATCCCATTCATGCTTTTGAACAGAACAAGTCCTGCAAGATGAAGGGTGGAGCTTTGACCACCGGATCTGTTACCATACCTTCCTGGTTTTACCACGAATCCAGAGTTTTTTTCTTTGCTTTTGTCTCACAGTAAAGAGTAACGAAGTATCTAATTTCACACTAATAATAACATCTGTTTGTCACTGTTCACATGTTTTGTTGTTTTACATCTCTGGAACTTGCAAGTCAGTTTATAAACAAGTTATTTTATTTAGTAGTATTTAGTCTTGTATTACGGTGTCTGAATCTTTGGATGTTACATGTGGCAGATTTCCACCTTGACACGCCACAAATGACCAACTCTTACTGAACCACAAATATCTGCTGAAGCCCCCCCCCCTTTTTTTTATCTGCATTACTACTGTGTACTGTGTTGTGTACTGTTGGTAAGACTATAGTCGCGGAGAAAATATTTAAAATATGTTTCTTTTCTCTGTCACATCAGGTGTGTATGGATGGGGCCTGCCCCCAATCAATCCAGGTACGGAGTCGTTTTCATGTGTTAACCTTTCTGTGAATGGTGTTTATAAACGAGCAGTCAAGGTCTATGTTGACACACTGGGCTCTGACGAGAGAGGGGTGGGTGGGGGGTTTAGGGCTGGACAGGCCACTCTGTTTAGGTCTCAGTGTTTTTTCTCCGTCTGTCCAACAGTGCAAACAGCAAGCCCCTACATCGAGATTATTGAGCAACCTAAGCAGAGGGGCATGAGGTTTAGGTATAAGTGTGAGGGGCGTTCAGCCGGCAGCATCCCCGGAGAAAAAAGCAACGACACCACTAAAACCTATCCAGCTATCAAGGTTAGTTGGATACAACCTTGTTATGTTTTCTACCGTAGTTTTGATCTATGGTATGAAGTTAACATTATACATATAATCCTTTCAGGTGCCAGGTTTGGTTCATTAAAAAAAGTTATTACTCTTTCATGTTTGTTATTACAACTATTGTATTTGGTTTTTCTTGCATGACTTGGTAGATAAGGGCACTGCCACAGAAACACTTCATTTTAATGATGTTTTTTATTGGAGTGCTATTAAAACAATAACAGATGGAGGTATAAACAACATTCACAAAAATGTATCAAGAGATTAAAAAGTTTAAAATGATCAAGTTATAAATGCATGATAGAAATCAAACAGAACAATGTACACATATTAGTATACTAATATTAGTATAAGTCTTGCAAGCTTGATCGGGTTGATTAAATTAGTTAGGTGAAGCGTATCTGAGTAAATGTGCAAACGTTTTTCTAACTGACAGAGGAGATGATATAAGATGAATATGAGAACAATTACATTAAAGAGAGAAGTTCTTTTTTTTTGTTTTCCCCATGCCTGCTTGGGTTTTCGCTGTTTACTGCAGCTTCAGTCCACAGTCATACGTCTTCATTTTACTAACAACTAAGAGGTCAAAAAATTAGTGGACTTAAGACAAAGGTGGCTGAAAATAGATCAACAACATATAAAAAGGGAACATCGACAACTGCTGCTCTTCTAAAACCTTGAATTCAGTTCCTGCTGTGAACAGAAGCTTGCTTCTTTTATATTTATATTTAGATAATTACTGGTATCAAAAAGCGTCAGATTAAATTTTTTATTCAGTTTCACTTAGTAAAGAGTGAAAGGAAAGAGTCTGCAAATATAACTGCTCAAAAGCAAACAAAGCAATTCTGCTTATAGGATAGTGAGAAGGTAGTTATATGTTAGTTCATCTAATAATAACATCTGCTATCAACACACACAACATCAATAAAACCACTTCTTAAGGGTAATTACAAGTTATTACTCAAACAATAGCAATATTAGTACTTGTAAACATTGTGACCATTGTGCTCCCTTAATTTCCCATAAAAATAGACACAATTATAATTGCACAGCTGTTTTTGTTTTTGTAAAAGAGGCTTTTGCTCAGACAGCAAAGCCAGCTTCTTATCACATCCAGTCAGTCTATATGAGACTCATGATATGGGATAGACTGACCTTATTTAATTAGTCTTCCTGCCTTAGAGCCTTTAAACCTGCACTTCATTGGTAATAAAAGTGTCTTATGTTGCTCTGACAGGTGCACAACTACAGCGGACCCATGCGTGTTCGCATCTCATTAGTGACGAAGAACTTACCGTACAAGCCTCATCCCCACGAACTCGTAGGAAAAGACTGTAAACATGGGTACTATGAGGCTGACCTGCAGGAGAGACGAATACACAGGTGGGTTGTGTTTTTACAGATGCATTGTGGGGGTCCATCTTTGGAAAATTCAGAGGGTATTATGACTGTTTCACGGTGTGGCTTCCTTCATATACTATTACACACTGACTGCGTTTTGAAAGGAAGACAAACAACCTAATCATTGTAACGTACAAAATGAGAAGGTATTGTATTTCACAATTAAACATTTGTTGGAGCTACGTTGTGCCGTGTTTGCCTGCAGTTAAACTGCTGTATATTGTAACAGACGTCTATCGGTGTGAAGTGCCTTCAGAGAAACATGAGAAAATGATGTGTAGTGCAGGTTTTGGCCTGATTTTAAAATGACATCGCACCTTTAGGAAAGTTACACGTTTTCAGATTTACAAAGCATTATTTCTCATCGTTTGACTAAGTAAGGTGTTCACCAGTTGTAAGAAATTATGTTGGCATGGTTTCTCCTGTTGTACTGATCTCTGGAGAGTTCAACCATCTCTCTCGCTTTGCTGCACTTCCAGTATTGCTTAGTGAGTTTTTAATTTATGTTTATCTGATTTTTCTTTTTTCTAACAATACATGCAGCAACAGTATGTTTTGCCTTTGATGATTAAGACTGTAATTTCAGTTCTAGTTAATAAAAAATAGTTTGCCACTTGATCTTGTGTGCTGTGATGAGTTAAACATTAACAAGGTTTTAATGATCAAACCTGGTTCTTTGGGCTTCGGTGTCTGATCAACAGTTTTACCTTTTACAAGAACATGTTTCCCAAAGCAGGAAGCAGCACAATTTCAGTCGTGTATATTGCAGTCAGAAATGAAATAATGGTATGGATTCAGCAGTGTTTTTGTGTGTTTTTTCATGTTTAAACTCGGTCAAATAGGACTCCCTGGCTAGGTGAAACCATGTTTACCTACTTTTATCACAAAAGTGATGGATTTCAAGCAAACATTGTGAAATGCAGACATTTGATAGCTTTATGACACATGGTGAGTCCATTCACAGGGTACATTAGTCATTTGTTTTTCACATTCAAAAAGATTTATTTTGATGACTTTATGCTTTATTACAGTACAGGAGTGTAAATGACGAGGATTATAGTACCTGCTTGAGCAAATGTTAGATATAGAATAATTCAGATGTTATTTGTATGCACTAGCATTTCTTGTCAGAAATAACATCTTAAGTTTATCAATATTTTATGACAGATTTTTTTTAAGATGTCATCTATTTATAGTGTACTAAGCATTTTTCCACTAACCCCTGCTGTCTGAAACTGTCCTCTGGCTTTGTGAACATGGTCATTAACCAACAGTCTCGATGCTTTTTTACTGTGTAAATGTGTTTTTATGGAAGGGGAATAAAGTAAAGAAAAGCTATGTTCATCCACGTGGCCACAGTTGTATGTTACTTCAAACGTGATTATTTAAAACCTGCTGCAATGTGGAGCATGTGTGAGTCTGTGTTTCTGTTTAGATTACGGTATCTGCTTACAGTTTTCAGAACTTGGGCATACAGTGTGTGAAGAAGAAAGACGTGAATGAGGCCATCACATGCAGACTGCAAACAAATAACAACCCCTTCAACAGTAAGTAGTCTTGGTGGGAGAAAACACAAAGCTCATTCTGACTTCTGCCCATTTCCTTGTTGAAGAAAAACACCTTGTTCTGAGTCCAAGATTTTATGCACCGATCCACTTCATTAAAGAAATGTTTTGGACCGTACAAGGTCCTAAAAGTGTGTTGTTGCTCATCTGAAATTGTACAGCAAAATTTAAGAAGTAGTAATGACCAGATGTTGTTTTTTTTATGCCATGCTTCATAAAATCTATTAAATGAAAGTATATGTTTTCTTTGTTAACACAACTCTCTAAATGACAGGATGCAGAGCTTTGCTGGACTGCAGTACTGCTTGATTGTGGAACCCACCCTTTCCCGTCTCTGTTTTGGTTATAGTTCCTGAGCCCAAGGTGTGGGAGGAGGAGTTTGACCTGAATTCAGTGCGGCTTTGCTTTCAGGCCTCCATCACCCTGCCAGCAGGGGACCTATTTCCTCTGGAGCCTGTGGTATCACTGCCCATCTATGACAACAGTGAGTTTAAAACAGCTCCATAGAGCCATATTATCCACTAATGATACTTTGATTTAAACGCTGTTTAGTCCTTTCTTGTTTTTTTCTGATCAGTCAAATGACTGCTGGATGGTTACACAGTACTATCTGGGAAGCTTTCTTTGATTAGGTTTTGGAACAGCAACTACTTAAAAAAACTTTTGGGCAGGCAACCGGATGAAAAATCTGTCTTTTTTTATATAGTAAGATAGTTTCAATCAGTTAGGACAGTGGATCCATCCATCCATCCATCCATCCATCCATCCATCCATCCATCCATCATCCATCCGCCCACCCATCATCCTTCCATCCATCCATCCATCCATCCATCCATCCATCCATCCATCCATCCATCCATCCATCCATCCAGCCATCTTATCCGGGTTTTCACCCTAACTCTCAGGGAGCTCCCAGCCACCCTGCGGAGGAAACTCATTTCGGCCGCTTGTATCCGGGATCTTGACGTTTCGTTCATTACCCAAAGTTCATGGCCATAGGTGAGGGTGGGAGAATAGATTGAGCAGTAAATTGAGAGCTTTACACTTAGAAGCTCCTTCTTCACAAAGACAGTCCGGTACACTGACCACATGACTGCCCTTTTCCGGGTGAGAGCCATGGCCTCGGAGCTGCATCACTCTCTGTTGCAAAAGGCACCAGCACATGCTGAAGGTCCTGGCCCTACGAAGCCATCATCATCTGCAAAAAGCAGAGATGAAATCCTGTGGTTCCCAAACTGGACCCCTCCAGCTCCTGGCTACACCTAGAAATCCTGTCCATAAAAATTATTAACAGAACTGGTGACAGAGGGCAGCCCTGCCGGAGTCCAACATGCAGGGGAACAGGTCTGACTTACGGCCTGCAATGCAAACAAAGCTCCTGCTCCGGTCATGCAGACCGAACAGCCCTTAGCAGAATGCCCCGGACCCGGATACTCGTGGAGCACCCCTACAGAGTGCTATGAGGGGCACAGTCGAATGCCATCTCCAGATCCACAAAGCACATGTGGACTGGTTGGGCATACTCCAATGAACCCTCCAGCACCCTGTGGAGGGTAGAAAGCTGGTCTAGTGTTCCACAACCAGGACGAAATCCGCATTGTTTCTCCTGAATCTGAGGTTCGACTAATGGCCAAACTCTTTCCCAGGGAGGTTGAGAAGTGTGATCCCCCTATAGTTGGAACACACTCTCCGGTCTCCCTTTTTAAAAAGAGGGACCACCACCCCGGTTTGCCACTCCACTATCCCTGACCTCCATGCAATGTTGCAGAGGCTGTCAGCCAAGACAGCCCAACAGCATCCAGAGACTTGATGTACTCAGGGTGAATCTCATCCACCCCCGGTGCCTTGCCACCGAGGAGCTTAAGAACCACCTCAATGGCTTCGACTTGGCAGAGTTGGAGTCCACCACAGAGTGGTGGACACCGTCCGACAATGTCCCCTGTCGAGGTCAGCAGCTCCCCACCCGCACTGTAAACAGTGTTGGCAGAGTACTGCTTCCCTCTCCCGAGGAGCCGGACGGTTTGTCAGAATCTCTTCGAAGCGTCTTCCAACCATCTCTTTGAGACGGTTTGAAAGCCATGGAGAAGGACTCACCGAAGTCCTCCTAGAGCTGAGTTTTTGCCTCCACGACCACCTGAGCTGTGGCTTGCTTGCGTGCCAATACCAGTCAACTGAGTCAGGAGTCCCACACCGGTTGGACTCTTCTTCACCCTGACAGCCTCCCTTACTTCCGGTGTCCACCACCGGGTTCGGGGATTGCTGCCGCGACAGGCAGTAGAGACCCTGCGTCCACATTTTTGAGCTGCCATGTTGACAATGGCAGCTCAAACAATCCGAGTCCCCAGCCTCACTCAGAATCTGAGAGACGTGTTTGAAGTCCCAGCTCCTTAAAAAGGGCTGGGAACACAAGGTATGCGTGGAGGTGAGCCTGACTATCTCTAGCCGGTACCTCTCAACCTCCCGCACAAGCTCTGGCTCCTTCTTCCCTAACGAGGTGACATTCCATGTCCATATTGCCAGAGTTTTGGTCCAAGGATGGGTTGTCGAGGCACCCTGCCATGACGCCCCCTCATGAAACTTCCTGCTACTCTAAGCTGTGTGAAGCCTCACAATCACGAAACACTATACATGTTGTAGTAACTATACATTTCCTTAAATGTTGCACTCTCTTGTTCCTCTTTCTATGTTATTTTTTCTGCAGTTTTTTATAGTAATCTGTTTTCTTAAAAGTCCGTTTTGGTAAAAAAGCAGTATTACTATTTTGTTGCTAAGCATTGTTGGAAGGATTCAACTCACATCCTTCCCCAATGCTCATCTCTGCAGTTATTATTTAAAATAACCATTTGTCTGGTGTTAATCTTAAGCCTTTATATTGTGCTGATCTGTCTATAAAAGCTTTTTGTTTCTTACAGGGGCCCCAAACACAGCTGAGTTAAAAATCTGCAGAGTCAACCGCAACTCTGGGAGCTGCAAAGGAGGGGATGAAATCTTTCTACTGTGTGATAAAGTGCAGAAAGGTAAATTTTGCATGTGCAAAACTGCACTTTTCTATTGAACATTCTAAAATTAGAGCTCAGACGTGACTTGGCAGATGTGGTGCATCTAGAGAGAAAGCTGAAAAGTGTTCACATCCACAAGTGGTCAGGGTCAGCTGGGAAGTAAGTAAAGTAAGATGCTGGGAAGTAAATCGTGTGATCATCTCAGGATCTCAGGGTGTTTGGTTTTTTTCTGCAGGTTTATATTTTCTTTTCTTTTCACATGAGATTATGATTTCATAAACAATAGTAACACCTTCATAATCTAGTTTCCTTTGTAACAGCTGCAGTTGAAAATAAACAGTAATATCAGACTTAAAAAGAAATCAGTGCACAAAAGCTGATCGGGTCCATATTCTATAGTTAATGCAGAGCAGAAACACATATTGTTGTTCTAAGGTGAATCCTTTTGTCTTTACATTATAGTAAATACTGTAGATGCACCAATTATAATTTTTAGACGCCAATACCACTTACGATTTCTGTGTAATAGCTATAATTCACAGCATACAAAACTATTTTTCAAAACATTTTGGTTGAAAATTGAATGTGTTCAGTAGAAAATAATAAATATGAATAACTTCACATTTTCTTCAAATTTAGTCAAATTCAGATGTTTACTTTACTTCTTTAAATGTCATTATTAAAACTGGAATATGACATCACACCTGTTACTAGGACACTGTGACCTGTTTTCCTTCAGGATTCTTCAGTCACTCGCTGGGAAGTCGATGCATCCCTAATTATTACACTGTCTTACGATTTATTGCAAGCCGGATGTGGACATTGCAGGAGGGGTCTAACGTTCCCGTGTTTTTCTGCATGGTTTAGATGCTTCCCCAGTCTAACACGCCTGATTTAAATGAATCGTCATCCTCAGTCATCCTCATCGAGGTCTGCACAAGTCTGTTCATGACAGTCATTTGTATCGTGGTGTGTTAAAGAAAGGAAATGTAAAACCATGCAGGACAGCAGACCTTGAGGACCAGAACTGAAGAACCTGATTTAATTAAAAAAAAAAAAAAAAAGATTAAATGATTGTGAAAAAAAATACTATTAATTATATGGTGTAATTAATGTTGTTATAATTGTATTAATATATTTAGTATTTCATATGTGAAAATATAATTATATATAGTATAAACATTTAATACCATTCCTTTTATTAAGATACAGCTACTAACCTAATTCTACTGTTGGTCGTCTTCAGAAATATACTTTAAAGCACTGCCCACAGGTTATTTACAACTTATATGTATTACATAAACAATTTTAATGTTACTTATATTGGCGGACCCACCAAAAGTGATCAAAAAAGAGTTTTTATCCTGAGTCTCTGCCTCCATTAACTCGATTGAACTAACTTGCGGTAGAGTGAAATATACATTTGAAAACCTGGTATTGGAAATCTTGCTGCATGCATTCAGGCGTGATCGTCCCTGTTGTAGCTGCTGCGTGTGAAGCAGGGCAGCGATGTCAAGCAACCTCTTATTGGTCTTTAGAAGGACCCAAAAGCTATTTTTATTTAGATGTCATTTTGTTATTTTTCCAATTTTCTAATCAGTAGCATGTTGTTACAAATAACTGTACAAAGTGTATAAATAATTTGTTTTTAATCAATCTGAACCAAAATAATGACAGTTTTCTCTTATTGGTTCTGCGTGTGAACTAAATTTTTAAGTTGTTTTCTAGCATCATTTTATGGCTATGCAAAGTGGTTACAATTATCTTTTTTTTAAATCTCAGTTACAGGTAACATTTATCAGGCATCTGTGCTACAAATCAAATACAAATGCACATTACATGAATTTAAAAAACAAGCCTGAGTACCATGAATACATTCAAGTCGAGTCATCAAACGGTATACTTACAAATTGTTGCCAAACTCAGAGATGTCTTTGCATCAAACCTGGAGAGAACCTGCATCTGTGAGGACATTACTTGATGTTGACTTGTCTTTTAGGCGCACAGCGCCTTCCCTGCTGCAGCATCCGGTCACATTGTGCATTTTGTCCCTTTTTGCTCCCTGTCCAGAGGACATCGAGGTGCGTTTCTTTCAGGACTCCTGGGAGGGGAAGGGCACTTTCTCCCAAGCTGACGTCCACAGGCAGGTGGCAATTGTCTTCCGTACACCACCCTACCGCGACAATAACCTCACTGAGCCCGTTAAGGTTAAGATGCAGCTCAGACGGCCATCTGATCGTGAGGTGAGCGAGCCCATGGACTTCCAGTATTTACCAGTTGACACAGGTAAGAGGCAGTACTCCGGATTTCTTCAAAATATATCAAAAGAATAAATTGTTCAGTTGCACATATTCATATTTGCATTTGGAAAATTGCTCCCTGAAGATGAATACAGGTTGAGTGAGAAGAGAAAGCGTACAGGAGACATGTTTCAGAGCTTGAAGCTGGGGCCCATGCTGTCTACTGGTATGTTGACTTGATGTTTTGTTTCCTTTATTTCTGTCTCATAACACAAAATGAAGTTGATTGTCGAAATTGTTCTTTAATGAAAGCATGTCTGTTGATATATAGTGTCCATACCGCAAGACAGACGGCAAATTAACCTTGCAAGGAGAACGGTCACACCTAAACCTCCATCAGTAAACGTGCAAGCAGGTGAGTTTCCCGATGCTGGTCCTTTAGTGCAAACACTGGCTTTCCTAATCAAACGAATTTTGTTAGAAATTCTCACATTTTGCTGAGGAAACTGAAATGTATTGTTGTATTTGTATTCCCAGCACCTGAGGTGCCCCCTGGTGCCACTGGGTCAAAGCCCCAGCCCGCCTACTCGTACAGTCAGCCCGGCCAGCTCTTCTCAGTTCAGCCAAAGGTGGAACCATCCTCCTCCATCTCTACAGGAACTACAAATCAAACATGGAAGATCATGGAGAACTTGAAGCTTGGTCCCCAGCCCAAGGCCAACCCGGTGCCCACCTTTACAATGAGTGCTACATCAGCCTCTTCCTCCACCACCACCACCAACTCCACAGCCAACCAGGACTATTCAACCGTCAATCTGGCAGACCTTCAGGAATTTTTCCCTGACATGTCCTCTGTAATGTCCCTGGAGCCACCAGCTGCTCAGGGAACCACACCCTCCTCACAGACTGGCAGCTCCTTCTCCCTCCCGACCTCACAGTTCCAGGGGCATACGCCTCTCGTGGACGATGAGTTCCCAAGTTTTTCCGAAGCCCAGGGACTTGACAGCATAAACATGGAGGAATTTGAAGACCTTCTGAATGTCCGCTTCCCAAGCGAGAGTGGAAGCGGCGTAGCGGCGTTGACATCCTGCCAACAGACACCCCTCCCCGGGTCCGCTACTCCTGCCCAGAACAGTGTAGCATCCCAGAACACCTCTAATCCTGCCAGTAACCCAGTAAGCACCTGGATGAATTACCCCAACAGCATAGTTAACCTGCTCCAGAATGAAAGCCTGATCGAACCCGCACCCAGCAACAGCAGCAATCGGCACGAAGTTCTTGACCTCCTTGAAGATATTTCGTCAATCGACGAAGATCGTCTAATTTCCATTTTTAATAATGGAGGTCAAGCTGGATTTGTGTCAGGACACCCAACTTAAACGCTTGTAGGATCACTGTCGTAAAGACCTCTTGTATCTGCCCCTTTAGCTTTAAGGACTTTAACTCTGTTGTTTTTAGAAACAAAAAAGGGAGGGTGGATGTGAAGTACTAGAGGAGACAAAAGGAAGCACAACACCTTACTGTGGACAAACTCTTTGAAATACTATAAGTAAGAAACCGTAGAACTGAACGTTATTAGATTCGATTGCATTCATTAAGTTCAAGTTTTAATGTCAGTCAATTTCACAGTAGAAGATGATCTTTCACAACGTGTTTCTTTGCAACGATTATCAGATGGAAATGCTCTGATGAAGGAGTCACTTAAGGTTATTGGTTAAACATGCAAGGCATGTTTTTGTACTGTCGTTTGAACAATTTTAGTAGCTGTTTTCACAGAAATGCCTTTTTACTTTTATATAAAGGGGTAGGTATTTCTCAGAATGTAATCATATGTAGAGGTAAGCCTATGCAAATCCACTATTTTCTTTGGATTACTGAGATGTTTAATGTTTTCTGAAGGTGCCCAGATGCTGTCTGAATGTGCTTAGAGCCAAATGAAGGTCTTTATGTAAATAACATTCAAACCACGACTATGTAGTTACAGACGGTCTGTGTTCGTAGAACTCCCTGTGCAAGTTCATTTCCAGTTACTTCATAAAGAATGCAGATGAATTTAACAATTTCAGACTTAAAAAATGTCTTAAAGCGTTCAGATTTAACTTGATGTATTTTTTTGGTAGATGTGCTTTAATTATGCCAACCCCTACACATGTCTGCAATATTTTCAATAATTATGCCTTTTTTTAATGAATGACTATCTGTACAAATCGAAAACACTGTATTTAGTAATAAAGCCCACAATATGTTAAGATCTTCATATGTATTTTATTTAGCAAGGCTGCTGTTATAGTTCAGTACAAAACAAAAAAATTAAATAAACGGATGTATGTAAGTATTCTCAAAAACTGTTGTCACAAAATGCAAATTATCTCCTGAAAACATGCGTACAGTATATCGAGAATTTAAGACACTGAAAGTCACTTAAGAGTTGATCTTCTAACATAAATTATTCAGTGCTCTTTTATTACAATATAGTCTCCAAAAACTATGAAAGCATTTCAATTCACTTAACTGAGAAAATAGGACAGCATCAAAACAATACTTTATATTGTTGATCATTTCTTTTTGCAAAAATGGAAGAACTTGAGATGAAACTTCAGTTACTTGCTTTGAAAAACATTTGCAGCCACTTCTGCACAGCCAAGCAGCTTGGATAACTAAAGGCCTCCTCATAAAACAGTCCTGCCCAACTACGCTGCAAACGTGCTTACGTTACTTCCAGATTGGTGACTTTGTTGATGATGTGGGAACGCCTGGGCACACACTCCAGGTCAAATTTGCTCTCATAAATGGTAGGGCAAAGCTTCCAGCGGTTGTTGCGATAGATTCCGAGATACGTGTAAACATCTGGCTTGTAAGAGAGCGGGCATTTAACCCCAGTGGCGCGGATGATGGAGTCCAGCCTAATAACCTCGCCCTCGTCAGTGAAGTTCTGGTTGTAGGCACAAATCACCTGCTTGCCTTCTCCCTTGGGGTCAAAGGGACTTACTTTCACCAGGGAGATCTTGCCCTCTTGCGCTGCTCTGGCCACACACTTCCATGCATGATCCAACTTGAAACCTGAATCCAAGTGCATCAACCACTTGCCCGTGAGTACTCCATGGTTCAGGGCGAGCTCCTTGACCGTCTGGAAGGTGACAGGCCGACAGCTGGCCAGGAGCGACTCCCAGCTTTCCTGGAGACCAGACACATCCCCGCCGCTGGGGCAGTGATTTGGGCCCAGGACGGCGATCCACCCAACAGGGCTGACGCCGCTCTCCTCGTCGCCAAATCTGTACACCTGCGAGGGCCTGTTGCTCTCCAGCCAGCTTTCAAACTCCGATCTGGGAGTTCTTCTGGAGTCAAACACGATCCAGGGATCCATATCCGCAGCCATGGCCTCGGCGGCGTAGGTCTCTGCAGCAAAGGGGGTCCTCGCGTCGCCATCTGGGGGCGCCTCTTCTTCCTCCATAACGCTGCCGGCAAGAGACAAACACTAAAACGGGCGCTGGAGCGATCCCTGATGAAATAAAGAAGACGTTGCATGTCTCAAGCGTGACGTCACTGTAAACGAACCCTGTCGTTGTCTTAAATTCACAAACTCCGCTGCTGCTAGTTGGCTGCTACCGACACGTTTTCAGTGACTAACGCGTCTCCCCACGCGCTCATTTACAATAATAAGAATCTAACCATCTCGTCTGTTTACCATGTGCGGTTTAAGAGTTAGAAAGATAAAAGCAAATATCTTAATTACCGCGTCTTGCGTGCAGTTAGCCGAGCAGCTTGCTGGTTCGCGCGTCCGTTTCGTAAAAATCCAGAAAGCGCGGACCTGGTTTGGTCACAGCATGACCGGTTTCCCCGCGCACGACAGCAGCCGTCACGCCGCAAACACGCGCGCTGCGGCTGCGGCTGCAGACCCTCCACCTTCCAGGTGTGTTACCTGCCGCTGCGCTGCTGTCTCCTTCTTGTCCTCGTCAAGAATGGCAGATACACGACGACGTTGTGTTCATTACCGCCACCCGCTGGCGCGGAGGGCGGTCAGCGCCCACAACTACTTGTTTCCCCATTCAACAGTGTATTGTTCGGTTCTCTGTGGCCATCTCTATCCTTGTAGATGTCTTATCAGCACGTACTACCTAAACCTCCATCCTAATCCAGTCACAAACTAAATTGGAAACCGCCAGTCCAAAATCAGAAGAATCGTCATGGAAAACCAAATGTCTCAAAAATCTGCCGCCACCCAGCAATCCTGTGGAGTTTATTGACTGTTGGCAACAGGCTTATAGGTGTGAGTACAGTAGGTACAGTTTGGGTGTGAGATGGTAGATACCAGGGAGAAACAAACAAACAGACAAAAAGCCTCTACTTTACAAACCCCCATATTTAAGTAAAGTCAGAAGCACTTTCCATAAGGCTTTCTCTAAGAAACTCTGAACTGGAAATTTCAGCAATTTGGCATTCCAGTCATTCTGGTGTTAGTATGCCAGCAATGTTTTTTAGTTTAGAGGTGTCTCCTTATGTGAGGGGAGTTGGTCTGAAAACAGATCAACCAGCTTTTTGAAAAGTCCGTGAGACACATGGATGGACCGGCACGCTCCTATGCCCCTCCCAAGGCTCCAGTAGTTTAGAGGTGGTCCAGTGCTCCATGCCCAGGACCAAACTCGCATTGTTCCATCTGAATCGGAGGTTTGAATATTGACTGGATTCCCTTCTGCAACACTCTGAATATATCTTTTTTTGGACATATACCCTGGTAGTTCATAATTGGAAAGTACAACTCTGGTTTGGAGGATGAGAAGATGCACTTCTGTCTGGCTCCAACTGGAACAAAAGTGCACTGACTCCTCTGGCAAACGTGTTTATAACTGTTACTTTACAGGATATGTATTTAATGGGTTACTTTTGCATTGCAGCCGTGTTACATAAAAGGTTTAGTGGAAACAAAAAGAAAAACATTCAGAAAACAGATAAGGGAATTTTAAAATGAGCTCTGTCTTAACCACAAATCTGAAGAACTATATTCTCATGTAAATACATCTTAAAATTCAAGTTTAACATTCTTTTTTCCCTTTTTCTCTTCCTCTATTACTTCTGCTTGTTGATGTGAACTGAATTTCGGGATATTTTGTTGACTCAAGGTTGCACGAGTCTCCACTGGATGCATCCTTGATAAAATAGTTGGCACCAGGACATTTTTAATGTACTTGTCTTTGTGTGGATTTTGATTTTGGAAAAGTATTTCAGCTGTAGTATTTGGCTGTCACTGCTGACTGTTACAAATACAAAAGCACAGACAAATACGTATGCTGTAAAGTGACTTCTGCTTTGAATTGGAACCGTACTTCAGTTGCGACTGATGACGTGTCACAAGTACACAAGAATATAAGTGAAGACACGTAAACATACTGAGAAACAGTAATTAACACAAGTATAGACAAGTATGCATACTGAAACACGGCTTTTGAATTGAAACAGTACTTTAGTTGTTACTGATTACATCTCACAAGCACTGACAAGCACACTTACTGAGAAATGGGTTTTGCTTTTGATTTGGAAAAACACTTTGCCTGTTACTGATGACGTTTCATAAGTACACGTTTTAAGAAACGGCTGAGGGAGGCTTGAGTGTGATTCTGTTGTAATTGGAGCACAGCTCCATCCCTTTTTAAAAAGGGGAACAACCACCACAGTCTGACAACTATATAATTAATCATTATATATGACACACGCTTTGTCAAAATCTGAATATCTAAAGAATTACACATCCGATGTGTTTTTTTGTGAGTTTGATTCTAATTACAGAATGTAGTACTTAATCCCTTGTGTGTCTCAACTCGCTAAATCTTCTTTGAAGAGCAGCAAATAGATTTTCACTTGTGTAAATGACACCATTTCCCTGTTAAAGCATTTAACACTTTACGGACAAGACACAATGATTGTGACAATGTGACAATTGTTTTCAAACCAATGGAGCATTGCCTCAAAAGCATTATAACTGTGTTTTAATTGTTCGCGAATTTTTAAACTATCAAATGCAGTTGTGTTACACTGTTAAGTCTAAAGAAACACATTTTGTCATCTGTAGACATTTCGGACCCGCTTGTGCTGCCTTGAACACGGCGGCGCTAGGACCCGGCGCGGCCACGCTGACCCGACCCGACTGCCAGGCAACAAGCGAGGACCGAGTGACGACAACGTGCTAATGAGTTAGCCGGATACTTGCCGCTAACTGGTGTTTGTGCGGTGGAGGTGAACCATATATGATTTAAAACTGTAATCGTGGATATATACTATTTTAGTTTAGCAATATAAGTTATAACTATGCCCAGCAAAAAGAAGAAATACAACGCTAGATTCCCTCCGGTAAGTTAAAAGTCCTTCAGTGTTGCAGTGAGCTAACGTTAGCGCGCTAGCCACGATAGCTCCGTTATCCGGCTTCGTTTGTTACTTAGAAAACTGACAAATTAACAAACAAGTACAATACATTTACGGTGAAACGAACTGCATATACAGCAGCTCGTCAGCTAGGTGGCCTGGGCTGGGTTAAGTGTGCGTCTGAAACACGTTTCAGTCGTCGACACAACCCGGCTAAGCCATGTCGTTGTTTTTAGCCCGCAGAGCTAAACACTTGTAAATCAGCGGAGTTGAGTTTCCAGACGTGTTTTAACCTAATAACACCGCGGTTTATATGGGCTGCTGGGTCGTTTTTAAGTGGATTGTTGTCTAATGTCGTGAGTGTACGGGGTTTTGCTAGGATCCACTTTGAAGGAGGGTTTAAAGATGGTTTAGAAACAAACGTGGTTTTTCGTTCACACGTGTGTAAACTGATAAATGTTCTCTTTTCAGGCAAGGATTAAGAAGATAATGCAGACAGATGAAGAAATAGGCAAAGTGGCCGCAGCAGTTCCTGTTATTATTTGTATCCTCTTTGATGAAGGCGTCTTACAAGGTTTAATTGTTTTGCCGGAGTTATTGAACTCTAACAAGCTTCTTTTTTTTTTCCTATTTGAAGTTTAGTATATGTTTTTTTCCCCTACAGTTACAGTAAGAACTTGCCCACTGTAGATAAAATTGTTTTGCATAAATAATCAATATAGAGCCGCTTACTTACTTTTCTTAACCGGTTCATCAGCAAGAGCCCTCGAGCTGTTTTTGGAGTCATTACTTACAAAGGCTTGTCAGGTCACCCAATCAAGGAACGCCAAGACAATGACGACGTCACATCTGTAAGTTTCTGAGTTTGTGTTTGTTTTGATAAAGATGTTGAGCTGCTTCTTTTTATTTTGTTATTGTAACTTGTAGTTTTCAAGAAAATGAAAATGACCTCAGGAATATCGTTGATGATGTGCTCACGCTTAGCATCACTAGATGTTTCATTACATACTGAATCAAATGTGACGTTGAACTACACATAAACCTTAATAACATTTGTCTCCCTCCTACCTGGTGTTGGATGGACTTTCTGCACAGCCCAGAGTACACGTGTGCCAGTTGAGAAGGCAATGATTTGAAACGTTGTTCTTGTTTGTAGAAAGCAATGCATTGAGCTGGAACAACAGTTTGATTTCTTGAAAGACTTGGTGGCAACGGTGCCCGACATGCAGGGTGAGGGCGAAGAGAACCACACTGAGGGGGGAGGAGAAAAAGTCCAGCGCAGGTATTTCAGTCACAGAAAGACACAAATGTGTCCCTACAGCAGCATGACCATCAAGGCATTAAAGGGTTAAGACTTGTGTTGACACTAAGAATCTCAAAAGTACAACTGATTGATTATATTTCCTTAACAGTTCAAGATAGTAAAAGTGGAAGAAAATGAAAGAACAGGCACATTTTTGTTTTTTCATCACAAAGTAACTTTTTTTTTTTTTTACTGTGAAATTGTAGAGAAGAAATGACAGTATTGACAGGAACATCAAAAACTATCACCATGATGAGTTTATAGCAGAAACTATTGAAAAGAGTTAGACAGAAAATACATTTGTAAGAAGTGTTCAGTTGAACGTGTGTGAGATTCAACTCCTAATAGTTAGATGCTCTATCTTGTGGGGGTGACACAGTTTATTTGAAGCATCTGAGAATACATAACTTTATTCTCACCGTTTTTAACTGCTTACAAAACTGTAATCTCAGTGTAACTGTGTTTTTGGAACATCTGAGGATAAATAACTCTCAAAGACATTTTCACTTTTAGTAATGTTCACACTCGGCAGAGGTTATTTGAATGTTCCTTTAAGTTCAATTTATTTTAAACTTATAACAATATGGCTCTTGTTTATATTAGTTTTTGTTTTACTTTTGAAAGTTTAAAATAAACTGTAGGTGGAGTTTTTGTGGTTGGTGTTTTTGTACATAATAATGAGTCTTGTTTTAAACTTCTATTCAAAGGTTCTTCCAAAACTTGACTTTGGAGGAAAAGTACCTCATTGGGGAAAGGGAAAAAACAAACAAACGTCCAAAAAGTTTCTAAATTAATTTGTTTCTATGCTTTATTTTCAGGGGTCGAAGACCAGGGTCTGGTCGCAAGAATGGAGGTGCTGGCTCCAAAGGCAAGGACAAGAAGCTGTCTGGAACAGAGTCCGAGCAAGAGGTGGGAGATGAAAGGCCTTTGGCTTTTGCACTGATGCTTTGTGAGTGTTTATCTGAGCTGAGATGGTTCACTGTTGGAAACAGGATGACTCCGAAGACAGTGAAACAGATGGAGATGAGGAGGATGGCTCTCGGTCAAGCTTAAATCAACAGGCTGCAGCCGATTTCCACAGGTAAGAAGAGACCCTCTGTATTAAGAAGCTATTTTCTGTGTTGTATTTACTCACACTGCAAGGTTATGGGTGGCCTTAAATGTTAAAATGAGGATTTTGAATTCAATGCAAAACTTGACTGGAAGCCAGCAGACCTCCTGCAGGAAGGGGTGATGTGATGGGTAGAGGGGGTTCTGGTGACGATGCAGCAGCTGCACTCTGAACCAGTTAAAGTTTTTGGGAGGAGTTGTGAGTGAGGCCAAAGAGCAGCGAGTTGCAGTAATCCAGGCGAGAAGTGACACGGCTATGAACAAGGATAACAATGGCATGGGGGATAATGGAAGGGCAGACGGGGTTATTGTTGCGTAGGTGGAAGTGTGCAGACCGGGTTATGTTATTGATGTGGGATTGGAAGGATAAAGTAATGTTGAGGATGACACCCAGACTCTTACTTACTGGGAGGGTGAAAAAAAGCAATTGATCTTAACAAAAAACTGTCTGTTTTAGTTAGCTGATTTTGTATCAATCAGGGAGAAATTCAGTTTTGTCACAGTTTAGTTTGCAGAAGTTTGAAGAAAATCAAGACTTGATTTCTGTCATGCTGTCATTGAGGGGGGAGGGTGGGAAGTTGGAATTGGGTTAACTGGTTAGGTAGAGCTTGGTGCCAAGAGGAAGGAGGCAGATAATGAAAAGGAGGGGCCCCAGGACAAAACCCTGGGGCACGCCTGAAGTGACAGGGGAAGGCTGGGATGTGAAAGACTTAAGTTGAATTAAATGGGTGCGGCCTGAGAGAGGAGATTTAAACTAGTCTAGTGGAGTATGAGAAGTACCGATGGAGGAGAGTCTATTAAGGAGGGTGGTGTGACAAATGGTGTCATAGGCCACACTCAGATCAAGGAGAATGAGGATGTTGAGTAGTACAGAAATCGGTGGCCATGAGGAGATTGTTCGTAATTTGGACAAGTGCCGTTTCTCTGCTGTGGAGGGGGCGGAGACCGGATTGGAAAGGTCCTTACAGGTTGTTGTGAGATAAGTAGGAGTGGTAGCTGAATGGTAAGTGTTTGGAATTGCGAATACCATCTGAAATTTCTGAGGTGGTGGAGGTTGATGGAGGAGAAGGAATGAGTGGGAGGTGGAGGTTCAGATCAAATTTTGCTGGAGGATTATGGTGAATCCTGACAATTGTTTTTGTTGAAGGACATGAGGGAGTCCCAGCAAACAGTTGAATAAAGATGAGTTTCTAGAGTCTGGGGGTTAGGTGATCTTGATCTTGTTAAACAGTTAGTCTTTGTTACCTTCAACAGATTAAGCCTGAGTAATAGTTGGATTTAGTCTGAGCAATACCCGCCTGGCCCTCAGCAGGAAGGTCCTCCCTTATGAGTCAGGTCCTGATCAAGGTCTCCTCCCTCTTAAATAGGAGTTTTTCTTGCCATTGTTTGGTTTAAGGTTTTTCTTCCAACTGGGGAGTTTTTACCTGCTGTTGTTTATGTAATATTTGCTCGGGGGTCATGTTCTGAGTCTCTGGAAACATCCTGGAGACAACTTGTGTTGTAATAGGCGCTATATGAATAAAATTGAATACAGCCCATCTAATATTATATATGTTTTTTGTAGATTTATTTGTGAACAGTTAATCTGGTTTACCTGTAGAGCTGGCTAAATTGCAGACCGTTTGGCTTTCATTAGCCAAAGTTCAGCTGTGAACCAGACAGCAGAGCTGGAGAAGGAAATGATGTGGTTTTTAATGGAGTGAGGGAGTGAAGTCCAAAACTATAGTGTGAAAAAAGACTTCTGATGGTGGAAAAATGGTGAGCAGCCAGGGGGAAGTCAGTCCTAGAGGACAAAGCATCCAAGTTGATATTTTTAATGTTGTGGAAGAAAAAGAGACTGGCGTGCTAAGTAAAATCAAAGGGGGAGTTTGAGGAAGTGATCCGTTGAAGGGAATTCATCTACTGTAGAGTCAAGACGGGAGACATTTCCGAGCAGCAGATGAAGTCCAAGATGATTGTAAAGACTTGTGCGCTGGAACATCGATGTGCTGCTGAAATCCAAAGTTCTAAGGACAGGACGTAAACTCTCTGGTTAGAGGGTTATTGTGAATGTTGAAGTGAAGTATGACATTAGGTGGGAGTGGAACGGTTAATCATTCAAGTCATTTAATAAATCTTTTTTTTTTTTTTTAATTTGGGGGGGTAGTAGGCCATTCCAGTGATGGTAGGAGTAGCTCCAGACAGTTGACTCACTAGATTCGAAGGAGGCGAAATCCTTCCCGGCTGGAAACACGGGGTTGACAGATGTAACCAGACGCCAGTGGAGTTGATTCATTAAGTTAGGAAAAGTCATTGGGTTTTCGCCATGTCTCAGTCTAACAGAGAAAGTTAAACTTCATGAAATGTCCCTTGCTCATCAGTGAGCGGATGTCATTAAGATCAAAGTTGATAAAACGTGGACCAGATGGACATGATTGCTGTTGAGTTGCTTCCTAGATTGCTACGGCGGGATCCACTGTCCATGTATCTCTGACCAGGGGAAGCAAGGCGATGTGTGGATGGAGGTGTAGTACAGCCACTGGTGGGAGGTGGAAATGCAGCCGGAGGAGCTCAGATGCTGAGTCCTGGAGAGGACTCGTCTTCTGATACAGTTGCAAAGCCAAACAACATTAAAGCATGTTTAAACGTTAAAAAATTAGAGCATTAGAGCATCTATCAGCTTGTCCCAAAAAGTCATTACACGATGACTCTCCCTAATGTAGATAACTTTGAGTATCTCCCTGACAGGAGCCTCCCTGTGTAAATATAATTTAACATTGCAGCTATAATGTCAGAATATACACTGTTTATGTGGAAACAGTTTGAAGCATTTAAAGTATAGCTGTTGAGAAACAAAAACATTCTCACATTCTCAATTCCTTTTCTTATTAATCTTATTGCTGCTCTTTGTCTTTTAAATTGTCTCTGTTCTGAATCCTGAAACTATATGGAAATTCGAAGTATTTTTTTTTTTTTTTGATTATCATGTCTACTTTTTTTTGTTTAAAACCTTTTAATTTAAAATGAGCTATCCTTTGCGCATTGTCAATGTCAGTTTAATATAGCTGTCTCTTGCTGTAAACTCAAACGTGCACAGTGCATGATGATGGGTGATTTTACAATGAACCATAAGAGGGTGCTGTTTTTCCACTGGAATAAAAAGAAATTCCCTGCACTTGCAGCTGGGAAGATGTAGTTCATACAAACATTTTTTTGTAGTATTAATGGTGAAAGGTACACTTAAGAAAAGGATTAGACTGTAATACAAAGTTCACACCTGCTTCTGTCTCCGCAGCTTAAATGCCCCCCCTCAGTACATGCACATGGGCAACCTGGCTCCAGGGCAGCCCCCCGGCAACATGGCCTTCACTCCTCATCCTTCTATGATGAGCAACGCCCCACCCCCTCCAGCCCCAGTACTGCACAAAAATGACGATGACGATGATGATGATGAAGACTATGACTCTTAGCTCCCCCCGTCACCACTCTTCATCCCTCTTTGTTACCCACAGAATCTTTCAAAATTATTTTCAAATGCTTAAGTTGAACTTCCACCAGCTGCTCTAACCAGTGGAGGGAAAGACTTCATCGCAGCCAACTGACAAAGAAGCTGTAAGGCGACAGCCAAGTGACAAAACTTGATCTTCATTTATATGTTTTAATTTTTTTTAAAGGTTTTTATTTTATTGTGGTATGCATTGTGGATTTTTTTTTAAGTCAGTTTAACCTTTGACTAGTAAACATGGCAGAAATCACTGTTTTGCCATGAACCCCCAGTTTGTGATGCCTCGCAGTTTTTTTTTTTTTTTTTCTTCTTTATCACTTCTTCATAGTAGATGTTTGTGATGTGAACATATCAGTTACTCAGACCCTCAGGTTGTCTGGAAATATTCCACGAGTGAAGGTTACAGCTTTATTGCAGCCTTGGCTCACACACAGACACGTGACTAAGAGGAGTTTAGGGCACCGGTTTGTGGAGGACTTTGGTAGGTAATTGGCACTCATTTCAAGGACTTGCAGTCATTGTCTTGCTGCTGAGGCATACATTAACATTATATTTTTTGGCTATTAAATATTGCTGCCAATCTGCCACATCTTGATTAGGAAGGAAGTATTTTTGCAATATTTAGTTGTTTTAGTTAGCAAGCCAAAGTTGTTCTTTTTGTTTTGTTTTTGGTGTTTTAATTTATTTTTTTAAATTAGTTTCTATTTTAATTGTCACTTTTATCAAGGGATCTGTAAAAATCCACAATTAAGGCCCTGAATTCAACCACCTCAAGTTAATTTTGAGTGTCAAAGTCATTTTGTGATTTTGATGCTACACCAGTTGTTAGTTTGCCACTTGGAGCTTGTATATTATTTTTTATGGCCATGAAATTCCCCTGAATTGTCCGTGAGACACATCCAGGGTACTGTGACTCCAGGACCATAGTTTTGTTTTTAAAGTTTATTTTCCTTTTTTTCCTTTCTAATTTCTATTGTGGCTGCCCCACCAATTTTGCTCCTTAATCTTGAACATCTGTTTCCCGTCTTTTAGATTGTTTTAAATGACAGCAGAGATGGGTTTCCATCTATTTGTCAGTGTGTGTTTATGAAATGGTTGAGAACAGACAGTTCACACTGTATTGTAAACTTTTAACATTCTTTTTATTTTGTATGGATCAAATAAAGTTCATATTTCAATTTATAAAATGCAATCCTTGTTTTGGTTTGTTATCCGTTTTGTAAATAAAAGCTTGAATTGCTTTCATGCAGATCAGTATGGGCATTAATCTTTAGACCGTTTTAAGATCACTGGCTGAAAATGTAAAATTTCCGCCGTGTGGTATATTTTGACAAAATTGTCGAAGTAGGTCTTTATTTTTCTATTTCGCAATTGTGGATCACATGCTTTGTATACTGACTCGATATCGTGCGGGGTTTTGATGTTTTACTGTTGTGAATTGTGCAATATTAAAGAAAAAATCCCCTTGGATGTAACTCTTGTTGATGTATTGTCCTGTGACTCACGCAGCCTCACAGACGCAGGCTTGCGCTCATCTGCAGCACTGCAGCCCCCTTCTGGTATTTTAACCACATAAGTGCAAGAACGGTACAGATTCGGGGAAAGGTGCTCACAAAAATGTGATTGTTAAATGCCAGTTGTGTGTTTCATGCCCCTTTCCCCTTTTTACTACCTTATATTTCTTTTGCCATGTAACTCTCCCCCTTTCAAAAATAATATAAACAAAATGTATAAAAGAGAGAAACAGAAAAGAGCAAAGCAGCTTAGATCCAGAGGGCACAAAAACAACTGCATCCTTCCTGCACAAGCGTTGACTCAGCAGACTGAGGAGGGTGGTGTTTGGGTTCGTGTGTTTGTGTGTGCCCATGTCGGGTGGGGGTGGGTGGAGGGAAGGTGGTTGACTTTAGGATTGGTGTTCAAACAAGCTGCTGCAGTGCGGCGGGGGAGAACAAGCAATCAGAAGGAAGCACACTGTTTCCACACAGCAGCCAATGGGGCCAAAGGTGGCTTTCTGATTCCCATGAATGCAATGCCTTTTATGTTTTATGTAACTTTTAGAAATGGGAAAAAAAAAATTCTCTGATCTTTTTTTTTTTTTACAATAAAAACTTTTATATTGTGTGGTGATTTTAACAGCACATGTGTAGAGTCCAAGTTTTTCAGCCCTTTATCTTAAGGCTTGGTATCAAAACTGTACATGTGGTATTAGAAGCTTTTTATATTATTGTTTTATCTACTCTACCATGGCAGGTCGTATGTCTGTGTGACATATTTATATAGTTGGTGTGGTTTCACCTATTAGACAAATTACTCCAGAATTTATGCGTGGAATTTCATGGGTTTTTTAATCAAGGTAGGGCGTGACCCAACACAATGATCCTCTTTTGTTGTTAATCAAGATCCAAGATCTGTGTAAAGTTTCAGTAAAGTTTGAAACATCTTTAAAAGTTAATATTTACATTTGTAAATAGTTATTTTGACTAAATCTTTTACAGAACAACACAAGTGGTATTAAAGGTCTTCTCTGGCCAAGATTATTGTATTTAGAAAATATAAATCCATATAAATAAAGCTTGTTGCTATAGGCTCAACAGCAAAATGTTTACAAAGTATACAAATACAATTTTCTTAAAGAATGAGCAGCAGCGGTAGACAATACGACATAGGTAAGCGTGTCAATAATATAAAAGTAGTGCACTTAAGGCATAAGAATAATTAGAGATCTTCACAATCTTTTTTTTTGCGGTGGGGCTTAGTGATGTAATAAAAAAAAATTAGAAGTTTGTTATTAATAGGAATACAAAATGTAAAGGTCTGTATGTGTATGTATGTGTGTGTGTGTGTAAGAATGTGTGTGTGTATGAACGTGTGTGTGTGTGTATGTATGTATGTATGTATGTATGTATGTATGTATGAATGTATATATTTTTGTATGTATGTGTGTGTGTGTGTGTGTGTGTGTGTGTGTGTGTGTGTGTTTGTGTACATATTAATGTATGTATGTATGTATGTATGTATGTATGTATGTATGTGTGTGTGTGTGTGTGTGTGTGTGTACATATTAATGTACGTATGTATGGATCTGTGTGTGTGTGTTTGTGTACATATTAATGTATGTATGTGTGTGTGTGTGTAAGAATGTGTGTGTATGTATGTATGTATGTATGTATGTATGAATGTATATATTTTTGTATGTATGTGTGTGTGTGTGTGTGTATGCATATATGTATGTATGTATGTATGTATGTATGTATGTATGTATGTATGTATGTATGTATGTATGTGTGTCTGTGTGTTTGTGTACATATTAATGTATGTATGTATGTGTGTGTGTGTTTTTTGTACATATTAATGTATGTATGTATGTATGTATGTATGTATGTATGTATGTATGTATGTATGTATGTATGTATGTATGTATGGATCAGTGTGTGTGTGTGTGTGTTTGTGTACATATTAATGTACGTATGTATATGTATGTATGTATGTATGTATGTATGTGTGTATGTATGTATGTATGTATGTATGTATGTGTGTATGTATGTATGTATGTATGTATGTATGTATGTATGTATGTATGTATGTATGTATGTATGTATGTATGTGTGTATGTATGTATGTATGTATGTATGTGTGTCTGTGTGTTTGTGTACATATTAATGTACGTATGTATATGTATGTATGTATGTATGTATGTGTGTATGTATGTATGTATGTGTGTATGTATGTATGTATGTATGTATGTGTGTCTGTGTGTTTGTGTACATATTAATGTACGTATGTATATGTATGTATGTATGTATGTGTGTATGTATGTATGTATGTATGTATGTATGTATGTATGTATGTATGTGTGTATGTATGTATGTATGTATGTATGTATGTATGTATGTATGTATGTATGTATGTATGTGTGTCTGTGTGTTTGTGTACATATTAATGTACGTATGTATATGTATGTATGTATGTATGTGTGTATGTATGTATGTATGTATGTATGTATGTATGTATGTATGTATGTATGTATGTATGTATGTATGTATGTATGTATGTATGTATGTATGTATGTATGTATGTATGTAGAATTGTATAAATTTGTACAAATTTAACTTAGGTATGATTAACAACGTGAGTGGATGTTTGTCACATGTAATCGAGTGATGGATCCCTGCACCCCCACCCCAAACGCCACCCTCAGTGGGCATGAAGACCATCACCAGCAGCAGGTAACCATAACACAAAAACTGTCCCAAGAGTGTGACTTTCAAAATAAAATCAGTGTACGACATTTCTCTGATGTTATCATAGAGTGTATATAACATTAATACGTCTTATATACATGGACTTTTAACACAATGCGGGTGCTGAAGTTAATATTTTGCTTCATCAAAGTAAAAACCTTTCCTTTCCTTTGGGCTTTAATGTTTCGTCTTGTCCAGATTATGGTTTCATTTTTGAAAATGCACTTCCATATCAAACGCTCTCTTGCATTAAAGAGAAACAAACAAACAGAAAGCAAACGATATATTTAAACGCGTCGTGCCTCGCAAACAGAAGTGAACTTTTGTCCGGGTTTTATTTTGGACGTCGGACCCGGAAAGCACATCGGTGTTTTTCTGTTGCGCCGCCCGTCATCTGACTCCTTTCCTGCGGGGAGCGGACGGCTTTGAAGCCCCACCCTCCTCGCTGCCTGTTACCGACGTTGACGCGGTCCGAGGACCTGGCGAGCGACTGCTGACCCAGGAATGTAATTATAAGTTATGGCGGAGCTGTTGCGCCTTTTGCATAGCGACTGTACCAACGGGAGCGCCAAGCTGGATCAGAATTCCCACCAGGAACCAACGGGGATTGCGTTTACTTCGTATTTCCTTCTGGAAAGTAAAGACAAGCAGGCGACCTCTCAGTGCTCTTCCTGTTAGACAGTCGGCGGCTCTAAAGTTTTTTATTTTTTGATAAAGCTCATCACAGCTTGCTCTCCTATTGAAACTGTGAGTATGGAAACTCCAACAAACCGGGATGCGGGATCACCTGCAGAGGCGCCGCGTTGTTGCGATCAGACGCAGTTGTTGGATATTTGCGCCTAATGCCGCGGACTGGTCAGCGCCGAAATCGTCGTAAAACCCTGGTCGGCCGGACTGAATGTCCCTTTCCTGCTATTCTTCTCTGTTTCTCAGCGCTTCCTGCTTGTGGTGGCCAGTGCACTTAATGGCTATAAATACATAAAACCGTAAAATGGACAGCTGAACATCTTGGAAAAGTTGATTCTGCGTTGTAAAAGCAACATTTAGGGGTTTTACCTGTAGCTTGTGGCAGTTTTCTTCTCGCCCAGAAGCTTTAACTCTATTCAGAGCCCAATAGGAGCTAAGTTTGAAAGAGTAAAGAGTCGAGCGAAGTAGACTCAGGAGCCTTTTAAAAGGTTGGCTAAAATAACTCATGTGTTGGGAGTCCCCGCATCGATCACCCCAACCAGGAGAAGTTCACTGGAGACTGTGCTGTCTTTCTCAGATTTTAGACGTAATCAAAAGCCACCTCTCAATGTGTTCTGACATGGATGAGCTTTGAATTTTCCTGAAAGACTACTTCCACTGGAGCTTCCACTTGTCTTTGAATCCTCTCCTGTAGTTCCCTTGTTGGTCCAATCTTCGAACACCTAACGTTTGTCCCTGATGAGCCAACGAGAAGGACAGAAAAGGGAGCGAGGTGTAGTAAAGTACTCCTCTGTACTTTATTTTCAAGCCCTTGGGGTTCAAGATCGGATCCAGTCAAAACATCTGCTGGAGGTTCCATGGAGCCACTGAAGAATATATTCAGCCGTGGCCCATTGTCAAACTGGAAAAATTTGGATCAGTCACAAAAAGGGAACTTTACCAACCCTGTGTGGACAGCCTTGTTCGACTACGAGGCCTCCTGTAAAGATGAGCTCACTTTGCGTAAAGGTGACCTGGTGGAGGTCCTCTCTCTGGACTCTGAGATATCAGGGGATGAGGGCTGGTGGGCAGGTAAGGTCAACAACAAGGTGGGCATCTTCCCATCCAACTATGGCTCCTTTAAGCCGAGTGGATATGCAAAGCTTCCAGGCAGCACTGTGGTTGGTGAGCTAGGTCAGGCTGTGGTCGGAAAGTTTGAACCAGAGGATGTGGATTTTCACGAGCTGAGCTTGGAGGAAGTTATTGGGGTTGGGGGATTTGGGAAAGTGTATCGTGGTACATGGAGAGGGGGGCTGGTTGCGGTGAAGGCGGCCCGGCAAGACCCCGACGAGGACATCAGCGTGACGGCACAGAACGTGCGGCAGGAGGCTCGTTTGTTTGCCATGCTCACCCACCCAAACATCATCGCTCTCAAGGGCGTCTGCTTGCAGGAGCCCAACCTCTGTCTCATTATGGAATATGCTTCTGGTGGGCCACTCAGCCGAGCTCTAGCAGGCCGTCGCATCCCGCCACATGTGCTGGTCAACTGGGCTGTGCAGATAGCCAGAGGGATGCTGTATCTGCACAGCGAGGCCATCGTCCCCGTCATCCACCGCGATCTCAAGTCCAATAACAGTAAGTCCCTCAAGTCTGCAGTACATAGTTTTTAATCCCTGCAAATCGAAGTGTTTATAGCGTTGAGAGTGAAATACCTTTGGTTTTGTACGTTCTATCGTATTTTTTTGAACCTGTAATTGAAGATTAGAAAAAAAATGTCTTTCTAGCTCTCCAGTCACATTACTTCCAAGCTGATCCGAGAGACCAAGGCTGTAGGCGCCAAAAGGCCTGCACATATCTGACATGATTGGATGAAATTACATGCTCTATAATGGGTCAAAAATTCAAAAAGCTCTCCACCTTGGCACCGTCATGATTTAGACTTTGACGTTGTCTGGACGCAGCGGGACAGGACTTGGCGTTGGCCCTTGAGGCAGACCTGTATTCACTGAAAGTTGTCATTAAAGTGACACTGCATAGACGCGCTGCTTCTAAAGGTTTCTTTGTCTACCTTTTTTGAAGCAGGTTTAATTTCCACAGCTCCAACAGTGCTTGTAGCCTTATCAGAGCCACCTAGATTTTACCACTGTCCCGCTCTGTTATTATTATTCTTGCAATGCAGCTTTGTCAGTACTGGAGTTCTGTTGGTTCCCGTCCAGAAAAATCTTCCTCTCTGCAAATCCTGATTAAAGCATACCAATGCAGAAAAAGATCATCTTTGCATCCTCTGTAACTAAGAATTACGGATGTAGCAGAACACAAGTGCAGTAGTTTTATGAGAATATGGCTGTGGCTACGAGTACCACAAGGCTCACTCCCTTGATTCAAGGTTTATTGATATAAGAGGACTCATAAGCAGCGTAGAAGGATATCTTCACCCAAAGTACTTCACATCTGCTTTTTTTTTGTCTCTTGTTTCTGTCGGTCTCTTTCATTTGTCATATACAGTATTGACTTTCACAGATTTTCAGTTGTTACGGATCTTCTACCCTGTGCCAGGTTCTTTCCCAGATGAAAGTGTCTCCTGTAGCACAAAAGAAGGAGGAATTATGTTAATATATTGTTTGTATACGAGGCATGCCAAAGCCAGTACAATCCGTCTCTGTTCACTGGGAGATCGTATCACTCGCCTACCTCCTCCTGCTTCTTGTTTTTTAATCATTCTCTGAATCTTTGTCCCTGGCCTGCCCCAACATGTCTCAATACAGCCATAGCCCCGTTGTCTTACTGAGCAATATCCTGTTTCGGTGGTGGAAGGAGGGAAGTGAAGGTAGATGTTAGGAGGGTGGGACGTTTGTACAAGGTGCTCAGTTACCAAGTGGTGTACTGATCTGTTTGACAGGCAGTGCAAGAGCATCAAAGGGCCTCTTAAAAGAAAGAAAAATCAGGTGTTTGTTTACTTGGAAATGTACTTCGGCTGTAAAGATGAGCGTCAGAACGTGATGTCAGTTCCTCCAAATAATGGTGCAAGTTCTTCTTTTGTGAGGTGCCATTTTTACCAGTGCTCGGTCGGAGAGGAGGAAATCTGTCTAGAAAGAAGAAACTCTTCTTAAAATGTTGTTTTTAACCAGATTTTAGCCACAAGTGGACCATAGGATAGATACTTGAAATACTAATATAGAAACAAATGAATTGGCTTGAATATATGGGGTGTAGATGGCGTGTAAAGTATATCAGGTAAAACAGAATTGCAGGTGAAGAAATCGACATTAAACAAATAAGGCTCCGGTTACCAAAAGTTATGTCACATTGATGGACACTGTATAATAATTACTCTGACTCTTGTCTTCTAAATGACCTGTAACAACAGCTAAGAGTTGCTTCTGTGGCTAATTACAGGCAACATATGTTTGTTAAACGGATGTAGGAGAACGGGCATTGTGGGACAAAACAAGGCCGTGACCTGAAATCCATCAAAGTGAGATGCAGAGTGTAAATGATACTTTCTGTGAGTTTGTGGGGATGAGGCAGGATTTTTAAACCCCCCTCCACCAAACTTTACACATGGCACAATCCAGTCAGACAAGTACTGTTGTCCTGGCAACCGCCAAACCCAGACTGGTCCATCAGATTGCCAGAGAACTCCACAGAACCTGTCTCCACTGCTCTAGAGTCCAGTGGCGGCAGCTTTACACCACTGCATCCGACGCTTTGCATTGCACTTGCTGATGTCTGGCTTGGATGCAGCTGCTCGGTCATGGAAACCCATTCATGAAGCTCTCTGCACACTGTTCTTGAGCTGATCTGAAGGTCACATGAAGTTTGTAGGTCTGTAGCGATTGACTCTACAGAAAGGTGGTGGCCTCTTTGCTCTGTGCACCTCAGCATCCGCTGACCCCGCTCCATCAGTTGACGTGGTATTCTACCATTTCGTAGCTGAGTTGCTGTCGTTCCCAAACACTTCCATGTTCTTATAATACAGCTGACTGTTGACTGTGGAATATTTAAGAGTGAGGAAAATTCATGACTGAATTTGTTGCACAGGTGGTATCTTATCACAGTTCCACACTGGAATTCACTGAGCTCCTGAGATCGACACATTTTTTACACAAATACTTGTAAAAACAGTCTGCATGTCTAGATTCTTGATTTTAAACACCTGTGGCCATGGAAGTGATTGGAACACCTGATTCCCATTATTTGGATGGGTGATCGATTACTTTTGGCCATAAAGTGTATGTTAATGAGGTCTGAGCTTTGTATGCAGTCTGGAAGAAACGCTGAACCCTGACTGACTACTGGCCTCAGTATTTGAATGGCTCAGATGGTGATCTGTTACCCACATTAGCTCTAACCGGATGCCCACTTCTCACCTATGAACAAGGACTCATGTTTTGCAGTTTTAAGAAGTGTTTTCAAGTTACACAGGCAATTATACTTATTTATACAACTTAAAAATACTACCAATTAATTATTTGCATCAATTCATAATTGATGTAGTTTTTAATGTCAAAACTGTTGTTTTGCATTTGTTTGCACATTTTCAGCTGTTAATCGCTGACTGGTGTATTGAGTTTATATATATATATATATATATATATATATATATATATATATATATATATATATATATATATATATATATATATATATATATATATATATATATATATATATATAAAAAGCTGAATTGAAAAATGAATTTTTATTATGAAAATTTGTTAAAATGGAAGTTTGTAGCGTTGCTGTTTTGTAAAACCACATAAACGTTCCAGACAAACAGGTCTTTTCTACTCAGAGGGAAGTGCTTGTTTGTGTTGTAATGCATTGCAGGAAGTGCAGGGGGCAGTATAGCTTCCATGTTGCTCATTAAAGAAAAGTAGGAACATGTAAACAGCAAGTAGCATTGCCAAACAGTGCATGTCCAGCATGTTCATGAGTTTCTGGACTTGTGGTGGGCTTGTGGTGGGCTTGTGGTGCCTGGCTTCATTTCCTGCCTGTATCTTCTACGGTCCGTGTGTTTCTTGTGTAAGCTGTGATAAACGGTGGCTATGTATCATCAGCAGTACTGGCAGGCATGGGAAGCTTACAAGACGTACCTGTCAGATAGTTAAAATAATGAACAGATTAGTCTACAACCAAAATAATCGTTAGTTACAGCCCTGTCGTCGGTGGGGGATAAACCAGACTTTCAGAAACAATGATGTAGCTGTACAGGTTCACTTCATAATTTGCGCTTCTGGGTCAATATGTATACTTCCCTGATTTCCCAGACGTGCCTTAATTATGCTGTTGGATAATAACACGGAGACGGAAAAGTAAGTGTTTCTGACTTAGTTCTCCTTTTTTTTGTTAGTCTCATTCTGGCTGCTTTGCTCTTTACCTGAACAGTTTTCCAATCCAATTCCAATCCAATTCCAATTCTTGATGCTGGTCTAGTTATTGTTAAGGTGTATCAGGATTTAAAAAAATCAAGGTTTCCAAACCACACACAGAAAAAGTCATACTGTTTCTGTAGTGTGTCCTAGTTGGTCCTAGGAGTCGGGACTCCTCCCCGCCTGACGATGCCAACTGCAAGCTGTAGTTGGTGTCTGAGGGAGAGGATTCCCCAGTAGGTTTCCTCACTTCCAAGAAAACAAAGTTGGCAATATGAGAATGATTTAATTACTGCAAACACCTGGGTGTTTACAGCTTAGAAGAGGAAGGCCAGTCAACCTGCATGGTCTATTGTAAGGATGCGTCTGCCAGAGGAGCCAAAACTTTGAACTTGAATGCACATCCACATGAGCACCACTCATTTCTCTCTGCCAAATGTAAGAAAACGCTGTCTTAAAATGTGAGTATTTATGCATTGGTGTAATAAGTACAGAAGTCATGTTGTCAGAGTGGAGTATACGAGTTAGTAGTTAGGGGAAACTGTAGTGGATTTCCACTAACATAATGTCACTGACTGTTAATGAGTGCTAGATGAATGCAGATGTGTTGTTATTCAGGTGATGGTACACACCTGTGCAAAAAGAAGCTCTCTAGAGCTGAAGGGAATAAATATCTGCACTATCAACACAAATGACACCGTTCTTATTGGACATAGTAACTAGTAACTTGTTTGATTAGTTCTGCTTTAAATTTTACTTTTGGCAAAAAAAAGTGCAACTAACATTTTTGCATTGTCTGCACAACGTTTTTAACATCCAAAAACAGTTAGTGTGAGGGTGTCATCCGAATTCAATTAGAGCGGTGTGGGAAAATGCCGAGCTGAGCAGTTTCGGATCTGCAGGACCCTTTCTCAAAAAGAAGTTATAGTTAGATCTTGGATCAACGTGTATTTTTTTTTCTGCAGTGAGTAGACAAACATCTGATACATGCCCCTACCAGCATGTTTTCATTCAGAGCGCCTAGTGCCCCACACTGGTGCGCCCAAAACATCCCTCTGTCTGTATGTCTGAGAATAAATAACGGACTGGCTGTGCAGTGTTTGCTGCACGTGTGTGGTGAACTGCTTTTCCGTACACACCGCCACTCAGCTGGCCAGCTTCTGCCTTGTGCAGATATATTTAGTGGAGCAAATACGATTAAAAACAGGATAAAGTCCAGACATCTGCTTGCAGCTTGATAAAGCCGTGAAAGATGAATAAAAGTTTATTGTGCAGGATTAGCGTGACACCGTGAGATCGTGTGGCTGGGCGTTCCGGAGGAACGGATGCCAAGCTGTCAACAGAAAAGTGATTCCATATTCAGTTTTGCCACTTGGGTAAACTGTATGATAGTGTTGGGCTTTAGCTGGACAGGCGGGACAGAGCAGAGTAAAATAAAAGGTAAGAACGGCTAGTGGGGATGGAATCAAGGCAAGCCAATATTACAAGTAATCCCTTTTATATGTTTAACTGCCACTTAATAGAGCTTTCTTGGGTATTATTATAAAGCCAACCTTTAGAAGAGAGGATACTGTAGTCTTAAGCTGGCGTTTTCTCATGTGCCACTTTTGCATCGACTTGAGCCATCAAAGCTTTTGCTCATCAAACTGCATCTGCAGATTTCAGACTGACAGATATGCAGCAGCACGTTTATAGATCCTTCACGAGTCTGTGGACAAGACTTCATCCACCATCATTTAAGACGGTGAGGTTTGAAGTTCCCGTTGTATGCACAGTTCATGCACAGTTCATGCACAGTTCATGCACATGTGCATTACTTACTTATAAACTGGATCTGACAAACCTGCAGCCCTGTAAGTATACTGAGTATAAAGTTTTTTTTTTAGATTTTGGACTGTTGGTCCTCACACAGAACAAGATGTTTGATGATTTTATTAGTGTTGGGTTTATAGGTTTTTCTTATGAGTAATCAAAAGGATTATACATCCCACATTCTTCTCTTAATCATATACTGGATGTTATTTTCTTTTTAAAAGCTATTTTAAAAGCTACACTGCTTCAATAAAAATGACAGAATTTCCTTCCACGTCCCCGTCGGGCTGCTCTTCATCCAGCTGAGCTACACATGACGTTAATAGATGTTAAAACAGTACACACCATTTCAGTTGTTTGCCTCTTTTCCTTTTTTCCAAAGACAATTCCTGCTTTAGACAGAGATGGTTGTGATGCATTTTCTCTCCTAATAAAATGTTTAATTTAGGTGATAAACCCACTGAGATCTGCTCAGAGCTTAATGGACACTTGCCACCATCATGTTGACATTAAATGCGATTTAAATGATTTCCTTGACACGCTTCTTCTCTGGCTCGGAGAATAAACCCTTTGCTCAAGTTTGTGCACATGTTTTGGTGTGTTGGCGGTTTAATGAGTTCAGTACAGGATACGTGTCTCTTATGGCTATGAAAAGCCTCTCCGTAGACCGGGAGCTGAGCATCCGAACACGCTTCTCGGCAGCGTCAGTAGAGTTCACATCAGGGTTCAAACTGAATACGTTTCATTGTGTCCTGTTTTTTTCTGAGGCATAAAAACAAGTAAGAACAACTTCGAAGCTGTACTGTATCAAGGTGTAGTAAAATGATTCTTGAACTGCAGCCTCCACCGGGTTTAAATCTCTGGAACATTGATGTTGTCGAATGGGATTCTCACAGCTTCCCATTCAAGGCACGTCTGTGTCTGTGGCATTCCCGCATTACTTTTGACCATCTGAACAATTTATCTGGCATTTTCCTTCACATCTTGGCAAACTAGCTACTCTTTATAGTTGCATGTTGCAGATGTTTTTGAAGCAGTGACCTTGCAAATTGCAGCTTTTTAGAAGTGACTCCCAGAGACACTTGTGGCGAGTACAAAGAGTCATGGATAGTTTACAACGGAGCTCTTTTTTTTCCTAAAACCTTCACTAATCTCCTTGAATTCTTTCTATCATCAATGAGAGCCAGCCTCTTACTGTGTCACAAAACTTTTACATTTTGTAACCCTTTTTGTACTTAAATCGTTATAAAATGTAACCTTACAAAATGTTTAAGAGTAATTTAAGGCAGTGCATTTAAGTTATGTTGCATGTGGAGGAGTTTTTGTGCTATTAAAGATGCAGTGCCTGTCGTTATTTGAGGAATTCCTCTCATAGCTGCTTCACATGAGGAATATCTACACATTAGTGTTAAGGAAGGATGCCGCACGTTGCCATTTTGGTTGCAACTGCACATCTTTTATTGTCCTCTTTTGACATGAGGTTGGACTTCATTGCTTTCCTTAACTTGATGATCCCTGAACTGTAAAGTGATGACGTTTGGTTTTGTTGTTGCCCTCCCAGTGGTCATCACTGAGCTGCAACAGGGCAGCGGTCTTTCTTGTGGTGGCTCCCTTTTGTCTCATTCCCATGGCATGGATGAGCTCAATTTCCCAGCTGTTCACTGTAGTTGAAAACGGTTTCATAGAAAATTATATATAATATATATAATAATGAACATGTGAGACTGTTTAGGATACATTAGTGTCACCTGTGTCCTCTGCTGTTTCATGTGCTTTCTTGTCTATAATGATTCCTGCTCAGTTTTCACACTTTGTATTATTGAACCATTGTAATATATATATTTATATATATTAGTTACTCTAGATTATCAAACAGTTTTAAGTTTATCTAGTCATATGTTGTTAATAGTTCTGTTCATTTGCTGGAGGACAGGAATTTCCCAGGCTGAGAAAAGCTTTTGTTTTTGGTCATTTTGATAAAGATCAAAATGAGTGGGTGGTGGGATGGGATGGGATGGGCTGGGATGGGGGTGACAAAAACAATAACTTTGAGAACCACGAGCTGTAACTGTCTCAGAGCTGTGTTGTTATCCAAAATGTGGTTGTGGCTGTCGGAGCACAGCTCTCATGACTCGACGTATACAAAGCAGCAGCAGGAGCGTGTTTGAGTCGTACGGCAACTCTGGCAAACAACAGCACCATGAAACGTATTTCTGAAGAGGTTCTTACTGGGGCTTTACTTGTTCAACGTGGCTTACTGCTACAACAAGCTGACGTTCTCCGTTCATTCCCCTCCGCTCAACAAAAAAAACATAATAAAAATAAACAATAACAAAATACAACTGCCCTCTGTGACACACTAAACTAAAGGTAACCAACACCTCAGAAAACTACTGAGCAATAATACCTACAGACACATTTACCCAGACCCTCCACCCCACCTGGGATGCTCTTCTTGCACCGTCCCCCTGGTGGGAACTTGAAATGGCGTCCTCAGCGGCGTGCGCTTCCAGGTTGCAGCGACATCACAGCGGCGTTTCCCCAAGATGGTGAGTGAGCTGGGAGTTTAACCTGTGTGTAATAACTGATGAAACGGCGTTTAAATAGGAGATGAAAACCTCTGTTGCAACAGAAAAACCTCTGTTGCAACATGAAAATGCACGTGTACATGCCTTTAAGGTTTTGGCTACATTTGTTAATAACCATCAATATATGAATGCACAAAAAATACTTTAACATAAAACATTTGACAGCCTCAGAATTACACTAGTGAGCAAAGAGGAGCCCTCTTTCCCCCCTTTTCCCCACTTTTCCCCTCTTTTCCCCTTTTTTCCCACTTTCCCCCCTTTTCCCCCCTTTTCCCCTCTTTTTCCCACTTTTCCCATCTTTTCCCCTCTTTTTCCCACTTTCCCCCCTTTTTTCCCCACTTTTCCTCTCCTTTTCCCATCTTTTCCCCTCTTTTCCCCTCTTCCCCCAGCCATCTGGTCCATCATGTCTCACCTGTTGCTACAGGAGACAATAGTTTTCCACTTTGCCTGGCCTTATCTAACCTTGTTGTCTTTGTTTCTACAACCAGGCCTGAGTTTCAAAAATTATGAATACATTACTGATATCGGTCAAATCACCTCGGATAAAGTGGAGAAAAGACTTCAAATTTTATATGTCAGGAGAGAAATGTGGGCCGTCACAAGATTTGATAACCGTCCTCTCGTTCCCAAGTTTTTGCTCTTTTGCTGCATTAAAAAAGTCCTTCCATCTATTATCCATGTCCACTTTCTCCACTTCAGGGTCGCAGGGATCTGTTGGAGTCAATCCTAGGTCCCTTCAGACACAAGGCGGGGGTACATCCTGGTTGTAACATTTATAAATTAAAACAATACTTTGCCCTTTTCACAACACAGCTGAGCTGCACTAAATACTGTCATGCGGACACATAAAATCTGCACTTTTAAGTTTATTCAAACTTTGTATATCAGTTTATACGTCACTGAAATATAGAGCAAGTGCATGTACGGTATTTACAAAGCCACTTCTGAAAGTCAGACCGTTTGGCGGCATTCTTTCAGCAGTGTCTGTGCTGGCTGATATTGTTGAACTACATTGTAAATGTGTGTGGGAATTTTCCACATGGAGTTCTATATTAGTGGGAATCTGTTAACATCCGCAGTGCCAGTAGTTCTATGTTCTCATGCTGTGGCTCATTCTGCACCAGGGAGGAAAAAAATCTTAAACATACTGAAACAAACGAATAAAGAAAAAAGAAAAAAACAGCGAACGCAGAACTAAGAGCCAAATTCTGCAGCGGCACGCCTTTTCTCCTCAACCGCATGGTTTCGCAGTTTCAGCGCCCTGGTTGCCTTAAAGTCACAGCAAGTCTACAGCGGCTCACGACGCTGCACAATGAACTGCACTCCATTAACTGCATGGAGATGACATCAATGCCGTCCCTGAGTTTAATGCCGACTACATTAACTACTGTGGGAAGAGAATCATCTCCACCAGATTATGGGCCACCTGTGTCAGCAGCACCGGAGCACCTTGGCAGCCTGTACGCTCCTCTATTCACCGTGAACACATTAGACTTTCATTACTTATGGAAGTTCTGTCTTTTACAACGATAAATTACACTGTTCCCTGCTTTCTTTCACCACCACTTCAGAGAACTAGAGGATATCTTTTTAGAGTCTGTGGTGGTGAGTGCAGTTTCACCTGCATTCATCTGATGGGGCAGCAGCATGAGAGTTAATGACTACAAGAAAATTAATCCATTTGCTGGAGTCTGATCTGAAGCCTCTGGAACCAGTTTTGCGAAGAGGAATGTTGCATATGTCCCAAAGCATAATTTATAACACTGCACATTACACAGCAAAGAGAAACAATAGTCAGAGGCTTCTTCAGGTTCACTGCTTTAGCGATGTATAACTATAACCCTCTACGATGAGTTTTTATTAACACCTTAAAGTACTAATTCAATGGCTGATCAGCTTTTTTTATTTCAACAATATAACCAAGTATTACAATAAAGATTATTGAAGCTATTATTCACACCACGTGAAATTGTCGACCAGTGTCATGGACATGCATGGAAGCTTCGGTGCGTTTGAGCAGAACTGTAGGATGAGAAGATCCACGTTTATATTTGCAGAAGCCAGTCTGCTTCCTGCTGTGGATACAGGCACAGAAGCCATGTAGGAAAGCTTACAACCAAAGCTTTGTTTTTGTTTAAAGTTCATCTAAACATCATTATATTACAAGGCCAACAAACATAGATGCAAACACATTTGCAGAACAAGCATCCTTGTCACTTTGACTGCTGTGGACTTTTATTTTAATATGATGAGAGTGCAAAGAGTTGGGAATAGATTTAACAAACAATGCTGCATCCATTCACTGTACCTGCTTTATCCAGCTCAGGTTCACAGGGGGCTGTTACAGCTGACATGGTACATCCTGGACTGGCCGCCTTTCTGTCACACTACCCCCGCCCTGCACACTCACATTTAACACATTACTGGTTTTTATAACGCGTATCCTAATATGAACGCAATATACAAGTACTGTGGGTGCAAAGTGAGGTCTGTCTACACAACGGTTTCACATGTACGTACTCTTACTTATGAAAGCAGGATGAATGAGGGCACTTAACAAAGAGCTGCAGAGGAAAACAGGAAAAAAGGCTTTCAGAAGCAGTCACTGGAAGGTCAGAATACAAAGGATATCGGGTAGTTTTCAGACCCAACCAGACTGATATCTGCAGTCCTGGCCCAGCTTCACTATCACGACAGACAAGACACCCTTTATGAAAATAAATAAAAGTCTGCATATCTGTTTGTGTGTAAATATTTCCATCTGAACAACAGCAGTATTCTTACAATGGAAGAGCACAAACCATGATCAAATCATTTTTATGGGAATTGTCAACTCTAATTTCATGATTCTTACAGCCTTACTCACAAACCTTAGACCTTAGATACATTACTGTCACTACCTTACATTACTGTTACTACCTTACATTACTGTTACTACCTTACATTACTGTTACTACCTTACATTACTGTTACTACCTTACATTACTGTTACTACCTTACATTACTGTTACTACCTTACATTACTGTCACTACCTTACATTACCGTCACTACCTTACATTACTGTCGCTACCTTACATTACCGTCGCTACCTTACATTACCGTCGCTACCTTACATTACTGTTGCTACCTTACATTACCGTCGCTACCTTACATTACTGTTACTACCTTACATTACCGTCACTACCTTACATTACCGTCGCTACCTTACATTACTGTTACTACCTTACATTACCGTCACTACCTTACATTACCGTCGCTACCTTACATTACCGTCGCTACCTTACATTACCGTCGCTACCTTACATTACCGTTACTACCTTACATTACCGTCACTACCTTACATTACCGTTACTACCTTACATTACCGTCGCTATCTTACATTGCCGTCGCTGCCTCACATTGCCGTCGCTGCCTCACATTACTATCCAGTCATGATCCCCTTTTGTGATTTTTCTGAAAGAAATCCCACTAATGATGATTGCATTTCAACCCAGGAGGTCTACAGACTTGTTAATAAGTGATCACTTTACAGATTACACAGCCTTTCTCCTGGCAAAGGATACTTTGGACGGGGAGTCATTTATAACCTCCCACTGTCAGTGCTAAAGTGAGTGCCTAGTGTCAGGTTTAAACGACCTAACATTTATTAAACACACAATAAAGAAGGAAGACAAAGTCAGTAAGTTTTTCATTCATCATCACGGAGGACGGACAGAGAACTCAGCCACATCTCAGCTGCTCTTGTCTCTGTCCGCGCCCCCCCTCTGATGGCCTCTTGAGGCTTTTATTGAAAATAAGGAGGTCACAGATGACATGAAGATAAGCAACTTGTACAAGATATATTCTCTGACGTGTACAACTATCTTATAAGACAAGCAGTATACCGTGCGTAAAATAACAATGAGATTAAACAAAGAGTGTGTTAAAGTTTAAACCTATCATTCCCTCCTGCTTTAACACAATCTTTGTTTATTTCACGTCGTCCAAGACCTCTTCAGGTGATCTTCAGTCATGGAGTCATTTTTCATGAGAACAAAGACATTTACGCTCAGAGGGGTTTCTATAAGGCAAAAAAAGAAGAGACATTAATATCATCATTATCAGAGTCATTTTCATCATCATCAACAGAATCATTTGCATCATCATTGTCAGAGTCAAGACCCAAAATCAGATACATTTGTGCCACATGATCTTCCACGGGTGAGATGGCTGTGGTGATCAATCGGTTCAGCAGTGCACGCAGACATCGGAATGAAACAACAACCACACAATGTCAGAAATGCTGAAAATACAGCGATGGATACTAGTACAGAAGATTCAAGGTTCGGTACTTGCCACATGCATCCACATGGAGGTGTCAACACCGGAGTGCTCCTCAGCACTTTTACCATTCAGGGTCCACAGCCCTCGTATGGCCTTGGTACGGCTACCATCTGCAGCAGCGTTATCAAAAGTGCAACACTGTTTTCCAAACATGGCACACACACACACACACACACACACACCTCCCTTCTCCAGGGCAATCCTGTTCTGGAAAGTCATAAGAGACGTGGCAGACAGCTGTCCAAATACAGCCTCGAACCTGTTTTGTGTCCAGCTTCTTAATTTCTGAACATTGTAGTGGATGTAGTTTTATTCTGTGTTCATTTTTTTTAACGTGCACCAAACAGAGGACTCAAATCCTGCTGCTATCTGGTCTTACAAATTTATACTCATCTGACACCCAGTGGAAATCTGATGACATCAATGTATGTGGGATCGTTGTCAGAGGACCAAGTGGAGGTGCTGGATCTCTTGCTTCTCCGAAGGCTTCTTGATGTTACGGCAGACAGTCATCAGTTCTTCAGCTGAGATATCAGGATCCACTGAAACAGGAAGCAACAGGGTGACTACAACAACACAAACTCAGGATGAGGAATAAAGTCACTATCCAGCATCCTGCAGCATTTCTTACCCGTTTGGTGTCATTTCGATTGAATTATTATCTCCTCTACTTGGTCAGGTGTCTTAAAATGCTTCACTGACTTTCGGGTCTATTCAGACTCTAAATGTCTGAATCCACCCTATTATCAGACTTTGGCTCACCTTTCCTATCGGAGTTTTCAATCCAAATGACCTCTGACCCCTTCCCTCCTGTTGAGACATGATCATCATCATGGCTCACACAGCAGCCCATTGGTACAGATCTTTTTTTTTTTTTTTTCTTCTTCTTCCTTCTTCTTCCATCCAGAAATCTGAAACCAAACCAAGATCGGCTGTCTTTATGAATGGGGACAGAGAAAACGGTGTTCCTGATGTCCACCACTGTGAAGACAGATGAAGCGTTGAAACGTTGTTTTGTTCTGTCACCGAGTTCCTTCACTCTGCGTCGCAGCTGCATTTTATCTGGATCCAAAACATTACCGTCATACTGGGGGTCCCAGTCACCTCCTACATGACGCCAGTCACTGCCCAGAGCAGTCATCCAAACCCGCTGGACCTCTCCGTCATCAAGGTGGCAGGACCGTCCGAGGTCTTCCACGTCACAGACAGATCCCTCCACATCCTCCCCATGGGAGGTCAGGCCTTCTGCAGCCTTTTTAACATCGTCAGTGTTAGGATTTGCAACTTCAATGAGAGGAACAGTGTCAGCGGCTGGCAAAGAAGTAGGTGTGTTTTTCAGTTCAAGATTAGGAGGCGGTAACAGTGGATAGATTGGGATACTGTGAGAAAGAATTCTGTTATCGTCGTCCGTTTTTTCATCTTTCTGTCTTCTCTGTACAGGTCCTGTCTCATCTGCTCTGTAAAACATGACCTCGGGTTTTTTCTGTCTACAGTCCCCCCTCCCTTCTCCTTGTTCACGCCTCATCGCCTCGTTCAACCATATCTGGCTTTCTGCAAAACCGCGTTTTCGCATCTTCTTGGTGTTCTGTTTTGTGTCAATAGTTATCTTATCCTGCAGTTCAACTATTTTCTGTGAGTTTAGAGTTCCCTTAAAACCATATTTACTGATCCACAGGTTAAGGTATTTTATTGACTTCGGATCTTTTTTCTGCATGTATTTCCAGTCCTCACAAACCAATCCTCTTTTATGGTCGATTTTACTGATCAACTTCCCCATTTTTTTTAATTTTTTTTTATTTTTATTTTTTTATTTTTAGATGTTTTAGTCCAGGTCGGTCTCAATACCTAGGGTATTCTAACACCTGGATTTGTTGTCAGTAGGACAGCAATTAAATCACCTGAAGTGGAAATCCTCACTTCAACTTGATTCACAAGTGAAGGATTCTTGCCTCTGCTTCCAAAACAGGTTGCTGTTTACATTCCTACCGGTTTTACATGAGACAAAATACCTGCTGGTATCGTATCTCCAGTCACACTCACAATCACTCAACACAGAAATGACGTCTCTTTACCCACGGACTTTATTTTTCCGTCGTCTATTCTTCTCTTTTTACCGTCAGTATCTAGAATTTTCACGTATTTTCTCACGGACTTTATCGGACTCCGGCGCCCCTCTTTTACCGTCAGTGTCTAGAATTCCACGGCATTTAACACGGACTTTATCGGACTCCGTCGTCCCTCAACACCCTATTCTTTCAGGGTAACACAACAAGATTTCACTTACCGACTCTGTCTTCCTTCGGTTCTCCCGTCAACCTTGGAGTCCAGCCGGTGAGGCGGAAAACCAGTCTTGAAATTTATAAACGTCCACAGTTTCCTTGAAGTCCACCGCACCTGCTGGATTCCTTGGTTTGTTGGGATCCGGCTCGAAGGACCAATTAAATGTCAGGTTTAAACGACCTAACATTTATTAAACACACAATAAGGAAGGAAGACAAAGTCAGTAAGTTTTTCATTCATCATCACGGAGGACGGACAGAGAACTCAGCCACATCTCAGCTGCTCTTGTCTCTGTCCGCGCCCCCCCTCTGATGGCCTCTTGAGGCTTTTATTGAAAATAAGGAGGTCACAGATGACATGAAGATAAGCAACTTGTACAAGATATATTCTCTGACGTGTACAACTATCTTATAAGACAAGCAGTATACCGTGCGTAAAATAACAATGAGATTAAACAAAGAGTGTGTTAAAGTTTAAACCTATCACCTAGAAGCTGAATTACTCCTTTGTATGTGTGCCTTTTTCTTTTTTTTTTTTTTTTTTTGCATGCATCTTATGGGCAAGGAAATTCTTTATAGAAGGAAGTTCTTTTTTTTAATGTATAAAAAAAAAAGACTGTTTATTTTCTTACCAAATCATAATCCAGTGTGTGTATATTGAATCAACATCATCAAAATGTCACAGTTTTTTAATTTACGTACACTAAAGCATAGTGTTGAGTACTAAGTAATAGTTACATCTTCCCAGTGCTGCTGTGTGTGTACCAGTGGATCTGGTCTCGCCATCAGTCATGTGACTCTGGCTTTGTAGGATACAGATGTCCACCGACTGGTAGGATGAGTCTTTGCCCTGTCCAACAATTATTATTAAGCCAGGAGATTATCTTGAGTCTCCTTCAAAAGAAATGTAAGGGCTTATTGTTTTTAAACTGTTGTGTCTGTATTTAACAATTTCACTGCTGTGTTATTTTTGTTATCCAGTGTTTGACTAGATAGGTGGAGACCCGACATGGAAGGGATTAAAGATTGTCCAACAGGAAGGGTTTTCTTTCAACTTTTAACATGTGGTTCAGATATAATTACAGTATTCTACTTAGAGAAGATGGGAAGTGTGCTTGAATTTACAAAACGACTTCACATAAGGAAGAACTGCTTTTCAGCCAAAACTCGCTGACTTTTCAAAGACAAAACTCCGGTAGAGCGGAGTGCTAATTTCACCATGAGTTGACATCTTCTGAACTATGACTATGCCCTATTGCTCTACTTCCCCTGCCTCTCACTCACTCGCTGCCTGGTTCGAGGTTGCCAGACTGCCTGTCAGACTACGGCCTCGTCCCTCAGGGGACAAAGCTCCCGTTCTTCCTGGGGAAAGCCCCCACCCCGCCTGAATTCTTCCCTCGCCTACGGGTGCAGGGTAGGGAAGGGGGAGATGGAAGGAGGAAGGTAGAGCACGATCAGCCGTGGCTTGTTATGTAGTTGACAGTTAAAAACCAATGCAGACTGCAGTTTGAGTAAATGTCTTTTTTTCCCCCAACAGTATTTTGATATTAGTTTTAATATATAAATGAAATGTATTATCCTGCCCCAGAAAATGAAAAGTGAGGAATGATGACAAGTTAAAAAAACGTGGTGAGAGATGGCGATATAGTGAGGAATTATAGAGAGATGATAATTAGATGAGGTGCAGAGTGAGGAGGAGGAGGCAGAGAGCTGCCCTTCGTATTTGAAAGGTTACGGTCTTAAAACTGCATGCTCCGAATGTTTAGTGCCAGCTTTGCTCTCTGATGTCCTTGAGCGTGGCGATGAGCCTTTCCAAACTTTGGCTCGTTTTGTAGGATTTACTTTAGATGGTTTGTCTGAGATTTTAGTTAGTTTTAGCCCTCGAACAACCTCGATCTTTACGTCGTTCTCTGAAAATGAACTTCAAACAAAAAAAAATCCTGTCCAAATCTTTCCTATTTTCCAGTTTTTTTTTCCCAGTCAGTAAGTATATTAAACTAAATTGAGTTTATTTTAATAGGGCCGATTTACAAAAGTCATCTTATGGCACTTTACACTCATACACAAACAAATTCAATACAGTCTAGTTAAATACAATCCAGTTTGTTGTAATTTATAATCCCATTGAAATTCCTGCCTTGAATTTTCACCTCGATTCGGTTCCCTGTCCTGAGCAAAATAATAATAATGCTGGTGCATCTGTAAGAAGGACTTCTTCTTTATGGACATTTTTCTTCTTTTTTATTTGGGTATAGGCTGCCCAAAGTACAGGCCATAATGTACGAATAACTCATGAAGTAGTAACCACCACCATGTTGGAAGATTTTATTTATTCTTGGCAGTTGTTTTAAATCATTCATAATTGGCTAGGGGGATAATAATATACTTTCTGTTTTTGTCTTGATATCACACTCAATTTCTTCTTTATTTACATTTTAAACACTTTTGATAACAACATAGCAGAGAATTGAGAATTATGTCTGTTATTTCTGTTGGTCTCAGGTGATGTTTTATCATTTTTCAACCCTCTGTCTTGTGTTACGATATGGAGCTGTATAAACACAAAGAGTGGTTGGGGGTGGCATTTATAGATGACACAGCGAATGCATGTTGGAAGACAACAAAGCTGTCTCCCAGTCTAGGCCAGATTAATATTCTAGCATGTTTATGATTCTGGGTGCACTGCTATAATTAGACGACCCGGCCAAGCTTGTTGCCTCACTTCAAACAGAAGAGCTGTCTTGTATTTTGAAGAGAAAGGTGGAGTTACGCTGCCCCTCCTGCATATTAGCAGAACCAGAAATTTCAGCAAAATTGGTATCCACTGGGACTTCGTCACTAAACGGATTCCAAGTGGAATTTTCCCAGTGAAATACCAGAAGAACAACCTTCGAGACTGTGTCTTAAGCGCACAGGCACATTTGGAGTAAGAGGTGTATACAAGCTTTTATTGTGTCAGGCTCTGACTGCAGGTGCCTGTTTTTAGTAGTAAACCTAAACAGTTAATTTTTCATTAAAAAAAGACCAAACTGTCCTTCTAAGCAGTTCAATACTGTAACAGGCCATAAAATAGGCCATAAAATAAAACAATTAATTAAAAAGCACTGTTGAATTATAGTTCCCTATAGAGTTCCCTAAACCTATTTTTCCCCATCATTAATAAAACATCAGTTTCTAATTTCTCAAGAGCGTTCAAGGACGTAGGACAATAGTTGGAAGTAACCACAAATCCAATGTTAATATTTGTGGACTGCTTAGGATTTGTGTTTTTTCTAAGCGTGATGCACAAAACAAATCTCCTGGACACATTCGTGCCAGGTTAACGCCTGCCCAGCTGAGTCAGCCCCGGTACCAAACTCATATCTGTGCTGCTGTTGGTGGAAGTCATGTCTGCAACTGATACTCTCTTGTTTCCAAACAACAAACAATGCCAAACAGAGCACCGTTGCCATGGGGATGTGGCAGAGTATTTTTGTGGCGACATTGTTGGTTTCGGCTCTCAACCGGGAACATGTTCAGTCTTGGCAAGACTGATCAAGTGATGATGCTTGATGTCGTCTTTTAAAGACACTCTGGACTGATGTTTCTGTATATCAGTTTGGTTAATCATCTCTATTCTCATATCCTACACATACATCTGCTGAAAACAATCTAGTTTTGGATTCTGTTTTTTCTTTTTTTCACTTAAATCTCACCCTTTCTACATGAAACAAAAAAAAGATAACTATCCATACTATATAAATCGTTAAGTATGTGTCTTTTCCCATCACTCCCTGGTTAGGGAAAGGATGGAGCTAATAAATCCAACATATGTTGGATTTATTAGCTCCATCCTTTTGCTTTTGACTTTAAAATGTTCAGAAAGCCATGAACACGTTTAACTTTATATGGGCTGGTGGCTGATTTGGACACAGCTTGTGGCCACACTGTCCAGTAGGCAGCTGACTACTGCAGCACTGCCATCAGTGTGATGGGAGGTGAGGGAGAAGACTGAACAAGGGCTGAACTGTGGCTGCACTCAGTGGATGGAAAAAAAAATGGTGTGTTTGTGCGCTCAGGTTGTTAAAGTATGTCTGTGCATTTGTGTGTGCATGGTTGCATGTTGACATGTGGCAGTGTCGTGTTTATTGTTCAAGAGTTTGTTATGAAACAGCTTGAACCTTTTTATTTCTGCGCCTGCTGGTCTTCGCATGTGGGACACTAGCACAGATTTATTGGAAAGTTTTAATTTCTTCACAATATGCTCAACATAGCAGGAAAGCTGAAATGCTATTCCATTTATTTCTCCATCCCTGTAATATCCGACCAGTGCTCAGTCATCAAATGTGCAAACATTTTCTCAAGTTAACACGGGATAAAAAGAGTGTTTTACTCATCATAAATGGCTGATGACCGTATTCTCTTGATCCGGTAAAGAATAATGACTTTTTTTCTTTGATCTCCACTTACTTAGTCTAAGATTGTTCTGCTCAGGATTTTTTATATTATAGGATTGTTGTATTGATCACAGGGTTGAATTGGTTAAGTATTACATGCACATATAAAAACATGTCATGTTATGACACCTCTTGGTGTGTTGCCAGGAAGATGTGTGCATGTAGTAAAGTGAAAAGAAAAGAAAAAGAACTTAAGTTTCTTGGACTTTTCTCCTGTCAGTGACACAGTGACATGATGTTACTTCATATTCACCATACTTGCATAGTCACACACTTTGCCGCACCTTTGGTAATGCAGCAACTCCAGCAACGTTATCTTCACTGCTCAGCTTCACATTCAGCACACAGAAATGTGCTCATTCATGGTAATAATGACATCTGTTGGTTCTTCTCTTGTTGAATATTAACCCTAAATCCATCATGAGTATTTCTGTTTTAACTGTTTACAAATGCCTTGTACCTCTCATGCTGACATTAGCTCTGAAAAAAGGTCCTCGTATATTTTTTCAACTTGGGTATGTGATCAGACTCCAAAAAAAGTGCAAAATAAGTAATGTCATTTTGTTTGTGTCAGTATTCATGTTTGCCCTCTAGCTTTGTTTAATAAGATGGTCTTCTCTTTATTTCTTGACAAAATATGATCAGCCTGTTTGTAAAACTTGAACAAGTCATTAACATTCAGAATAGTTGATTGGAGCACCTCAGCTCAGCCGCTGGCTGTTGAGATCTTGGAGACTAAAAAAATAAATAAATAACTTGGCTAATGCAAAATAATGTTTTATTCTGCAGGCATATTTTGATCCAGATGTTTTAATAAAAGATGTGAACTGTCTTTTTGATGTTTTGGTGGTGCAGCGGTCAAAACTCGCCTATCAGCCCCCGGGGTTTGGTCTGCGCCTCTGTCTGAGGGTGTAAAACAGTTCGGCGGTGTGCAGAAGCGTACGCCCTTTGGCCGCATGCTGTCCAGTGTGCGTTTGCACTGATTTCTTGTATTGCTTGCATGCAGCAGCCAAAAGAACGGTAACTGTGTTCTTGTTAAGTGTCTTATTTGGTTTGGCGTGTTTGTTGATTGTGGTGTGTACTGGATTATCTAAAACCCGTCTTTCTGGCCCAGGCTGCCACTTCTAGCTGCGCCCAGTCTCACTCAACCAGACAAGGATCACACCGCAGCCCCGTCTCTCTCCGTTACAGCTGCTGGCTCTACGACTGTACCCAGACATCTTTGTGGTCTGCTTCTGTTGGTGTCTTGAACCATGTGACCAACCCTAACCCCTGCTTTGCTCTAATTGAACACACTGAACTTGTCTTTTTTTTCTTTTTACTTCTAATGCTGGCTGATATCAACGTGACTTCCAGGAAGTGGGGTCACAGTGGAAGTCGGGGTGAATGACCTCAGCTTGTTTTTTTTATCAGACATTGATGAGCAGGAGGACAAAAGAAGTGGAGCAGGGAATCAGTTGCAGTTTCTACCTGCATCATGCCCTGATCACTCCACCAGTCTCTACCGGCCATTGAAACCCATTTAAAACAATAATTAAGGCTTAGAAAGGACACAAACAGATTTTATGCAGACAGGTTAAATGCACGAGCACTTTTCTTTTCTCTCTTTACTGTAGACTTTGGTTCTGCTTTGCGATTTTATCTCCGTATGTGATCTTTGAGGAAGGAGTTCATACAAAGTTTTGGATGGAAGTACCTTTCTGGAGTTTTTGTCTCCATTTGTCTTATAAATACGTTGTACAATAACCAAATTCTCTGGTTCCCATTGGTGTTTTCACAAACACAGCAGACCTCTTGTGATGCCTTCTTTTGTGATGTCAAACTGGCTGCCTCTGGGGCACGAGGTGCAGCACAGGATGCCTGAACAAGGGAGATAAAGATGAAGGGAGTAAGCAAGTGGAAAACTTATGTGCATAGAAAATTTCCCATCTCTATAATGTCCCCATTTAAAATGGAGAAAATGGAAAATAGATTTTTCTATGAATTTAGAAGAGCATTAAAGAGAGAAAATATGTAAATGCATAAACAAGAAAACAAACACATCAGGAGAAGACGCTGGGCTCCGAAAGTCAGACAGCGTCTACAAATGGCTGGAGTCTTATTTTCTCTGTCAGCAAAGCGGAAGACGGACGCTGCTGCCGCTCATATCGAGTCATGTGATCCAGAGTCAGTCTGCAGCAACTAACATCCTTAGCATAATAGTTTTTTCTCAGAAACTTGCTTGGTGAGCCTTCCAGGGGCACAACATTGGGCAACACCGCCTGCTTACCAAAATGTGTTTATCCAAGTCAGTTTATTTCTTATTTTGTGTCACTTATCCGTATTTAACTGGTATTCCCGCTGCCAGATATACAGATCAGTTGTTGACCTTTTAATCCATTGCTTTACTGTTTTTTTTATATTAAAACTAAAAAAGAAACCGGGATGTTTCAGAAGGAAGTTTTAGTAGATTCACGCTTTTGTAAAGTCTTGATAAAGAGGGCTTTGGGAATGTGTCAGTTTAGTATGTGCAAGCACCCACGCTTTGCCTTGATATCAATACCGTTTTCACCTGAATTGCATAAATCAAAGCTGTATAAACTAATCAGAGGAAGATTTCTGCTTAATCGCAACCAGTTGATTGGTGAAGAAGTTTTTATACACTTGCAGAATGAGTTATTACTTTCACTATGTCATTTTGATTGAATGAGACACACAAACACGCACATAAAAAGATTCAGTGTGTTTTTAAAGGTTCGGGACTTTGCAGGATATGTGTAATACAGATCTTAATATTGTATTATTTGCCATTACTGCATTCTGCTGTAAGAAAACAGTTGGGGTTTAATAATGTACCTAACTATATGTGTCTATCTTGGACAACTCTTTGAAAATCCCTCGTTCGGCTGGCTGGATCGTCGCCGTCGCCTCTTTAACTGCCTGGTTAGATCAGGCAGAGGGACGCTGCTGTGATGGTTGTTCGGTTTGTAATGTCATCTGACTGCACACTTGCATTGATTTTTAAAATGCACCAGTGATGCGTGCTGAGTTCAGTTGCAGTGGAAACATGGTCATTTGGCCCTACTTCAGTCATACGAATGCCATGACATTTGAGCTGAACATGCATACCAGACTAGTCAACATTTGTTTTGTGTTTTGTACCATTGATAATTAAAGTGGGCAAAGACTTTGGCACTGCGCTTATGTTGATTGCTCATAGAACATAAACTGTGAAATAAGGAATAACAGAAATGTTTGTCGCTGTCTGTTTGGATTATAGTGGCCTAAACGCAAGAGGAAGTGAGAATTGAACCGAATATATGAGTTTTTATCCTGAAGACTAACGCCAGTGTGGCATAATGTCTTTATTTCAGCGGCAAGGCTGAAAAGGCCAAATTACTCAGTGCAGAGATGGAAATTAAATAACAATCTTATGTTTTTCTTCTCCTCACCCCTTCCTACCTACCTCCTTTAGTCCTCCTGGCTCAGCCAATGGAGAATGAATGTATGGAGGGTATAACATTGAAGATCACTGATTTTGGCCTGGCAAGAGAATGGCACAAGACCACAAAGATGAGCACTGCTGGCACGTATGCCTGGATGGCCCCTGAAGTGATCAAGTCTTCAACTTTCTCCAAAGGTAGTGACGTCTGGAGGTGAGTAGCTGTTTGTGTTTTGAGTAAAAACCTCTGTTTTAAGCTTAGTGATACAGCCAACACCATACAGTCTATATAGGACCATATACAATACACTGGGATCCAGACCTGCTTTGAGGAAAGGTGAAGAGTCAGTCAATTAGTAATTAACAAGACATCCAGCTTAAGCATGTCTGGTTTTGCTCAGATGGGAATTTCATCTTTTGTCGTCCAGAAATCCCTCAATATTAGATGCAACAACACTGGAAAGGTTTTCAGCTACTGAGGTCCCAAGTGATGAAGTGTTTCAGATGCCATTTTGCCCCATTCTTCCTGAAAACGTAATATTGGGGCAAAACAGTACGGGGTCCCTGTCACATAATCTGTGACATCACACATTGTGTTTAGGGGACAAGTCGGTACTGCACACAGGTCACCACATTACCTGTTTTATGGAAAATTGCATGGATGAAAAATATGTTAATGCAACGGACAAGGAAGTGTGGTTTGGCCACACTAAAACAACCTCACACCAACACAGAGCCTGGCTTGTTACTTATATTGGTGTGGATGCTTCTTTTTCTTATATCTTGAGCGTTTCTCCCAAAAAGAGATATGAAACATTGATTAGTCAGTATACAGGACAGGTTTTCACTGTGTGAGTGTCCAAAGCAGGTGCCTTTTCTTCTAATATTTGTGGCTCTTTTGGCGTTAACTGGCAGTAACTAGAGGCATTTGAGGCAGAGTTAGATGGGGAAGACCCCCACCATGTATATCAACAATGAAATTAAATTCAACCACTGTGGGTTGTCTTTCATTGCATTTTCTATACTGTCCCACCTTTTAATTATTTTTGTTTTTTTATTTAGAGTTAAAATGACTTGCTTTATTTTTCTGCCTAACCTACTTAGTCAGTAGCTGTTAACTAACTTTGTCTATGAGTGATCATTTAACACAAATATCATCAAAGTCATTGCACATCTGTGGACTGTGGTGCAAAATGACACCAGGATTGTGTTGGAAACATTTGGGTTTAAATAATAATCTTTTCGTTTGATTAACAGACGATTAAAAGTAAAAAAATCTGATAAAATTTGAATTAAAATTTCTCCATTGATGATGAAGTTACAAAGATGTGCCATCTATTAGAGCAAAGATAGAAGGAAACAGATGTTTGTCCACCCATGTAATAATTTACATAAAAATTCAAAACGTGAAGATGCACTATATGACCCCCATTCCTGATCCATAGGGTTCAGTCCACCCTTTGCAGCTATAACAGCTTCAACTCTTCTGGGAAGGCTGTCCACAAGGTTTAGGAGTGTGTTTATGGGAATTTGTGGCCATTCTTTCAGAAGCACATTTGTGAGGTCACAACTGATGTTGGACGAGAAGGCCTGGCTCTCTGCTCTGATTCATCCCAAAGGTGTTCTTGGGTTGAGGTCAGGACTCTGTGCAGACCAGTCCAGTTCATCCACACCAGACTCTGGCATTCAGGTCTTTATGGACCTGCTTTGTGCACTGGTGCACAGTCATGTTGGAAGAGGAAGGGACCAGCTCCAAACTGTTCCCACAAAGTTGGGAGCATGGAATTGTCCAAAATGTCTCGGCATGCTGAAGAAAGAGTTCCTTTCACTGGAACTAAGGGGTCAAGACCAGCTCCTGAAAAACAACCCCACACCATAATCCCCCCTCCACCAAACTTTACACTTGGAACAATGCAGTCAGACAAGTACCGTTGTCCTGGCAACCACCAAACCCAGACTGGTCCATCAGACTGCCAGATGGAGAAGCTTGACTCGTCACTCCAGAGAAAACATCTCCATTTCTCCAGAGTCCAGTGGCGGCAGCTTTACACCCATGCATCCGACGCTTTGCATTGCACTTAGTGATGTATGTCTTGGATGCAGCTGCTCAGTCATGGAAATCCATTCCTGGAAGCTCTCTGCGCACTGTTCCTGAGCTAATCAGCAGGCCACATGAAGTTTGGAGGTCTGTAGCGATTGACTCTGCAGAAAGTTGGAGACCTCCTCACTCTATCCGCCTCAGCATCTGCTGACGCTGCTCCGTCAGTTTACGTCGCCTACCACTTTGTGGCTGAGTTGCTGTCATTCCCAAACACTTCCATGTTATTATAATACAGCTGACAGTTGACTGTGGAATATTTTAGAAGTGAGGAAATTTCACGGCTGGATTTGTTGCACAGGTGGCATCCTATCACAGTTCCACGCTGGAATTCTCTGAGCTCCTGAGAGCAACACGTTCTTTCAGAAGTTGTAAAAACAGTCTGCATGTCTAGATGCTTGATTTTATACACCTGTGGCCGTGGAAGTGACTGGAACATCTGATTTCCAATTATTTGGATGGGTGAGCGAATACTTTTGGCAAAATAGTTCATATGAAGTTATAATTTCTTTTAAATAATAATAAAATATCTCCTAGTCAAATAATTTATTCTACCTAAATTCATGATCACATTTCATCTTAATTTGATGCATAAAAGTTGAGAAATGTGGAATGAAAATATTTGGCTAAAAAGAAACACCAAATTTAGACTTATATTCTATGACACACGAACTTTCTTGATTGATTTCTCTGTCTGTTTTTCTCTCCGTCCGTTTACTGTCTATTTGTTTTTGGAGTTCTGAAGATGACTCAAAAGCACATTATAGATGTTTGCTCTCGTTAGCCTAATATGAGAAAATGTAATAGATAATTCATATGATCTCAAAATCAACAAGCACGCGAAGAAAAAAAAAATTGGTCATAATGTCTTTCCACGAAAGATGAATAAAGAAGATAAATATTTCATTTTGACTTTAGTTCTCAAAAGTGGATATTTTTAGTCTTTCATGTCAGTTTCTGCCAGATTGAAGAACCTATGTCTTTGAAAGATCTCTTATTGTGTAACATAAAAGAGCTAATGTCTGCTGGATGTCTTTAAAAATACCTTGAGCATATGGTTTTACCTTTATTATTATTATTATTATTATTATTATTATTATTATTATTATTATTATTAGTCATTTTTGTGGCCCTGCATCTAAAGGCATCCTGCTAAGTTATTCCAAACTGAGCAGAACCTTGTAGACCATCAGTCCACAGAAGTAAAATTCCTTTTTTAAAGTAAATAATTAACTAACACCTTCTGTAAAAAGGTTGTAGCTTAATAAATAATTCTCCCACAGGTTTCTTTATACTATTGATTCATCTTCCACAAAAAAAGAAAAATGAATGTGGCACGACCCTTAAGCTTTCACAGATACGAGACATCTAACATTATTTGTCTTCATTGATTAGGATTTAGTTGGATCAAACGTACTTGAATAAATACATAAGAATCGAGATTATATTGACTTTGTGTAATATTAGTCAGTAGATAAACTGAGGTAAAAATATTAGATTATAGTAATCACGACCAAGAGGAGCAGAAGCTTCATGAGAAAAAGTAGTTAAATGTGAGGATGTATTTATGAAAATATGTGACTTAAAAATACATGTAAATTGAAAGTAGAAGCAATTATAAATGGAGGCGAAGTAAAAAAAAAATGGGTGAAAATTGTCAAGTGATTTGATCAAAATGTGTCTTGCATAACTTGTTTTACAGTCACGAGTCATCATTCACAATGTAGATTTTAAATTAATACTTTTAAGAGGACTCGAAGGTGAAAATAGCCAACAAAAATCATAGTTAAAGTAATGAAAATGCTGACATATCAAAATATAAGTATTGGAAATATATTGATTGACTCACTGACATTTTATAATGTGTGATAATCACTTTTTATTTTGTATTGATTCCAACATTCACTTCTATTATTGTGTACAACATTTTTTGTTAATTTGATGTCACATGTATTATTATTATTATTATTATTTTTTGCAGCTGGTCTGAACAAACACCAGAAAACCTCCCAGGTTTTCCTCCTGAGTGGTTTGCAGTGCCAGCGCTGAACTTGGAACCGTTTAAAGCCAGAAAAGCTGGTGCTGCGCTGACACCAAGAGCTGTTTATGTCATTGATGAGGGACAAGGTTATTGTTTCCAGCCAAAACACTGACGACCACTGCAGCACAGAAGCTCACTTCAAAGATTAAAGCAGCCTAACATGTGTTAAGTGACTCTTATAACTGCTGATGACGTTTAATTGCAAAAAACAAAGAAAAAAAACTCTCATTTGTATGATCCAATGAAAGCAGCAATATGTGATGTGGGTAAAGATTGTTAGAGGAACTCAAGATGGGGAAACTGGATAATTCTGCATTTAGCTAAAAGTCAGTCTGTAAATCTGAATCTTTACTGAATGACATATTTTCACATTTATTATTTGGCCCCAAACAAAGTGACAGGATTTTTTCCCCCTGGTGTTTCTGAGATGGTAACGCCTCAGTTTCCAGATATATTTGAATAAAATTGGCCCTTTTTCTTTTATTAGACAGCCACAAATGGGCATGAATAATGAAGTATAAAGAGTCCAGATTTTTCTACAGCGTGATCCATAGTGACTCTTAAATATTCATTTATACATTTTGCAGAGGTGGGTGTTGAAGTGGTTTTGGAAAGTCCTCATGTTCAGTCGTCTCTGTAGTAACTATCTGCAGAGCTTCCTCTAAACATAGAAAAAAAGCATGGAGAGGAGGGATCGTGGGAGTCTTGGTGATGAAGAGATGGAGCGACAGAGTGATGGATTGCAACGAGGCCACCGTGACCATGTGATAGCGTTTCATCAAAGAGCTGCTCTGTGCTTTGTTGAGAGACATATGTACTGCACACTGTTCCATTGTCTCCAGCACAGACTGAGAAGGAGGCCTCAAATGCAGACCTAACCGCAGCCCTTTATCTGAGAATAGCTCTGTGTGTGTTTGACTGCATCTGCACAGAAAGACACAAGTCCCCTGATTATGGTTTGTGGTTTTGTAATCATGACTTAAACTACTGTGTGATTTGTTGAGAGGAGCGTCATGGTGTCCTTTAGGTGCAGTATGAGAATTTTATTTTGAAATTAATGAAGCAGGGTTGCGTTTAATTGAGCAACAGGGGAGTTATAGTTTGTTAAAATGATAACACATTTACACCTCGACTTCATTGTGGATATGTCAGTTAAACGTGTGGTTTAACTTTAAACTTGGCGACTTGGACATTTTCCACCACTCGCATGTGTAAACATAAAACTAATACAGCAATGCTGGTGTAGAGAACTTAAAAAAGCCTTTTTCAATAGAGGAAGCGAGGAATTTTCAGTTATTTTAAATATTCCTATTTAGTGAAACTGTACAGTTTCTGCTTCTTTAATGGGCTTCATGGCCATCTAAGTATCTCGCTTTTCTCTATCCTATCTTATGATTGCAAACCCAGACAAACTCATTTTTACAATCGCTGCATAATCTGGAAAACGGCAAAATGAGAGAGTAGCTGGCAGGAAAGCAGGCCGCCTTTCCCTGAAAAATGAAGGGTAATCTTTGTTCTGGTGTTCTTTCTCCTCCGTCCACTGACGCTCGTCTCCAAAGCCACCACGCGGAGACGACGACCGCCTTGAGGCAAGCTGACGAGCAGCGTTTCTGCACAGTCACAGCGCGTAGAAGTTGTAATTAAGGGACTAAATAAAAAAAGCCTGTGGCCCGGGCTCTCCACTTAACGAGCCTCCGCAGTGCAGTCAGTCAGATCCCAGCAAGGGCTAATTGACATGTGGGACATCCGAGTCCTGCGCCAAGCTTCATCTTCTGAGAACACGGGGCTGTTCCCATTGTGCGGGCTCGGGGAGCCTGAGATGCCTCTTTGTGTTTGTTTATTCGGGTTTCGCATGCTGCTGCTCAGTGTTTTAAGCATCTGTTTGATCAGGGAAAATACTCCAATATACCACAGTTCTTGGCTGTGTAATGAGATGCTATGATAATGAAAGTGTGAGATATGGTGCGAGTTCAAAGGTTCCATCCATTTGAACTTCATCCTTTTTACGTGTGCCATCAAACAAAGTATCTAACTAGTCTGGAAGCAGGTTCAAGTGATGCCAGAAGGGATAATTATTCCAAAAATCGGGACTGGCAGCACATGTGGCCCACTGCAGTTACAGTTTCACTCCATTCTCCTTGTTGGCCTAATTTCAGACGTATAATGCTTTCTCTTATAAAGCACATGTTTTTTTTTTTTTTTAAATTAAGGGCAGGCATAATTGTATTCACACTTGGATATTTTACTGCTGTCCTTCAAAACTCTGCGAGCACACAAGCACACGACCCCCCCCGCATGGGTCCACATGTGTTCTGTCT
>CM026212.1:9556800-9796800 GCA_014839995.1 Xenentodon cancila
AAGATGAAAAGATACTTCCCAACTAAAGAGAAACCGTGGAAATGAAGACTTAAACTCAAATCTCTTAGGATAGAACTGCTCTGCGTGAAGGAATGTTATTTTTGGATTCAGTGTTAAGGTTTATGCACTAGATTTCCACAAGTATGAAACTTCTTATGCACATTTTTTAGAGAAATACATGTACAATACATGAATTAATTTCTTGCATCTTTCCAAATATGCTTGTGTGTGTTTCAGATTTTATCCATAAAATTACAGTGCAAGCATCCCCGGGTCTGGAAAAAAGGCGTAACTCTCCTGATTTGGGTTCCGGCTCCTCGCCTTCTTTTGGCCCGCGTTTCCGTGCAATACAATGTGAGTAAAAAACCAAAAATATTTCCCAACCTAGCGCACATGCACGTGCACTGATACATTTACAGTATGCACGTCTGTGCATCAAACGAAGTCCAGAGAGGCTTCAGAATTACTCATCGTCATGACTGCACACACAGCCTTTGTTGCAACATCACACGTCTGTTTCAAAATTCTCTCCTGTTCTTTCAACCACCCACACATCTTTTGTCTTCCCCCATTTTCCCATGGGCCCCCTGTTCTCTTTCTCTCCTGATTCCTCCCTGCTCTGTCTCTCACACACACCCTTTTCCCCTTTCAATGGTTTATAATAGTTTTTTGTTATCTGACTTCCTCTGTCTCTCAGCACTATTTTTTCCCACTGAGACATGCACAGCTTGTTCTGTGTGCAGTTACCTGAATGCAGCAGTAGGTGGAGTCATTCAGCTACTCTGTCCATGTGATAACGTTACCTGTTTTATTTTTAATGCCTGCAGTAGCAGCACAGTGCAGACGACTGACTTCAAACTAACGGTGGAAATCATTGCTCAGTGAGATGGCATTAAGAAGGGTTGCATTGCCCAGATTTACTGTAACTATTCTCTTTGTCAGGCTTTTACATAAATGTTTCTTGCCTTCAAAAGGATACGCTTGCCAGCAGGCACTCTGTTGTCGAACAAAAGCAAAAGAGACATTTCTGGTGTACAAATGTGTCATAAAACAAACTTTACTGACGATTACTTGAAGGATTTACATTGAAGCACAAATTCTGCAAAACATCTCTTTGTTTGTTTATCCAAAACATCTGTCAGCTTGATTAATTCATTAATATCCACAGGATGGTTTTTGTTACCTTTAATACATTTCCTTAATATCACTACGCCGTGAGTGCGCCTGACTTGAAAATGCCTTTTACTTCCTCTTTTAGTCTAAAGTAGTGATTTATCTCTGAGGCTTACCAGCCACATTTGTGTAGAGGACTGCCAAACTGATTTGCATGAGTTTGCTGAGCTTGGTCCCATTGTGTCCTACATACCTTGTTAAATTAGATAACAAGAAAATCAACCCATCCCACATCTTCTGGAGACTCATGGACCCTGTGGCTTTATTAGCATCATTTACATGCAAGCAGATTGGCGGTTATTGGTTTTTATTAATTAATTCATTTTCTTTTTTTTTTTCTTTTTTCGTCTAAATCAAATTTTTTTTTCTTTTTTTTTTTTTTCTTCCCTTTCTTGTCAGTGTGGACATCGTGCACACGCTGTATGTACGATGCACACCGAAATTAGTCTCTGCTTTTAACCCATCAACTAGTTTCACTAGTGAGCAGTGGGGCTGCTAGCAGGGCAGCGCCCCGGGGAGCAATTGGGAGTTAAGGGCCTTGCTCAGGGGCCCCCAGTGATTTACCATTGTGGGCAGCCCTGGGCTTGAACCTGGGTCCTCCACGCCCACGCTGTAACCACTAGGCCACCACTCCCACCAAAATTGAACTTATGATCATTGAACTTCATTGACCTTATTAAATTTTTTTTTGAAATTTCCTTTAATTTCTTTCCTAAATTTACCTCTTGGAATTCTCTTTATAAAAACATACCATCTTTGACTATATAAAAATATTGTTTAAAATGGATAAACAACACAATGTAATGCTGTTTGACAATCTCTTGCAGACATACAATAAGTAATAATATGATAATAAAAAATCCCTGCTTAACATTCAGATAATCTTTTAAAAAGAAGCATAAATTAGACTAATAAATGAAACATTTGTAAATTCACTACCACAACACGCTGCTGAAAGGTCCTAAGCATGTCTTCAACATTTTGACAAACTATTTTGAACAAATTCCAGCCGCTAACTCAATCCAATGCTATTAAAAGCTGGCCCACCGTCGTGGCGCAGAACCTTATTTTCAGTCTACATTAAAAGGACTCAAGCCAACATTTCAAATGCTGCTAGAAATGCTGAAATAAATCCTAAATGCTTCAAGCCAGAAACACTAGCCTGATGTCAGGTGTGATGTTAATTAAATCAAGGCATCTATGGACTCATCAACGTCTTTCATTACACAAGAATATGTGGCAGAATAATCCTTCCTGGCTAATGATCTTGTTTTTGTGGTTGTTGGGATCCAAATTGATGAAGCAATTAAAAATTGATTAACTGCAGAAGGAAGGCTTTAATATACACCATGTGGCCAAAAGTATTCCTCACCTGCCTCGACTCACATATGAACTTAAGTGACCTCCCATTCCCAATCCATAGGGTTCAAAATGACATCGGTCCACCTTTTGCAGCTATGAAAGTTTCAACTCTTCTGGGAAGGCTGTACACAAGGTTCAGGAGTGTGTTTATGGGAATTTTTTACCATTGTTCCAGAAGAGCATTTGTGAGGTCACACTGCCTTGGGAATTCATCCCAAAGGTGTTCAGTCAGGTTGAGGTCAGGACTCTGTGCAGGTCAGTCAAGTTCATCCACACCAGACTCTGTCATCCAGGTCTTTATGGACCTGCTTTGTGCACTGGTGCACAGTCATGTTGGAAGAGGAAGAGGCCAGCTCCAAACTGTTCCCACAAAGTTGGGAGCATGGAATTGTCCAAAATGTCTTGGTATGCTGAAGCATCCAGAGTTTCTTTCACAGGAACTGAGGGGCCAATTCCAGCTCCGCAGTCTCCACTGCTCCAGAGTCCAGTGACGGTGGGCTTTACACCACTGAGTGGCTGTCGTTCCCAAACACTTGTTTTTCGTCATGTTCTTATAATACAGTGGAATATTTAGGACGCACTGGAGTTCACTGAGCTCCTGAGAGCGACCCTTTCTTTCATAAATAGATGTAAAACAGTCTGCATGCCAAGGTGCTTGATTTTATACACCTGTGGCCATGGAAGTGACTGGAACACCTGATTGGATTATTTGGATGGGTGAGCGAATACTTTTGGCAATATAGTTGTAGTTCTGCTTTATTACACTATTCCTATTCCTTTTTTTCATACCTGGGACAGGAATCTGAATAAACCATAGACTGCATGTGTAGTGGCTACAAGTGTACACACCCTTATGAAGTTGCAGGTTTTCAAAATATAAATAAGTAACTAATTATGTAAATATGAGACTTATTGCATACTTTAAGCAGTATCACAACAAAAAAAATCCAGAGGATTGTTCAGATTGTTCATTGGGAATATTTTAGATATAATAAAACCTACCTACATCTTAATTGCATTAATTTGAACATCCCTCCCATCTAATAATATATGAAAGCACCTTTTATCTTTTAATGTAGCATTACTGTGCTTTGGGTCATTGTCAGTTGGGTCAATGTTAGAGTTAAATTCTTCTTAATTTTCATATTTTTGAAAGAGGAAGTAAGTCCTATGATGCTCCTTGGATGATTGGTGTTTGGCTTTGCACCAAACATACCTTTATAATTAGGGCCAAAATGTTTTTTTTCCTTCCTTGTTAGTTTAGAGGACAGTTTTCCACATGGTTTGGGAATATTTTTTTTGTTAAGCATCATTTAGATTCGCCAACATATGTTTGTAAGAAATGCTGCCGTCTCGCCTCCCACATCCCAGACTCGTGCAGAATACAGGAGTTGGTAATCACAAGCAATGAGTACCACTTTTTTCCAGAAATTCCTGTAGTTCCTCCAGTGTTGCTGTTTGCCTCCCAGTAGCCCCTCTGGTACGTTTTCTCATCGTCCTCTCATCAGCTTTGGAGGGTCATCCTGGTCCTTTTTTTTTTTCTCCACTTATTGATGTTTTTTTTTGTGGCATTTTTCCAAAGTACACTCAGTGCCTTTTGATATTCTTATTATTTCTCTCCTGTTTGGAGCTTTTTAACGTTTGAAACTCAGGTTCTTTGGCGACGCTCTGTACCCCACGGCTCTCAGCAGAATGCAGAACGTAAAAGTTCAAGTACTTTTATCTGGGTTTATTTAGGATCACTTTAATTGATGAAAGGTGCATACATATTTCAGATAAACTAAAAAAAAAAAACAACTTAGTCCAGCACTTTAAGAACAACGACATTTCCTCAAAACTGTGTCGAAGTCATTGAAATCATGAGCACGTTAGCAATGACATTGAGCATGCACTTCTACTAAAACCTTGAATGTCTGCACGTTATTCACACACTTTGCATTAGCCGGCCAGCCCAGGTGCTGGGAGAGTAGTGGGATAAGTTTTGTTTTTTTTTTTTTAAGCCTGGGGGCACAATCCCAGCTTTTATTATACCTCTGCATTTCCCCTCATCTTCTGTGAGGTGCCTTTGGCTCCCTCTCGTCACATATTCTGCCCTGTGAAGCATGCACAGGCTGTAATATGGTGTACTGTATCCACATGATCAGTTTAGGACTGAATTCAGACTATAAATGTTCAGTAATTAGGAAGTGGGGAGACTGCAGATAAATTCATGAAATGTTATTGATGTTTCTAGTACACGAGTCACTTAAAAGTCTCTTGTTTTGGAGATGATTGCAGGTCTGAGTTGATTTGTTGTTGAAACCTGGCTTTTAAAATGTTTACCTCATTAGAGCACAGCTGAGCAGAAGGCGAACTGATAAACAAGCTCTTCATTCTGCACTTTCTCTTTCCTTCTCTGTTTTTTCTGCAGTAAGTCCGAGCGATAGCAGCAGGACGTTTGGTCTCAGCTCAGTCTGGCCCTTGGAGGCCCCCTCTCTTAAACAAGCGAACGGAGACCTGAGGTTAAACCCCCACTGGAGGCCCCAGAGCCCGAAGAGTCCCAAAAGTCCTAAAGTGTTGCGCCTCAGTCCCCAGGAAAGGTACACAAGAATTCTTCTCATGTGCATATGTTCTTGTACATGGTTTTGGATATTTTCCTTGATATGAATTCTGGTTGCTTTCAGTCTGTCGATGAGAGCAAAGCTCCTGGGATCAGACAGCAATGAGAATGGAGAATCCATGGATGACTTTGAGGAGTACAGACCCTCCACACCAACCCCTCCCCCGACTCAAAACGGTACTCTGTCCTCCATCACCAGTGTAACAATCAGCTCTACGTCTTACATTAGCTGCCATTAGTGGCATGCATGTGAATTATACATAGGGCTTAAGCGAATAATAAATCATTGTCACTTTTTACTGTTTTGACTTCACCTATCTATCAACATCATCTCTCTGCAGGTTCTTTGGTGAAGGACAGCCTGCGGCTTCCTCCCTCTCAGGGAGACTCGGGCAGTGAGGAAGGGAGTTACTCCCCAAGTGGGTCCCCCATGCCTGACAGGGGTTCTCTCAGTGGCACGTTTAAAAATACACATCGGGCCGTGCTAGGTGCTGGCTCGCTGTTGGCCTCCATAGGACTAGGTCGCTGCCTTTATATTCCTCCCAGGGTGCCCCCTCGAACTAACCCCCCTTCCTCAGAGGACCGTAGCCCTTATGAACTTGAGATATCCCACCCCAAGCCCCTTATTTCTGACCCCCCAGTTGTGGATGACCTCATTACTTTCTCCACCTCTGAGCCACTTCCCAGACCGCTCTTCGATTTGGCCATGCAGTACCAGGAACTAAAACCTTTGCCCTTGACGCCCCCTCCACCAAACCCCCGTGAGAGGGCCAGTCACCATATACCGCAAACGGTCCACAGTCCGCCAAGCCCCGTGACCCCCGTGCAGCAGGACAGTGTCAGCCCAGGGGAATGGGACCTCCGTTCCAGTTCCAGCAACGGGGAGCTCGGCTCTGAGGCCGAGGAACACAGAGCTGAGAGGAGGAGGAGGAGGTCCAGCCATGGTCTGCATGCTTCCCAGCTAGGTCAGTTTGTTCTGTACCTTGTAAGCCATTCCACCGACCTAACAAGTCCTAGTCGGTTATTGCAGAAACCAAACATTTTTTAAACAACTAATTGTCCGAATGCAAAGCAAATGATTCCGTCCAGTTGGATTCTGTCTCTCCTGGTGCAATTATTGGCACTCTTTCTTCTTATGTATTCATTTATTTGTTTTATCTGTATTATATGTGTCTCGTTGCCTGATGAAAATGCAGAAGTAAATCACTAGAGTGCTTCTTTAATGCAGTCGTCCCCAGATTGGCTTGCTGATTTGGTTTCTGATTCAAATGCAATTCCTCACTGAGCGTGTTTCAGGAGGCCCTGCACCGACATTTGGATCCAGCTTTTACCTTGATTTACGTATCTACTATGCATAACAATGTTCCCCGATGGTTCTTGTAGAATTATTACTCTGCCTTCATTTTGGCAAGACTTCCCCAGCACAAGGGATCCTTCAGCTCTGCTGGAGCTTTTTCATTTACATCAAAGCTTTTCTTCAGCTCTGTGCATATCTCAGGTAACAGCTGGCCCTCCGTTCTTCACCACTAATACGTGTTACTCAAAGCTACCATTCAGCCTTGTTGTTTCCACCACCCTTACATGGCTTAGTCATTCGCGTGGTGTTCGGTTCTGACCCGGGCTCGAGATGCATACATGCCTATCATGTTTCACACATGAAACGAAATATCTTCTTCAAGAAATGTTACTATTTACCTCCCCCCATAAAATAAAGAAAATAGTGCCATTTTTTAGAATGATTTGCTGCTGCTTAGGTACATTTGTGTACAGCACATTCACATTTGTTTCACCCACAGGCTGAAGTGCACGTCTTACAGGCACTGGCACAGTTCAGAGCCATGATGATGCAAATATTGGTTGTTTTAAGCGAAAGTGGGCTCTAGGAGGCCTTTTAACAGTGCCCTCCGGTAGCATTTCACACTTTATCTGGGCCGACTGATTTACAAAGTCTTGGATTCTCTACAGAGAGGATCTTGCAGTTCTGCCCCCAGGTGCTGAACAGACATGCCTCGCCTATTACATTGATAACAGCCTTAATCTCACATACTGCATGTGCTCATTACAGCCGTCGAATACAGGCAAGACAGCCACACACAATTAAACAGCAAGTGTTTTAGCAAAACGTCTTATTATGTTTATTGACTGTAATGAGTCAGGCTGAGATGCATAGACAGACTGCCACAAGGTTGCTGGCAGTGAACGTCTGCTTGAAAGAGAGAGATGAATTCAGAGGATTCCTCCTCCTTTCTCTGCTGTCATGTGAGTGCAGATTGCTCATTCTTGTTTGTTGAAAAGCTTAGGCGCCTTGGAGGGTAAGAAGTTGAAGTAAATAATGCCATTTGGCAGTCGCATCATATCCTGAAGTAGTAAACGTTCAGTCAGGGGGACTTATCCTGAGTTTAATGTTCCTGTCAGGGCTAATTTACACGTTACTGCAGTTGCAGCTCTGTCAGCTAGTTACACAACACTATATTACGATTAATTTAGACTAATTACAACGACATCCTGCTCTTGTAGTTGTTCCATTTCTTTTTGCTGTAATAACGTTCCACTTTTATGTTTCTGTGTTGCTCAGTTTCATTGCACAGCTGCATGGGATTTGTGTAATATTATCGAGTTCAGGTTGGTGTTTTCAAGTGCACGAGTAGTGCACGGCATTAAGGAGGCATTCGCGGACTGACGGACGAACCCTTCAAGCAACGCCAGCAAAGAAAAATTAAGATCGTTTTTTTTTGTATAAAGAAATGTTTTACTTTTTTTTTGTTTTGTTTTCAGAGTCATACTACATCTCTCTGTTAAATCCCTCTCCCCTTTGGAGTTGGAATAACATTTTTCCCTCTTCTTTTCAGTATTGGACTTGCCCCTGTGCCAAGACACACAGGACTCTGAGGACAAGACATCGGTGGCCTACCCGCTCCCCACTGGCCCTGGTCTGTGGAGCCCCAAAGCTCACCGGCTGGAAGTCAGCTTTATTCCCCGGCCTCGCCCGTCTCCCTTCCGGCCTCGCATCGACCCTTGGAGCTTCATCTCAGCAGGTGGCGGGAACTCAGCTGGTGGCCGCAGTCCAGTCCGCTCCGAGGGAAACCTTTTAGGATATCAACCCTCGCCCACAAACCCCTTCACCAACTGTGACCCATTCCCTTCTCCAGACTGTGATCCTTTTGCCCTCAAAGCTGATCCCTCAAGTGGCTCAGATGCAGTCTCACCATTTGATCCCTTCTCGGCTCCGTTTCCCACCTCCCGATCTGCCCCCTGCTCCACCAACGGCTCCCCCACACTGCCCTCGTTCCGCATAGCGCCCATTAACGCAGCAGACTCGCCCCTCATAGACCTGGGTTGGAGCAAGCCTCTGGATATGACCAAAGAGAGGGCTCACCCCCCCAGAACACTGGGGCTTAAGCCCTTCAAGTCACCAACGCAGCTCAGAGATGACAGGTTCTAAATCCCGCCTTGCCAGTGGATCATTGTCGTTAATAGATTTTGAAAACTGCTGTCTTTTTCGCAAGAATCCAGTCCAGGACCGTTTCCACTACTGTTTTACATTCCAAAAAACGTTTGGAATCTCAAATCAGAAATGCAAAACAAATCAAAGCAACAAACAATCTTACTCACTCGTCGTTCGGCCCACTGAGGAGGTTGCGCCCATGAGAGCACCAATCATCGCAAGTGTGGTTCATACAGCAGCCTGCCGCTGTGGGAAGCAGAAAGCCAGTGTAAGGTGATACATTTGTGGGAAAGTTGACTGTGAACCAACAGCTGGTGCCGGTTTCATTCTCCCCGTCTATCTCTGCTACTCGTTCCCTTTGAAGGAGCAGAATGCAGATCACTAGTCTCATCTTCAGATTCTATCAGACTGCTCATATCACCTTCTTTCATCTCCCCCTACCTTTGAAGCATTGTGACAATGCAGAGGTGGATAAGGCAACTTGCACAGCTTCATCAGCCAATTCCTCTCTGCAGACTGAAAGCATTCAGGCCAATGAAAAATTGGAGTGCCTTATATTGAGAAGCGTTTCCAAAATATTTTTTCAAGGTTCTGTGAATGGTTAATCTGGCGTGTAGGTAAGAATCTATGAATTTGGCCTAAAGTTAAATTTGCAAATCAGCTTAGCCTTGCTATTTAAAAATAAAACTGTCTTTGTATGGGTATGAGTGTGCAAACAATGTCTAGACTAATTTTTTTCACAACTGTGCCTGCCCATTGCAATATGGGATAAAGCACTCAGAGTGGAAATTATAGGCCAATCGTAACGTTCAAGACAAAACCTCAACCCTGGCATTCCCTCTGCAAGCAGATAACATTCCATTCCCTAGGAAATGCCAGGGATTGAACAAATTCATTCAGCTGGCAGGCAGCACAGCACAGGAAACAAGACGTGGAGCCCTCTGCATCCTTTAACATGCCAAAGAATGCCACTGTGATTATGTAAGGGCTGGGACAAAGGATGTGAGCAAATAAGCAATTTCTACTTTAAAAATAAACAAATAAATAAGTTCTACCCCACATGGAGATGCGTTGCAGAGGTTTGCTGCATTAACGGAGACGTAGAGGTCACAAAGATGTGTCTTTGCTCTCAGCCTTGGCAGAGTTTAGTTTAACAGGAGAGGAGCAACTTTCACTTCTGAGTTCTCGGTCATTTCAGTCTCTGGTCGTCTCCTTACCAAACGTGCCACGTTAAAGCACCTTCCAATGTATCTTTGGAAACTCAAACCGAGAAATGGATGGTAATTGGCAGGTTGACAGCTTAACAACTCGTGTGTGTGTGTGTGTGTGTGTTTGTGTGTGTGTGTGTGTGTGTTAAACACCCAGTTCTTATGATGCGAAAAGCAAAGAAGAGCTGGTGGTTTTTGATTGGTTGCGTGGTTCTGTGTTGCCATAACTAGTGAATATCAGGAGTCTGAACAACTGAAAGAGACCCATTTATTCATAGCACAAACCCATTTTTGATCCATTTATATGATTGTTTGTATGTTATGAAGTGTAGATATTGATAGGTTATATACCTGAGACTGCCCCTGGAAGACCACATCGGTTTCCTTCTAATTCAGAGTAAAAATAATTTGTCATTTGTGATTGATTTAAAGTAAAAATCCTAGTGACACACGGAGGACGCTGGCGGTGATAATAAAGCTCGTGATAGGAGCTGCAGGCAGTAACAAAGCATCAACATATTTGGATAATTCGCTGGAGAAAAGTCACTTCCTGCGTCAACTCACTTCTATGTACTGGCTATTACGTCTTTAATGTTACATTTTCAAAAACAGATCAAGCTGTCTCCCCTCCTATCGTCATTCCAGCCATCACTTTCTTCTGACAGCCGGAGCTGCTGTCTGGATCTTTTTGTTTTTTGTCATTGCCAAGGCTCTTTTTTTGTTGTTTTTTTCTTTTACTGCATCCCTCCCCCTCAGGTCATGTAGGAGGTACTCTCTTTCATTTTCCTCTACTTTCCTTTCCAATCTTAGAAAGTTTTCTTGAGAGCAGTTTTGTCGAGTATGTAGTTCAGTAAAAGCCACGTTCATATGTGGGGGGGTTGGCATTTGTTCCAGGGCACAATCCATTAAGAGGAATGTGCGTGTTTTGGAGGACAGGCAGTCCTGTCTGTTCATCTGTACATCGAAGTAACACTCAGAAAAGACGGGGGTTGTTGTGGTTTCATTCCAACAGACCGAGTTCGGTTGCAAGTACGTGTTGTCGCGCCGCTTTGTGGAGGCCAAAGGATCATTGTTGGGAGAAGTTACTGCAGATTTGAATCAAGTATTTGTTGTGTGTTGCACTTTGGAAAAACGAGTCGTCAGATGTGGGTAAAAGAGGAGAATCGTGAGTTTGGAGTTCAGCGCTGTCTCCGGTCACACAACAGCACATGTTGCTGTTTTTGAAGAAAGTGGCCATCAATGTCAAAAGATCCAAAAATGTGCAGTTCAGGCTGCCGGCGTGATGATGTGATTAAAAACGGTGGCGTGACTCTTTTACCCCGCCTTTACGCTTTTTAATTTGACTAAGTCAGGAGGATGAACTGGCATCTAAGCCAGATGTCGGACCAGAACTTTAGACAACCTTTCCCCGTTGCACCATCCCCTGGACATCGGCAGTATGGATCCTTTTCATTTTCGACAGAGCTGTGCAGCTTTTGTGCCTCGGCAGCGGCGTTCCCTACCTGCATTCACCCTCTTAACCTCACCGCCGCCATCTGAAACGCATGTGATGAAATATTATCTATTACCTCGTCTCTTCGTGTCAGCACACAAAGACGCTGGAGGTATCTCCTGGTGGTGGTTAACGCTTGGATTGCTTTTATTGTCAGCTGAGCTCAGTGTGCAAAAGAAAGGTGCATTTAGGAAATTGAGATGATTGAAGCATTTGGCCAGCGGTAAAGTTTGGGTTAGGCTTGAATTTTTCCTCATACATGCGTTTGAAAACTTTCTGTTCTTCATCTAGTAAGTAACAACATAAAATATTACTTCAAATAACAGGAGTCTCTTGTGCTTTTCACCAATGATTACTTTGTGACCTGTGGTAAGACGGGACTTTTTTCTTCTACTTGGAAATGACTTCTGGTTCTTTTGAGGTGGAAAGAAAACTAACGACTATAGAGGGACCTAGAATGAATATGTTCTTTCTCTGTACTCAAAAACCCTGTTGCCTCAGCCCTTGAAGTGTGATTTGAATCTGATAAACGTGCAGCTTTCTAGCTGAAGATAGAGGGAAGGTATTCTGGCAAGGCTGTCTTCGATAGGGATGTCTGATTCTTTATCCTGACTGCCGCGTTTGTATTTTCTTTCTCATCTTGCCTGTCAGAAGAGTAGCTTTTTTTTTTTTTTTGCTTGAGCTGATGCAGAGTGATGCTGTAAAAGGTCCCTGTTTTTTATTTTTTGTTTCTGTGAACCACTGCCTGGGCGAACGGTACTGAAGTCTCTGCAGGCCCAACCACCATCTGGCCACCAGGGATCCACTTTAAACTCGGCAGGTGCAGAAAACAGATTAAATTTGATGATCTGAAGTCAACTTTTATGCTAAGACAAATGCCCCTCACCCCTCTAAATATCTACTGTAAACAGTTTAACAAACAGAACCCAGTTAAATAATACTAAAACAAAATCTGAGTCAGAATAAAACATTTTGCATTTATTTGCTGCCTGTCTGCAGTGGCAAATTCTTCCTAATGCAACTATTCATTACGCTATAATTATTCCCTTAAAGCTTAATTTGGCTCTGTGGTCGGTGCTGGGTTTGTATGGTGTCTGTCCTCTGCATTTGATTTCCCTTGATTAAGCCACTTATTTATCTGTGGCAGTAATCATGTAAAGACTACTTAGAGACACAAGGTTGCCTATTGGGATTTTAAAAATAATTGTAGTTGCACCTCATAAACCTGCTGCGTCTGCAATGTTAAAGCCAAAATTAGCCCAACCACCCGCTTCCTTCGCTTTCGGAGGACCGTATGGGTCTGTAGTTTTAATTTAAAACACTTTGCAGCCGCCTTGTGGCGGCGGTTGTGGACGTGTGCTGGTTGCATGCATGTTTACTTGCTGCCAGCTTGACTTCTGTTCCATCATTCGGTTTCTGAGTCCATGCAGTCACATGAGCGTGATCCGATTCACTTCTGTATATGTGTTAAAGCAGCCACAGGGGAAATGACGTGAATCAAAGCCCTGTATGTAACAGCGGCAGCGTGGTGGTGGGCATGGTAACGAAGGTGAAAATGTATGACTTCAGAGGTCTGATGCATAAACAAAAAAAGACGAACCTCTCTTAGAGGGGAGGGAAAGAAACGATCCCATGTAATAGTCCGAAAGTGAGCTCTCAGCTGGTGACTTGAAGCAGCAGAGCAGAGTACATGTGAACAAACATGTAAACGGGTGCAGCACCTTTTAAAGCAGCTTTTCTCTCCTGGGAAAATTGGAGGTTGATTCAATGAGTCTGAATGGATAGAAAAAAATAAAACGTCTAATATCCACCACCCCCAAGCTGAATTAGTGCTGTATTTACTTTACAGATGAAAATTTAACTTGGCGGGTCACTAGAAGAATCATGCAGTGATAAAATGATCAAATAGATGGACCGGCTTTTCGTTGCTTTCACCCTATTTACCTCTGCTGCCTTTGCCTGCTTGGGACCAAATTAAATGTTACAAATACATCTGGTTTTCAGCCTGGTTTCATTTGCTTAACAAATAGCTGTCAGACACGTTTGACTTACGTTAAGCTGAAACACCTGCCAGACCTTTGTTTGGCCTTAATAGGCCAAGCCAATAAGATTAAATATGACTTGTCATCAACTGTGCAGGAATTACACATCCCAATAGGGATATGGACAAAGATTGTGGCTGCGAGCGATGTCGCCAGCGTCAGAAGCCAATGTTCACTCCCTGACCCTGGAAATAATTCCTGATTCTTTCAGTATGGGCAATCAAGGTCACATCTGCTGTCCTTTATTTCCAGCAACAATGAAAATTGAATGAATAGGAGCCATGAAAGAAGGACCAATTTGATTCCAGGGGCAAAGAAATGGCTTTTGCTGCGAGCTGGCATTGCATTTAAAATAAACTTGGAATCTATTAGGCTATTAAGCCTCAGACCTAAGTGTGCTTCCCTCCCTCCTTTCAGCAGCATGCAACAGCCCTATGCATGTGATTATTGCTGTGTATTGTATTGCTGTCTTGCTATTGACACTCCGATTACCGTGTGATCTTCCTTGAGCAGAAGCCATTAAATCAGCAGTTTTTTTACCAGAACATTGAATGACGCTACAAATCAACTGGTTGAGAAAACCATCCTTGTGTCTCAGATATTAATGCTGCAAACTGCAAAAATTCATGTTTGCTCTACGGTGTTTGCTGATTAAAAAAAAGGATTAGATGATCTTTGGGAAATATTCCTAATCAGTTGCTTCCGAACTACAGACCAGGATGCATAAGCTAGCTCTACGTATAAAACACTGATGACAGCAGAAGGTCCGTTCTGCCGCGTTACTTTTTAAGCCACGTGCAGCTCTGGAAACTGTGACTTCGGGACTGAATAGATGCAGGTGAATCCTTTTGACAACATTTATTATTGCAGGGTAATGGCTTCAACAACTTGGGGGGAAATCAGCTGTCTCTCTTGAGCGCCTCTGTGGGTGAGCTAAAGATTTACCCAGACGAACATCAGCGTTCAAGAGGAGCGACAGAAGATGGTCTCTTTCAGGGGCTCACGACCGTACGAAGGAGTGTAGATGGTGCAAATCCACGACTTACTTCAACGTTCCCCTCACAGCATCACAGCTTCCTGCCAGCCAACCAAGGAAATTCACAGTTAAATATACGTATGGAGAAAAAAGAAGAAAAAAAAAGATATTTATGACTGGCCATCTTTTTAAACACTGGATTTAAACACTTTCATGATGGTCATTGACACAGTCTACATTAAGATGATGGGTTGATAGGTTCATTTTAGAGAAACATTTGATAGGTTTTCACTGGAGTATTTAAGATTCACGTATGGGTGCTTCAGGTGAGGCAGATTACGTTCACAGTCCACTTCTCCAGTTCGACTGTTTGAAAAGGATATTTCAACACGAAGCAAAGACGTTGAAGCGATTTGCCTGTTGGCGCTTGCAGCTGAAGCTCTTTGTGTGGACTGCATCACATTTCCAAACCTGAATTTCTGCCTAACCTTCCCCTGGGACACCCACAGTGGACCTGGATGTGCATGAAAATGCTCGACTTGGAGAAGGTCTTTGTAACTACCTTAAAGTGGCACAAAGGCTTGATGTCCTTTCCTTCTACATGCTTTAGCTGTAATTATTGGGGATTAATTTTATTGTTTTTGTGTCATATTACAGCGTGGGCAGTGCACAAGCACAATTGTTGCATTGTCTTGGTAGACCTTTTCCCATCTCTCCCTGAACTGTCTCTGCTCGTGCAACTTCAGGTCTCGCAGACCTTCAGGCTTTTGAAAGTTCTTTTTTTGTTGCATTTATGTGAAATCTCACACTGGGCTGGGCCTAATCAACTATTTTTATTGTGCATCAAGAGTATTATTTCTGTATACAGTATGTGAAACTGGTTTTTGTTTTTCTTGAATATTATAATGGGTTTTAACCTGTGGAAAAAAAAAAGCTCAAAAAGAGAGAAGACCAAATAAAATGTAACACTCCTGTCTTGTTCGTGACTTTCTTTATATCATGTCAGGAAACGTGAATTTAAAAATGTGATGACTGCCATGATGTACCTATTCTTCAAGTGTGAACTTATTCGTTTGAACGAGCACTTGTATTAACTTATATACAGTGTGTAACGCATTTATTGGTTTTCAGTTACAAACGTATTATTATGAATGACTTGTTGTGTTACGTTAATTTTCAGTTACTTCACAGCCACGTTGGACACCAGTTAGGCATAAAACCTTCTGCTCTCCTGCAGATAAGGAAAATTTAATTTTAATTCATTTTATTTATATAACGTCTGTTACAATACAAGTTGTCATCCAGGATCTTTCCAGAGACCAGAACATGACCCCCGAGCAATTATTACATAAACGACAGGTAAAAACTTCCCTAGTGGAAGAAAAACCTTAAGCCAATCAGTCCCTTTAAGAGGGAAGAAACCTGGATCAGGACCTGGATCATAAGGGGGGACCCTCCTGCCGAAGACCAGATGGGTGGAGCAGGAAGTACGGAGAGAGGAGAGACGTCGACACACCGTCAAAGGTACAAAAGACGAGATTCATCAGTATAATTATCCGTCAGCAGCAGAACTGAGACTTCCATGTAGATATGACTGATATGACTTGGATACACAAAACAAAAAACAAACAACTGAAGTTGCTATGTTATTTTATTTTTTTTAATCAGTGACTGCAGACCTGAAGTGACTCCTTAAAACTCTAGTTTTGTCTGATTGGCCAGTGGATGTTCCCCCCCCAAAACTGTTTTACACATTCAAATAAGGCCTTTTCCTTTAACTTGTCTCCTGGGTCTTTAACCATAGAAATTGTTGACCAAAAGTAGATGTACCTTAACTGTGGAGTTCAGTTGAATGTGTTTGGATGTTTTCTTATCTACCAACAGAACTATCCTTCTGATCAATTTGGAGCTGCATTTTCTCTTGTGGCCACATCTTGGGAAGTGGGCTTCAGCCACGTCGACCTTGTGCATAAGCTTTGCCACTTTAGTCATGTGGATGTGAAGCTGCCTGGCGATTTCCTTTCAACAGGCGTACAAGTAATTTCTTTCTCGCTCACATACTCTGGTTCATGTTCAGTGTGGTGAACACAGTGAAACCTGACTATATTAGATGGTTTGAAACATGACTATAATGCAGTGATCTATGTTAATGTTTAAGAGTACCAACAATAAAACAGTCCTACTTTATTTGTACGGAACCGTTGACAGAGAGGCTCACAAAGTGCTTCACAAGGTTAAAAACTCAGGTCAGCAGGTACAAGACCATAAAATATAGGTTCACAAATGGAAACAGAAACCATAAAAATACCAAGACGACGACAGACAGGAGCAGTCAAAAATCATTCATTTGAAAAACCTTTCCTGAAAGCCTGCCGGTACAGGTCTGCTTTAAGATGTTTTTTAAACATCTTCACAGCGGCTGAGCCTCTGAAGTCCTGTGGTGGAGCGCTCCACATAACGCCTCGGTCCCCCTTTGGTTTCAGAATTAAACACCAGATCCTTTCTTCATGCTTATTGTGGTCTAATTTCCAACATACCAAAGGCATACATGAGACAATCTATTTTAGTGTAATCACTTTTTAGAATAGAATAAAGTGTCAGGGTACCGATGCATTTGTCCGTGTCTGCATCTTGCTGGCGAGGTGTTATTATCTAGTTTTCATAATCGTAAGAGTGACTTCCCTCTCAGAATAGGTTTTGGGCAGTGAGGTTGAAAAGGACACTCATAAGCAAATGGATCTCGACAGTATAAAAAAAAATGAGTTGATGTTTACGAGAGCGAGGCTGGAGTTTTAACCTGTGGAAAAGTGAAAAAGTTAAAGTGTAGTTTTCTGTCATGGGAATGCAGACGGGAGCGTCTGCTACACGACTGAAAGTCAGTCCATACTCGTATTTCTCTTTTGAGTAGCGCTAAACAGGAACGGTTAAAAATCAAATAAAACTGCAATGCAAACAGTATTTTGTTGTATGTGTTTTGATGAAGCAGTGACAAAGATGTTTCATAGCAGACGGGGAGAAAATTGACATTTAACCTCTGTTATTCATTTGACGTACCTCGTAAGACATTGTTTTCAAATATAGTCGTACCTAATAAAATGTGGTGCAAAGGGCCATAAACAGAGATCCTTCTGCCTGCAACCAACCTCAACAATGAATCAAACTACTACTAACAATTTATTTCCCTTTAGGATTAAAAACACATTTTTGAATTTGAATTGAATTGAGTTTGAAACTAAACTACCTGACAACAAAGTAAAAAAAAAAAAAAGAAGATATGCATGTTTATACGGACATTTCCTAAATGTAATGTTGAATCTCTTTACTAAATAGCTTTGTTATCAACTCTTTAGTAGAGAAACTTCACTCATTTACAAAAACAATCTGCTGATGAAGTGAACAAATAGCTCACCCTCTAAGGACGCTGGATATCAGAAAGCACAGAAATGTTTATGACACATCTCAGCTAAACAGATGGGGCCATTTTCCTCCAGCTGTCAGCTCTTTTTAGAAATTTATATGAAACTCTTAAGCGTGTGACAGGTGTATACGGAAATATTCTGTTATCACATACAGAATAATTTTCACCTTTTGTTATGGCTGGCTTAGTGTTGGATAATTGCTCTGTGTGCAGCGTTAAGCATGTGGTGTCTGATGTGTCTGTAAGGGAGGTAAACTGTAAACTGACGGTGAGGCCTGATGCTCCACAGCCGTGACCGGCGATAAATAGACCCCCCGTAACGTTGTCAGATGAAATCATTTGTCTCTTAGACTCTGGCGAAGTGACGGCGAAATGTAGTTCAGTGGCGAAGCCGATGTTTTTGACATTGAAAACAGACTCGCTGCTCAGACCTGAGCCAAATCATTCATTCATTCATTCATTCATTCATTCATTCATTCATTCATTCATTCATTCATTCATTCATTCATTCATTCATTCATTCATTCATTCATATAGTTCAATGAGAAGATTTTAAGTCACGAGTAATGACTGTGAAGCTTAACATGTGGATGATAGCAAAAGATTAAGCTTTTTTAACTTGGGTGGGGATAAACATCTGTGCATCCCGGGAACGTCTCAGCTCAAAGAACCCATTTATCCATCGCTGTAGATGAAGTCTGATATAATATTCTATGTTTGTGTTGAAATGAAGGAAATTTCAGTCATTCTAAGCACAGCAATATGAGCTCAATTCCAACTTCAAATATTGTATGTCTGCAGAGAGAGGTCATTATATCGAATATATTTGATGAATGGGGGGAACAGCATTGGGAAGTGAGCGGGGTGGGCTAGATGGACTCACCTGGATGTGGTTCCACACTTCACGACTGCTCTCTCCCCTCTCATCACTGCTGTTGGTCAACTGGATATCACAGGGATTGAAGAGTCAGCAAGGGTGTTATGGAGAAACTGCAGCACCTGACCCTCCTTTACCCCAAAGCAAGTCTCAGAGGTCTCTGTTGCCATGGACACAGAATGAGAGTGTGTGAAGCATGGTGGTGTAGCGCTGCAGTGCCTTTATACTGCCTCAGGGCTGAACATCGTCCCCTTTATTGTCCCCCCTGTTTCTTTTTACATTTGAAATATTTTTGTCATTAAATAGAACAGTATGTAACAATATAATAAGTCACAATGTATTTGCCAAACAACGCTGTGATTTGTATTTACATATCCAGCAGATACAAGACAATATTTGCATTAAAACTGAATAATTACTCTGGCCAACAGCTCAATATGTCCTATATTCATTCACTTTGTAAGTATATCTGACCTTGAGGAGCTCTCCAACTCTGTATCAGGTAAACATGTTTGTCTTTAACTATTTATCTAAAAAAACCCCAAAAAAACAACAAGAAGAACACACAAGATGACAGTCTTTCAATGAAGAAACTTCCCTTGCAAGTGCTGCGCTTGGTGAAAGGCTGGTTGACTTTTAATTCATTTATTTTTTGTTGCAGTTGGCAATTTAAGCCACTAGATGTCAATACACACTAAATCCTACACACAGGACCTAACGTCCTCCTGCATCAACAACAGAAGTGGCTCGCTGTAACTGCTCTGTCACCTCATGTGCTTCAACAACTGTACATGTACAGGACTGGGTGTCAAACGTTCTCGTTTTCAGTGCAGCTCTGCAATCAAATCAACTCCCGCTAGTCATGGTCTATTCCCCAAATTAGAATATCTTATCAGTGTTAATGAAGAGTGGGGATGAACTTCTCTGCTTCTCTCAGCTCAGACGTCTTTGATGTGAGACAATTTGGTCTGGCAGCGAAGCAAAATAAAATCAAAAGGAACAAACTCTGATTTTTCTCAGGAGGCAATAAAATTTGATTCAGATCCTAAAGCCATGAAGATGAGAGTTTAAGATGTTCAGTGCTTCATGAAACTGCAGAGACAACTGTACAGGTCAATTCAACTTACAGAGTCATGGATTAATTATTCTAACATTTATGTTTCAGTGATTGATTGATTACAGACACAAGCCAAACCAGAGAAAATGATCAATTATTATACCTCTCACCTCTCTCTCTCTCACACACACACACACACACACACACACACACACACACACACACACACACACACACACACACACATTAAATGTGTGTGTATCCGCATATACACATGCAGATACACACCAGTACAGACAATTAACCATCAGATTGATGTGATAGTTTGTTAATTTGAATGCTAATATAAACTAACTCACTCTTTGCAATTACTTATCCGTCACAGGATTCAAATTCTTTTGTTTTGCAAGTGCAGCCACCAGATGGCAATGTTCATGTACAGCTGTATCGCCACATTATCTCATAACACTGTGCACTAGTCAATTATATTTGTTGCAGTCTGTCATTTTACCATATTCGTATAAGACTGACTGAGAATTTCACGTCAGCCCTGGATCAGGTCAGAGGTTGATTATGTTTTCATTTTTTCTCTGCTCATCTGAAGCTGCCTTGTTGAGCTGCTGTCAGAAATTAAACTGCAAAGCTGAATGCTGTTTTTAGGGAGAATGTTCCTCCCTCCACATGTAACTGATGAAGGCTCACAGAAGTTACAGACAAGAGGAAATGTATAGAGAATTAAAATATTGCACAGTCTTGCACATATTAAAAGGTCTTTTGTGTTTATTCATTTTATAGCAAAAATGTAATTATCATGACATTAATGCAGAATGATGTCCCCTAATGTCCACAATTGGCATGAGCTTTACTAAACGAAAAACATTAGAAGAAAGTTTCACATTGGACATTATTGAGGTTGCTGTTTTACCATTTTACTGTTCAAAGATTCAATTTGTCTTTCACCTAAACATGTCTTACCCGTCACTGTGACATATTCCTTACTGTTCCTAGCTGTTTATGTCACATAGATATTGGAAAAGAAAACCATCCATCCTTTGACGAACCTGTTTTATCAGGAGCATGTCCAAGACAGCAGTGCATGAATAATCACAGAGCACAATGCGGGCATCCGCATAAGGCAGCCCTCAATAAATGTGCTGCATGCATGCAAGACTTTCAACAGACGAGTGTTTGCAGGCTAAATATTGCAGTTGGTCTTGGAGCACGTGTACAGAACAATTACATGCTTCATTTTTGTGACACAAATAGAGACGGCAACTATTGTTTCTAATTTAACTTGATAAGTCCACAACAGTTGGGGAACAAATCTGACTGGATAATGTATGTGACTTCCTTGCAGGCGTAAGTAAACGTTTCGATGACTGAAGCATACTGGATGATAGGCTGCGTCCAGCTACTTCACAGCAGATCAGATGTTATATTTTATTTATGGGGTTTAACTGTTTCTATAGTATTCTCCTCCAGAAACAGTTTTGGGTCCAGTAGGACAGCAGTACAGTTATACAGATTTTTCAATCAAAGGATGTGAGCTGTACATAATCAGTTGCTGTGCTTAGAGAAAACACAATATCCGCTGTGAAATCAGAAAATGAATTTTGCTGAAGCATGAAATATGAAAAACACGGCCTTATTGACTTTGATATAGCCATGGACTATATGCACATATTTATATGTGTATATGCTCTGCTGTGGTAACCCCTCTGGCTTGGGAGGTGCGTAGCTGAATGTTTTTTTTTTTTTTTCCTCAATTTATGAATGGTTAGTACTGTGATTTGGTAAAACCTCTATATGCATTTTAATCTTGCAGCAGATATCAGTGTTTTTAAGGTGCATGAATGTGTGTAAGATTGTGTGTGTCCTTCACTAGTCCTCTTCGGCAGTCTGATCCAACATATTTTATTAACATTTAAATTCCTGATTCTGACAGAGAGGACTTAAATCACCCGTGTGAAACATGAAAGGACGAGATGTACAGGAAGACAAGACAGAGATGGGTACAGAGTGTATAGTGTTTGTGTGAGTGTGTGTGTCAGTGGTGAATTGTGTTGCAGTTAAAATAACAGACATGCTGAATGTGAAAGAGATGCAAGCAGGTGTGAGAGGCCTGTGAGTACTTTTGAACGTCTGTGTTACATGTATACATACAAGCTGTATATGAACACACATGCAAGCATACACATATATACACATAACAAACACATACATATGTAAAATGAGAAAACAGTGATCAGTGATCTTAGGGGACTTGTGGGGGCCTGGGTGTGCCTCCGGTGGTGGATTGGGGATTGCGGACTGTGCTCTCTTGTTTGTCACCGCTGCTGTGTTGCGTATGAGGTGGGTGGTGGGCATCTTGGCCCTTTTGGTGTTGGTTGTGTTGCCACTGCTCCTCCTTCCATCCCCCTCTCACTCTCTGCTGTCTTCTTCCTCTTTCATCTACGGGCGTTTGGCAGGATTGGCACTGCTGCCGCTGGGCTGTGCATGGTGGTGGTATGTTGGGTCAGTTGCTCGCAGGTGCTGTGGACTGGGGCGTGGTGCTCTGAGGGGGAGCTGAACTGGTTCTGGCCCAGGCCTCCTGTGGCCCTGTGACCTGTGTAGACCCCACACCACCCCTAGTGGGAGTGGTGGCTCAGGTGCTGCAGGTGCCTCTTGGGCTGGTCTCCCTGCTGTGGTGTGGGGCCGGCTGGTGGTTGCATAGCCATAGGGAATCCAGGGCAGCCAGGGAGGATGGTGCTGGTGCTGGTGGTGATGATGATAATAACTATCATTGTTATTGTCTGTAGTACTACTATCAATTATTAATATCAGCAATAATCATACTAGGATTTTTAATATTATTATCGACCTTATGGTTGTTGCTGTAGATGTCTTTACTGTCGTTTTTATTATTATTATTATTGTAAGAATGTATTTACAGGCATTGTGGTCTAGGGTGGGGCTGCCGGCCCGTTCAATGTATTTATGTACAAAACAAAATAAGATGCATACTATAAAAACATGCAGAATATAATGATTCGATAAGAAACACTATAACGCCATGCTGTATGACTGCTGATGGCTGATGACATGCTTAACCTTTTTTCCGCAGACACTCAGTCCTTGAGGATTTGTGGGTTCATATTCGTGACCAGTAGAGGTGCAGCTGACAGTTTAAGAGTAACTGGCAGTACACAGTGGAGCCTAAGCTTTAATACATGATGTCCTCAGGATCCATTCATATCCTGCTCTGAGCACACAGAAATGATGATAGATTAGTATTCTTTGCAGGGATTCATTTCTTATCCAAATTAAATCTGGGAAGTAAGTTCACCCCCTTCTGGAGATAATAAATTGTTTGAGTGTTTGGCTGTTTATATACGTTATAATTTAACCCATCGCCATGCTCAGTGTGTGCTGGTTATGGTTTATGTTGCTACAATACTCACCTTTTTCTCTCTGTCACTGTCTTGAATTATTTCCGATTGTCTAAAAATAGCATCTTTTTGACTTTTACAGTCTTTATGGAGTGACTAGTTACTCAAGCATATTTCTAATATCAGTGTTTATCATCCAGGTAAATACGTGGATACAAATATGTAACTGAAAACAGTTTTCAAACTTTAATGGCGTTATTGACAGAAATCTAAATTAATGCAGTATTACTCACCTTTTAGCTATTAATTTTTATGAAAAAGATGGATTATTTCTCAGGTTTGTTTTGCTTTGTTTATCATAAGAACAATGTTGTGATATTCAGAGTTATGCTCCAGAGTGCATGAACCACCAGGGATGAACAGGGTTTTCCTCACGTGTTGTTGAAGTGGCAGACGAAGACATCAAACCACCTGTTACACATATGAAACGCGTGAAGCACAATTTCCTCATTAACACAATCAAGGCCAAAAGCTCTGTCAGATGCTCCCACATGTACATAACTTTACATCGTCATGTCACTGATCATAACAGATGTTAAAAGTGCCTGAATTCCAGTGGAAATCCCTTCAGCAACGCAGCATTTAAACCATCATAGAGAATGTTTTCAGTGCAGCGGTTTAACCAGAAAAAAAGTAAAAACACAAAAAAAACACCAAATATGATGTACCAGATCTACTGGCAACAGAATACTGGACATGTGGTGATATTATAGAATTTCCTCCAACCTTTTTCAACAATATTCTTCTCATTAATTCTGTTTTTTTGAAGTGTATAATTCTAAATAAATTTTATTTTTCTGCCAAATATCAAATAATAAATGTAGTTGTATGCCACATTGGACAGAAACATCTTACTTCATTGACAGCCTGAAAAATTCAATAACAAGATGAATAATACAGCTGCAGGCTTCAGTGGTGGTGAAATCAGGTGGATACTGCATCAGTACCAAAGCATTTAATTAGACTGTTCTATAATGAATCTCTAAGCCTTAATGAGTACATTATAATTCTATCTTTCCCTTAATTGTTTCACATAACTGAAGTCATGAATAAGGAGGAGGTGTGGATGAAGTGTGCATCTTTGCTCAGTCCTCATAAAACCCAAAGATGGTTAAGAAAGGCAACTCTGAAGAATAAACAATGCATTTTGTACACGCTATGCAGTTAACTTAATATTTCCTAAATGTACAGAGACAAGTAAGAGAAAGATGGTTCCTATAGCAACTGAGAAACATATAGTAAAGGAGGGATGGTGTATGCATCCCCACCAAGTAAAGCAATCTAAATTCAGAAGTTGTTTTTTTTTAACATTTTCTCTACATGCATGTTTGCCTGCTTTTCTCCTCCTTCTGACATCTCTCCAGCTTTTCCTTCTAATCTCTTTCCCCATTTGCTTGTTTCTCATGCACCTTTTGTGCTAGTGTGAACTGTATATGTGTCAGACATTGTAATCTGCTGACAGCCAGACTGATGGGTACGTGTAATGTGTTTTGTAGGGCTTCATTGCAGCGGCAGAATTATGGAGGCAGTTACCTGTTCATCCATCATCCTGGTGTCTGTGTCCTTTGTACTTTTCTGTGGACTGAAAAAGTGCCCCCGCCCCCCATCTCTCTCTCGCTCTCTCTCACACACATACTCATTTCCCATATTCTATACATACTGACAAAAAAGTGCTTACCATGCGTCTTACATTCATATATATGCATCAGTGCCCATTTGTTTAAAGGGACCTTATTATGTTTTTCTGAGATATAGATAATGTTACAGTGTCTGATAGCGATGTTCAAGTACAGACATTGTGTTATAAGGAGGGTCGTGCATACTTATGTATTCCTTGTGGGTTGTTTTGGCTTTGAACATCAGCCTACCAGAAGCCAGTAGATGCCACTCCTTTTGGGCAGCCTCATGCAACCATAAACTCCGCCTCCCCTGGCAGGTATATTACTGAGCTGCTGCAGATGTTCCAACTGTGTTTGGCTGTGGTCGAGAAACAGAAACGCTACCTGTAAGTAACTTCTATCAGTGTCTTACCTGAGTTTATTTGGTGTCAATATTTGAACAAAAGGGCTTGTGAGTTCCAGGGCTGTGTGCAGACATTATTGGGGGCAGGTGGTCAAGCCAAAAGTAAAGGGCACTCAGTTAAATAGTATAATACTGAATATTGTAAATAATACTTCACTTGTTTTCATTTTCATTCATTTCTAAACCCATATACCCATGGAGATACTCATCAGATTTGTTTCTTACTTTATTCTTTTACACATCAACAATGTGCAGACAGCAGCTGAGTCCAAACTGGAACTGTTTAAAAGCCAGCTGATCCACATAACAGTGACATCTATTTAACAGTTCTGATCCAGCCCAGGCCCAGGATTTGGGTCAGATCTGGCCAGATGCACAAGCATTTGCATAATTTTCACATGTAGCTGTGTATTGATGAGAAGATATAACACAAATGGCTAGAACCAGATTGGAGCCACTGTTAGGAACCGCCAAACAGAACTACTCTCTACTGCTATTAATTTTCTCTTGTGTGTTTGGTACTTCAGTCTGTCATTGCTTCTTTTAGTCTTTGCCATTACAATTTCATGTTGGACTACTGGCTTATGGCATAGTTCTGTTATCTATTACTTACAAATTACAAAGACAATCTCAGAAAGATGTGAAACTTCTGGTCCAAACAGCGCTGGATCGACATGGTTGTTGTGGAATGAATGTGGAGGAGGGGTAGGGTTTGGGGCTTATGCAATATCACAGAATCAAATACACTATATTGGCTAATGATTCGCTCACCCATCTAAATAATCCAAATCAGGTGTTCCTATCACTTCCATGACCACAGGTGTATAAAATCAAGCATCTAGACATGCAGACTGTTTTTACAACTATTTGTGAAAGAATGAGTCCCTCTCAGGAGCTCAGTGAATTCCAGCGTGGAATTGTGATAGGATGCCACCTGTGCAACTAATCCAGTAGTGAAATTTCCTCACTCCTAAATATTCCACGGTCAACTATCACCTGTATTATAAGAACATGGAAGTGTTTGGGAACAGCCACAAAGTGGTAGGCCACGTAAACTGACGGAGCGGGGTCAGTAGATGTTGAGGCACATAGTGTGAAGACAGCTCCACCTTTCTGCAGAGTCAATGGCTACAGACCTCCAAACTTCACGTGTCCTTCAGATTAGCTCAAGAACAGTGTGCAGAGAGCTTCCTGGAATGGGTTTCCATGGCCGAGCAGCTGTGCAATGCCAAGTGCAATGCAAAGCGTTGGTTGCAGTGATGTAAAGCAAGCCGTCAGTGGACTCTAGAGCAGTGGAGACACGTTCCGGGAGTGACGAATAAAGTCTGGGTTTAACGATTGCCAGGACAACGGTACTTGTCTGGTTGCATTGTGCCAAGTATAAAATTTGGTGGAAGTGGAATTATGGTGTGGGGTTGTTTTTCAGGAGCTGAGCTTGGCCCCTTAGTTCCAGTGAAAGGAACTCTGAATGCTTCAGCATTCCAAGACATTGTGGTCAACTCCAGCTCCCAACTTTGTGGGAACAGTTTGGAACTGGACCCTTCATCTTCCAACATGACTGTGCACCAGTGCACAAAGCAGGTCCATAAAGACCTGGATGACAGAGTCTGGTGTGGATGAACTTGGCTGGTCTGCACAGAGTCCTGACCTCATCCCATAGAACACCTTTGGGATGAATCAGAGCCGAGACTGAGAGCCAGACCTTCTCATCCAACATCAGTGTGACGTCACAAATGTGCTTCTGGAAGAATGGTCAAAAGTTCCCATAAAAACACTCCTAAACCTTGTGAGCAGTCTTCCTCAAAGAGTTGAAGCTGTTGTAGGGTGGACTAATGTTTGCATATTTGCAGATTTGAACCTTATGGATCAGGACTGGGATATCAATCCTAATGACATTCCATTTCTAATCCAATATGAACCTAATATGCATCCTAATTGCATATTAGGTTCATATGCAATTCAAGGCAGTTGAGTGAATACTTTTGGCCATATAGTGAGTGTCTTTAACTGAGCAGACTACCACACAATGCTACAAATCCTGATACAAATGACTTTGTCATTTACAGACTTGTGCAGACCTTGATGAAAAGCTGACAATGATCCATAATTTGAATCAGGTTGGTTAATGCATAAAACATCTAAAACATGCAGTGCAGTGGCCCTTAAAGACTGCAATTCAAGACTTTTGTGGATTTTGTTTTATTTGTAGCTATGGTACCAATTCACATTTTGTATGATATTTATAATAAAATGTATTTTTTACTTTCTAAACTGAACCTCTCACGGCACTTTGTTCATATCTCTTCCAAAAACTCACTAAAGGTTAATGTAATGTCAATGTACAAGTTACTCACGTTTTTTTTATTTTGAAAATTCTCCAGATCTATAATCTCAGATGAAAAATGTAAAATGTAAAACAAATATTTTAAACTAGGTATAAAACATAAAACAACGTAGGAATAGATAGAAATTCCTGGAGTAAACTGAACCCAGAAAGAAAGTTGTTAGTTGTTTTGTTTTGGTCTATTTGTTTGCTCTTTTGCCCTCCAATCAGTTCTCGCAGCCTTCAGCCAACCCTTATTATATCTTTTTATATGTACATTTATGTAACTAATAATCTGATGAACTTTTCAAAATAGTTACTTAACAGCCAATCAGATTGCATCAGTCAATAATTTCAAAGGTTCTAAATGTTTCTATTTAGAAAGAATTGACCAGAGGGCCCCCTTCTGGCTTGCGTCAGTTGGCCGGTAGGGGGCGTTTTTAATACGACGACCACCATCACCAAACCACCAAAAGCTGTTTATGAATGATCACAGAATACCATTGAACGTTTTAGCCAACTTGGAATTGCTGTTATTAGGCACTACAAAGAAATCCTCAAAGACTACAAATCTTTTTTAATCTGTTTTAGAAGTACATCAAATTGACTTAATTTGACATCATTGACATCTTTAAGAATTTGATTCCTAAGGAAACTTGGAATTGCAGCACAAGGAGACATAAAACCGATAGATGGTACAGTAACTGTAGTTCTTGAAACCAGATGGTGTCACTCTTGAAAAACGCCAAACACAGTATATGGAGAAAACCAACGAACAAATACAACAACACCAAAAAACACAAAAACTAAAAAACCATACACGTTGACTCTTAAGACCAGTGGTGGGGGAGGTGACAATGTGGGCTTGTTTTGTAGTCACAGGACCTGAAAACCAAAGTATTCTTTGGTATAGACTGGATTTTATGAACATCAAAGACAAAATGTTTGTATACTAAAGTCTTTGTCTTTGGTATAAAGACAACGTTGAGTCCAGCATTGCTGTAACAGAGGACCAACATTTCTCTGTGATGACAACAAATATTTTAGATTAGAAATAATACATATAATCTATATCATATCTTTATCTAATGACATATACAATTACTGCTTACTTTCTTAGTGCAGATGTTCCTAATAAAATAGCTGGTGAATGTTAAAAGGCAATTACTTCAAATGATTGGTGCTAAAGGTTTTTGTTATAAAATTAACAAATATCATGTCATGCTGTGTAATTTATTTTTTACATCACTGTTTATTGTCACATTTAAGTAGCAACTTGATATTGTTCAAGAATCAATGAGGCGTTTCATATATATGCAGATTGCTTTAAAATAGAAATAAAAAGGAAGTACTTGGAAAACAGCGCAAAAATCTTCCTTTGGACAAATTAAATGTCTCCTGTTAAAAGCAAAAAAGCTAAGCTGAGTCAAATTCTTGCTTTTTATTGATAAAGAAGAAAAGCTGGATATCCACTTTAGATTTGAAAATGTTCCAGCACTTTCAGCACCTATATATAAGACAGACAACTGTCTTATATATATATATATATATTTAAAAATGATAACTTCACATGCAATAAAAGCATATTATTTATAAAAGGGTACCTTTAGCATGTACATTTATCACATGGTGGTGGACGGGACCCTGTTGATGAATGTTTTTCAGACTACAGGTGTCTAGTACTGTAGAACCTGTCTTTTTAGAGCTAAAATGCTCTTTTGGTTTTTAATTTTTGATTTGATGAAAATGAGGCAGTGTGTGAAAGAAACGTAGAAAGAACAATCATCACTTTTAGAGAGATGTATGACATGCTTCGTTGTGGTGTGATCCATGCATGTGTGCACATCATAATTTACAGACTGGTGAGTAAATGGGAAAAGCAGCCACATAGTACACCTGACAGTAGGAAAGAAGATTGGATGATGAAACTGAGAGGAAACACATCCTAAAAAAAAAAGAACCAGAGAGGTGTCTTTTTTTACTTTCTTAACTTTACAACCACTGAATCACAAATTGAGGTTTAGGATTGATCCTGCACCTCTGTTTAGGTTCTGATTCAATCCCTGTGGAAACATTTCTGCAATGATTTTTATTTCTTTTTTTTTTTACATTGTAATATAAGAATTGTTTCCTTGGATAATAGAAAGTGTGAATGGTTGTGTGTCTATATATGTGGCCCTCTGATAGACTGGCACCCTGTCCAGGGTCGACACCTGCCTCTTGCATGTAAAGGCCCGTGACCCTGTACAGGATTAAACAGGTATAGAAGATGGATGGATGGATTGATGGATGGATGGATGGATGGATGGATGGATGGATGGATGGATGGATGGATAGATGGATGGATGGATGGATGGATGGATGGATGGATGAATATTACAGAACTCACAAAACATAACTTGCTCAAATGTATTACTGTGAGAGAATGTAATAGTCCGTTTAGGTAGTGGCTCCTGGTGGTCTTATATTTGACCTTGGCATTTACATATTCAGCTGTAAAGTGGTTTGGCCAGGGGAGTCATAATTCACTCTTTTTGTCAGTGTCCTGTCTCTGCATTTATAGCAGCTTAAGTTGTCATTGTACCACCAATATTGGCTCAGTACATTTACATTCCGTCAATTCAGGCTTTTTTTTAGTGTGTTATGCCAATTCTCAACAAAAGTCGCCTCAGGTCTGTTAACCTCCAGCCAGTATCAAGCCAGCCAAGCTCCTTTAATCTATCTATCTATCTATCTATCTATCTATCTATCTATCTATCTATCTATCTTAGCGAGCGAGCGAGCAGCGACGACAGCGAGCGAGCGAGCGGCGAAGAGCGAGCGAGCGAGCGAGCGACGAGAGCGAGCTAGCGATCGAGCGAGCGATCGAGGAGCGAGCGAAGCGAGCGAGCGAGCGAGCGAGCGAGTCGAGCGATCTAGCGAGCGAGCGAGCAGCGAGCTAGCGAGCGACGCTAGCGAGCGATCGATGCGACTATCATAGCGATCATCGAGCGAGCGAGCTATCGAGCGATCTATCGATCGAGCTATCTATCTATCTATCTATCTATCGATCTATCTATCTATCTATCTATCTATCTATCTATCTATCTATCTATCAATCTATATATATATATATATATATATATATATATTATATATATTATATATATATATATATATATATAAAACAATGCTTCTTAATAAAACCTTAATAAATAAATCTTATACATTGGAAATCTTGTTTATCTCTTTTAAATACACATTTAGTAACACATTTGTAAGGAACATGAATTTGTGGGATGAGCAGCAAAGCTGGGTGTGTGGGTTGCACCTGTGAAAAATGAGTCAAATCTTATCAGCCAATGCCAAACAACTCTGTCTCCTGTTTGGACTCCTGTTTGGTGTTTGGTGGATAGGATCATTGAAGTTTAAGGAAACAGTACGAATAGGCAAATTAGCAATTTATTTATTTAAGAAACAGGATCCTCAGTGGCATGTGGCAGCTCCTCCTCATGCTGGTCACACTGCAGTGGGAAATCCTCCCATCTTCAACCAGGATTTGTCAGCCAACATGGTTTTGTTGGTCACTCTGGCACAAACAGCACCTCCATGTCTTCCCCACACTTTGACCCTACGAACCAACTGTCATAGGCAGAATCTGGGCTCATTGCTGAACATAACGTTCCTCCACATGTTCAGGTTCCAGCGCACATATTCCCGAAACTAGCACAAACGGGCCTGATGGTGAAGGGCAGTCATGGCAGGCCTCCTGGTAGCCCTATGAGACCAGAGACTGGCTGCCTGCAGTCTGTTCTTGATTGTCTGGGCAGAGAGCTGTCAGCTATCCTGCAAATCTGTAGAAGACAACCTGTAGTACCTTAGTGCTGGCAGGGTGAGGAAACATTGTTTTTTGGATCGTTGGCTTGGGATGCCTACTTCATGGTCTGTCTGTGACATCCCCTGTTATATGGAACTTGGCCTTCAGTTTGGAGATGGTATGTTGCAGCTTTGCACATATGTATGTATATACATGTGTGCAAATGCTGCAACTTGGTTTTGAGGAACACCAGGTTGAAGTTGTAAATAGAAATTTCTAAATAAATAAACTAAATATTGTACACTTTTAAATATGTAAATACGCTTATATGTATATACATGTGTGCAAATGACTCAGAATGTGCAAATGACGTAGTGCAATTGACTTACTGGTTTGGTAGTCTGATGGCTGTGGTGAGGAAACTGTTTTTGAGTCTGGGGGTCTGTGTGCAGATGCTCCAGTAGCATCTACCCAAAGGCAGCACATAAAAGAGTTTGTGCCTGTGGTGACTAGGGTCTCTGATCATTTTCTGTGCTTTCCCGAGGCAGTGTGTGTTAAAGATGGCTTGCAGGGAGGGAAGGTGACAGCCAGGGATGCGTTCTGCTGCCTTCACCACTCATCTAAGAGACTTGAGGTTCGCAGCAGAGCAGCTGCTGTACCAGGTGGTGATGGAGTCAGTCAGAGCACTCTCGATGATGCCCCTGTAGGAGGTGCAGAATGCAGTCCCAGGATCCGGAGGTTTTGGACGAGGTTCATAAGGACTATAGTGTTGAATGCTGAGCTGTGGTCAACAAACAGCATCCTCATGTATGTGTCTTTCTGCTCCAGGTGGGAGAGGGACCTGTGTAGTGTCAGGGTGATGGCATCGTCTGTAGACCTGTTTTGCCTACAAGCAAACAGAGCAGAGTCCAGGGAGTAACGAAGGGAGGTGCAGATGTGTGTCAAAGCACTTCATGATGGTGTAGGTTAATGCAACAGTCGAAAGTGGTCGTCATTCAGGGATTTAGTGGGGGATGGGTTAGGGGATGGTTGTGGTCACTTGTAGCATGTGGACACTGGCCTGGTGGAGGGAGAGGTTGAAGATGGAGCTGGGGAGCTCTGCCAGCTGGTTGGCACATGTCTTAAGGACCCGTTTTAGGGGTTCTCCTCACATCAGCCATTGTCAGAGTCAGAGTATGTCTATCAGGAATCTCAGCTGGCTTCCCAGCATGTGTGTTGGTGGTGATGGCATTAAACCGGGCATAGACGGAGTTCAGTTCCCTTTATTGCAACATCAATGTACCCCAGTGCACAGACATGGTTTGATGGGTTCCGTGTAAAAAAACACCGGCCCACATGGATCCCTGACTTGCGCCCCACTGGGCACTTTTTATTGAACTGGAACAGAGATTGGGAGCCAGGCCTTCTTGTCCAATATCAGAATAATTAACTTTTAGATTTAATTGGCACAAATTTCAGAAATCCTAAAAAAACTTGTGGAAACCTTTCAGAGAAGTGGAAATTATATTTTTGTGTCATCCATGCTCCATCGGCCAGGAAAATCCTACAAGCAGTAACAGAGAACTTCTATTTAGCAAACTAGAATTTGCTGGCAATCTAATATGGATTAGTGACTCATATGTGACTTTTACTGAAGCGTCACTGAATTGTTCACGCATAAAAAAAAAAAAGAAGTCTTGACTGGTGATAACTGATTGCTCGCTGATTTGCCTCTGACCAGTTGGTGAAATCAGAGACTGGCTAATCTGACTTCAAACCATGTTGTGTGAAAGTGACTTAAGGTTTTATCTGCCTGGGATGGACGATGACTTATAATGTCATGACACTTTACCCTTTTCACCGCATGTGATTTCAGTTGAACTACAAAAAAATAACAATAATCCAATAATCCTCTAGAGTTGACATTTTGAAAGTTCAAGTATTTTATTGACTATAAAGGGTTAAAAACCACCTTGGAAATAAATGAGGTTGAACTTTATTCTTCATGTTATTGTGAATTATGTGAAAAGTACAGACGAAAGCACAGAGCGCCTGTGATGTGAGGAACTCTTAACTGGAAGTGGGATGCATCAAATAAATGTTCTTTTAAGCTGATGTTCAAATTATTGTAAATTAGTGTTCATCATAGTTGTAAATCTATGAAATAAGAGTATCTGAGAAAAATAAACAAGAATAAGCAAAACATTTTATTACTTGTAGAAAATGTTTTACATATTTTACATGTAAAATAATTCACATGTAATGTGAATCACTCTTTAAATTCCCAAAGAGAAACTGTAAGAGGTTTACCGCGTCTCAAATTTATTCGTAATGTGTTGGTGGCCTGAAATGCAAAAATGGGTCTCTAAACAAATTGTTGTAAAAAAAGTAAAAGGCATGGAGTACACTAGATTCATGACTTCTTCAAAGACAGACGATGTCAAAATCTCCAAATGTGTTTTTTACCCCCCTTTATCTCAACTTGTGATTTAGGATTGCTTTATTAGTAAGTTATTCAAATTAATAACCTAAGTAAAGACAGTAAACATAAATAGTCATATCTATAGACAATGTTAGTCCCAAAAAAGCTTATTAAATTGAATTTTGAATGTAGTGTAGAATATCTTTTCAGGTGTCAGAAGGATGAGTAAATCAGCACTACAACAGACCACTTACCTGTTTTTGAGAAGTCTTTCAGTGTTTGATTGGAGAGGTGGTGAGACTGGTCCTTGACGATTTCTTGGAGCATTAGCATATTTTCACCTTTTTTTCATCTTGGGGCTTAAATGAATAAACTGACTAAAACTCATCATAAGTGGTTTCATAAAATGGTATTGGTGCTGTTGCTCCAATGAGCACCAATGTGAATGCTTTATATTTCAACCCATATTTATTAAAATGCTGGCAAACTGGGATCCTTTTACTTACATTTAGTAGATACGTTGAAAATACACGTTGAATAACACGTTCGCCACAACCCCCCCCCCCTTTCAATATACAGAAGACACTGCAGTGGCAGCTAAAAGAAAGAAACAACACAAATTTTTACACAAACACAAAGTTTTAGAGGGCGATGTATACGTTTAATATATACATTTGCAGCTAGCACTAAAAACAAGGCATATTGGGGATGAGGGACTGCTCTGATTATATATATATATATATATATATATATATATATATATATATATATATATATATGGCTTTTTCTAGGACAAAAAGATGATCTTTTTTGTGATTTTACACAAACTAAGACATGGCTGAGAATATTACTTCTTATTATAACTTCCAATAAAATTCTCCAAACACACTAAAATTGGGTCCATCCACCACAAATAGCTTTTTCTAGATAAGTTATATAAAGTATTTCTTTTCTGTTGATATGAATGTGTATTTCTTGTAAATTTCAGTTCTCCAATATTGTATGTCCCATTAAGTACTTAACCATACATGTTTTATCGCTGTGTAAAGGCTCAATGGAAGAGAATTTTGTTCAGTTTTTGCCAGATCTCCTGTTGCTCGAAGAAACCTGCATAGGCACATCTTTTATCTCTCATATCTCATCTATCGCTTCTGCAGATCTCCCCCACATGCTCTCATGGGGAAACATGCATCATGTTTTTAAAAACTTCAACTCTGCAAGAACCTGTATAAGTCTTGGGTCTCATAATTATGAAAAAAACAAAAAACAAAAACAAAGATGAAAAGTGTATCTACAAATGTCCTCGGAAGCAAATGCTCTTCTCAGTGAAAGATCTCTTACTACATTTTTGGCAGCACTTTGACACTATCGAATGGATTGCTAAAGTATTATCCTCCTTGCTCCTTTTTTATTTTCTTAAATGGCAACCAAGAAAAAATAATCCTTCAAACATAAATAAATGACTAAATAAATAAATAAAATCTTTGCTACAAGGCACTTAATAATTATCTGCCAGATTGTGCAGATTCTTGGCTGCAAGATTAACACCACAGGCAATACGCAGTCCTCCATGGCAAACGGAGCTCTGTGTACCTTCTCTCCACTGAGAAGGTACACTTCATGAGAAGTGAGGAGAGCAAACTAAATGTAAAGTGTACTCTTAGTGGCAGGATAATAACATGGAAATAGAACCAATCAGGGCTGAGACTGAACAGTCATGGAATAATATACAGAAGAGGCAGGCATCAAATAAGAGCAACGCTACCTATCCCCATCTATTTTCCTCAAGTTTGCAAAACCAGTATTTCTTTTAGACTGAGGTGAAGCCATTGTGGCATTAAATACTATGTGGTTAGTCTTAAGCATCTCTCATATTAGTAGAAATATTACCAATGGTTTACCAAGTTTAGAAATCAATAAATTTACACTTAGTGTAGAGTTACACATCGGGAGTTGTTTCGGGTCACGTGCAGGTAGATGATTTAAACGTTCTGCATGGTTAGAAGTCAAGGAGATGATAAAAAGACCACATGAGTCAGAGTAAGAAGTATATAACCAAGTGTATTCCCTCTGTTAATGTACACATATTTAGAGTCATCTCACTGGAACACTTTACAATAACATTTAGAAAGAACAGGAAGATACTGGGAGGTGTATGCTCAGAATGGAAAAAGAGAAAAAACAGACAAACCGGGGAGGAGAGTAAAATGACGCAGCCTGACGCTAGAAGGGCTGCCATCGCTTCTCTCGCTTGACAGACAGGAAGAGATACAAAACAAAAGCTGGAGGGTAGACAGAGCTCGCTTTCGCCACAGGATATGAAACATACAATTTGCCATACAAGGAATAGATGTAAGACAGAAAAAAAAGAAATAAAAAAAGACTTAAGATAACAGATGGAGGATGGAATAAAAGAAGAATTCATCTCCTTTGGAAAAGGAGAATGTTTTGTTTACGTTTATAACCCAGATCACATTTGCTCAGTTACTAAAACAAAATCGTTTCCCAGAATTATTGTCTTTTTCTTTTTTTTTTTTTCAAACAGGAATGATAATAGGGAAAACACATTTCTCTTAGTAATGGAATGAGTCAAATATTTAGACATTTCACAGGAATATTTTTTTCATGGTTCCGTTTTTCTTTTTTTAATAGAGTTGAGAAAATTTAAATACTAGAGTTCAGTTGTACATCTTTCAGGGAACTGCTGTTCACCTTTTATTTATGTGCTCTTGCCACGAAAATAGCTTTGCCCATTGGCTGCCACCAGTCCAGTCAGGCTAGAGAAGGGCATCTCAGCTGCAAGATAACTCGCTCCACAGTGGGACTCCAGCAAGAATGAATTCAGTATTAACCTAAAATGTCATTTCTTCAGATAGGAATTAAAGAAAAAAAAAATAAAAATAGAACCACAAACCATAATGACTCTTGCAGAAAAGCATTTCATCAGCCATACTGTTCATGAGAGGGGGGTGCGGACTGGTGGTAAAATTCTTCAGATGTCGAAAATCCTAAAGTCCATCTTCGCTGTGCAATTCAGCAAACTCACTTATAGACTTGCTCATGATTTAGGTCCATAAGTTTCTGCAACGTCTATACATATATTTATAATGATACAGAACAGAGTTCATCTGGTTCGCTGAAGTTTATTCTGCTTATGGTGATTAGTAACTGTAAGGACATGACAGTTTCTCTCCAGGACCAACGGAGGGCGTGCGCCAGCCCCAGAAACTGGCCTCTCGGGAACAAAGGACAACCACGGGGTTTTGGCCTCAGGTGTTTGGCAGCTAAACGTACATGTTAGCGTCCATTAGGTTGGAGTAGTGGTATCTCACATATTTGCTACGTTTATTGTTGTTATACTCATCAATCAGTATCTTTTTTTTTTCAAACTCCACAGAAAGAAAGACTTGTATCTTGTTTTTGTAAATGAATACTACATGCTTGAAACACAGCGGAGCTAATATTGCATCAGCTGCACTGTAGACAAGAAGAGAAACAGCAGCAGAGGCGAATGAGAGGAAGGGAGAGAGCTACCCAGACACTTGAGAGTTGAAATGAATGCAGTATTTCTGTAAGCTGGCAGTGCATTTTTTTATTTTAAACAGGGATTCCAGGTTGTTACTTGAGCCTACTGAGATGATGATTTGCTGATACTTTCTAAGGTGACGGTGCTCACCATGAGCTTCCCTCAGAGTGAAGCATAAACCTCGACTCAAATACTGTTTGTTATGCTTTCAGAAAGTAGTCCTGGTGTTACATAGACAGGAAAATTCAAAACCACATATCACTGTTTTATCAGCATACATGGTCGTTGGCACAGTATGTGTTGCAGTTAGAGGAGTTACAGCCGTTCTGGGTTTACGTGTATTCATTATTTATCCAAATCGATGCGATGCATAAAGGTGTGAAGTAAAGTATGTCACTGTGCCGTCTTAATTTGCTGCTTCCCTCTTACTGGAGTGTTAATGGTAACACACATAACTACCAAAACTTGACAATACTGAGTTCAAAATAAATTTGCCACAATGTTATATTTGCTGATCTCCATGGACTAACTTCTCTCTCTTTCTCTCGTGTTTCTTTCCTTTTCTAAGTGTGTCTGCTGTCTGTCTCTCTGTGTGACTTTGGCATTCCCTCAGACGTAGTACTCCTTGTCCTTGTTTTTCTTGCTCTTGGTGACTGGCTTGGCAGTGCTGGGCTGTTTTTCCTTCACCAGAGCTCCATTGCTCTGTGTGGCTGAGTTGCTGATATAGTTGCGACTCTGGTCCACCTGATAGGATCCCTCATCACGGTTGCGGTACTTGTACATGGCATAGAGCAGGATAAGGATGCAGAGGGCTGCAGCCGCCACAATGCCCACCACCATTCCTGTGGTACTGCTGGACTGCTGAACTTCAACGGCGACAGGAGATGTGGGGTCTGGAGTGGGAACATGGGGAAAATTAGGAGGGTACGTTATTCCGGGGATTCTGCGGTGGCCTGGATCTGAAGAAGGGTGGGCTGGTGGCAGCAGCACCTGATCCCGGGTGTTCATTTTCCCAGCGGGGATGTTGTTGCTACTACTACTGCCACCGCCAGTTTGCTTGATGTGTGGACTGAGCTGGTCAGGATTTGCAGTAGGGGTGGAAGACAGAGGGGGGCGGTGGGAGATAGGGTGGCGGGAGAAATGGCGGTCTCGGGGGTTCTGGACACCACCCTCGGCTGCAGGGGGAGGAGGGAGGACAGTCCTGTCAGTAACTAGGGGGGAATTTTTGTAATAGTCTTCATCATCCGTCTCAGTCATCTCCCCAGAACCATAGGCTGACACCTCAATGGTCTCCTCGCAGTCCTCTTGGTCCAAGGGGCACGGGGGCCGTCCGTTGGGCAAGGGGACAGACTCTTTGGTGGTTTCAAGCAGGGTCAGGAAAGGGTGGAATGTGGTGGGGGGTGGGGGAATTACTGGGTAGCGGGTGGCAATTGATGGGGGGTCTAGGGAATCCACTGTTATTATGGGTAACACTAATTCACCTCCTAGGACAAGAAAGAGACAATGAATGAAAAAAGAGTGTTAGAGAGTAGCTGAGACAGAGAAACCGACTACAGATAAACAAGAGACAATTAGTTCAATAAATACAGCAACACCAGTATTAGAACAGCACTACAGTTTAACATGAGGTTAGTTAGTATGTTCTATTTAAAATATTAATCTGACTAAATCTGAACTGCACATAGTACAACATTTAAGAAAATACTCTATCCTCCATCTATTTCTGTCTGCTGTAGCCTAATTCCCTGAACTGCAAACACCTACATGTTATGTGACTATAACAATGTAAAAGTAGACTAAAACAATGCTGCACATTTCAACATCTATTGTACGATAAACTCTATCCTTGACTGCTAACTTTCTACTCTTCCTACACTCAGATGTTTCTGCAGTGAGTGGTTAAGTAAGATAGCAAACCACGAGGTTCAGGTCACTTACATCAACAAATTGGCCGCATGATTTTTGCATGAAAAAAAAATTACAAAAAGAAAGCTGTGTAAGATTGTTCTCGAATAGTGATAAACAACCCCCACCCTCTCCCGCACCCTTCTTTATTTTTCTCTCCTCTCCTTGGATGAAAATTAATCATAATGCAGTCAATATATTGTTTAATTATTCACACCCCTCCCACCACCATCACCAATCACTGCCATCCCCAAATACTTATATGAAGAATAGTCTCAATCCCATTTTTGTCCCCTTTAGACATAACGGTCTCTATGGCTTATTTCTAATTAGGAGCGGCTGCAAGAAATCTGATGCCCCTCATGTCTACTCCCTCCCTCCCAAACACCGTACATGAACATTGAGCAGTGATGTTCTTCTCAAACAGCCACCAACAGTTAATTGGTTAGAAAATGGTCTTAATGAGACAGTTTCTCATCAAACTTCATTTATGTAATCTTACTTTAGTCCACTGTGAAATGAATACGCAAAGAAAGGTTACTGGGTGTAAAATTAATTGGTAAAAAAAATGCATTTCAGGAAGAATCCTATCATAGACAAAACCGTTTAACATAATTGGTAGAGTAAAAGTACAAAGCAGAATATTAGTTCAAGTCTCTAAGCTTCCTGGTCAGTGTGGCAGTATAGGGTCACAGTCTACTGCACAGTTGAGAAACATGTCAGAGGGGATTAGACTGCAACACATCTTGGGGAGAGAAAAAGGAAAAGCAACAGCAAAACATGACAAAAGAAATGGCAACATCAACAGTATAAAATCATGACTGGCTTTTTGTCTTTTTGCTTGATTGATGAGGTAAATCAGTGTGACTTAGTTTGAGAGGGCCTCGATCAGGTAGTTAAAGTATGGTGGGGAAGAGGGAACTGTAAAGGGAAGGTTCTGGGACTGCTGGAATTTACTCAAGGCTTTTAGCCTGCTCCATGTATGCAACCCAAAATCCTTTGACAAGTTATACATCAACACATTTTTAAAAAGAATGGTAAAAGCTGGTTGGAAAAGATCACACATTTTAGTTAACAAGGCTACTGTGACAAATTGGCATATAACAACAAAACTCAGAGAAACATGAAGCTAATTGTGAAAATGTGTAAAAAAGAAAAAAAAGACAGTCTATAACCCTCCTAATGTCTTATTCAATCACCTTTGCTTGAGGGCTGGTTTCCATGGCAATGATTAAGGTATGACTCGGTTTTTTTTCTTTGTGTTTGAGGGATGTATTTCACTTTGACAACTGGAGGACAGTAGAGCACATTTGAGGAAGATGAAGTAGGTCAAACTCCAACCACAACTCAACAAGGAATGGGACGTGTGGAAAGAAACAAAAAAACCCCAAAAAACAAAGCAAAAAATCTGGTGTCTCTTGCACTGAGTTTTGATTTTTTTATAACGAATAAAAACTGCAGCTATTCCGTGTTTTTATTTATTTATTTATTTTTTTGTTAAAATGGAGTCATACTGGCATTTCATGCCTGCAAAAAATTCCAAAACATTTTGTTAAAGTGAAAATAATTTCAATCAGCAAGACTATAATGATGATTTAGTTTAAACGCAGTATTTATGGAAGTCTGACTTAATACTGAATCACTTAACGCACTGTTGCTCAAAAAAGTAGCCTTATATTAGCCTTCGTGCTGAGGTGGCACCTACGTCTCGGTGCTCAGACGCATGTGGAATTTGCCATCAATGTCAGTCTAAACATGTATTGTGGTCAGCTAAATCATACAGAGCTTTTCTTAGATTAAAATAAAAAAGAAATCAACACTGACGCAAAAATAAAACCAAGAAGGTTTTTTAAATGCTGTGAGAAGGAATCGCACGATTACAAAGTGTTTCTGTTTTTTTTTCTTCTTTTTTTAACCACGTGTTGGACCTATTATGTTTATATTAACAAGAACTATTAACAGTAAGAACAGTTTCCACATCGTCCCAACGTATGTTGATTTGAGGTTGTTGTTTGGATCTTGACGACGTCTTCTGAAGCCGAAATGCTGGAAGTGCAGTTTTAAGCTTCATATCACTGCAGCTGGGCTCACCTGTCGCGGAGGAGCTACTCCACTCTTGGTGTGCCCTACTTACGATGTTTGTGGCTGAAATTGCAAGCTTTCTTGTAAGAGTAGACATGCACTGTAATCCCGTCAACTTCAATTTGAAGTCCAGGATATAAACCCATAGAACAGTGCCTAAAAGGATTATTTAGAGATTTTAATGGCAAATGTAAACGTTGTACAAACACATTTAGACAAATTTCTCACATTGCTCTACTGTAGTCTCAGTGTATCATAGAACCAGACCCAGAGGGGCTTAAAGCATCACTTTATGTGACAGACAGGCAATGGTTACTAGAAAAATCATTAATCTTAACCCTCATAAACACAGTGAGCCATACCTCTGCACTTGGCAGTTAACAAGTCAACCATATTTTAATTTCCTGCTGTGTGACCAAGCTTGCTGCATAGATAGTTTAGCATAATCAACAGCTTCAATCTGATCTCCCTTTCTCCACCACTGCACCTTATTATCCATATATGCAGCTCTGATTCCCCAGGTAACACCCACAGGTAGGTAAAGAAAGTTGAGACTTGTGGAAAAGAAATTGCCACAGATATCTCAATACATTCTCCAGCTGAAAGCTGCCAAGAACCATGACTGAAGTATGCCGGGGTAAGTTTATGAAAGTTAGCAGAAGATATTTACGTGAGGCAGGTAAACCAGGCTTTACTGGGCCGGTTTTGGCACAAACAGCACCCGTCTCTGTCATTTAGGCATTAAAACAAGTGTGACTGAAAGATTTTCAGCTTGATTAACTCCTCCGATTTAAGCAGCTGAGGCAGTAAAACTACATTTACTTCACTTGATGATTTTTTTCATTTTCTATTTATTTTTTTACCTTTATTCAAATGCCACTTCATTGCACTGCATGAGACTACCCCATCCCACACAAAACCCTGCATTTCCTTAAAATGACATTAAGGCGAATGGAAACTGATGCATCAATGACAGTCTCTTGACAAGCATAGTTATTTTGCTGATCACGTCTCCTTGCACACATCCATTTGAAATATTTAAAGCAAAAAGGTTGTTCGGAGTTTGAGCATTCTATAATTCAGCTTTGATTAGGCTGCAGATGGAAAAATCAACAGCGTGTCCGGGCATAATATGTTTTCCCTTGTTTGCTTTTGAATTGTACCACAATAGATGGAATCACGGTCATATAATCTGTGCACCAGGGAACAAACTGGTTTATTCATACAGGAAGCTCTATACGGCTTCATAAACTGTTGACAAATGCCGTATTTCTATCACTCAGGTGAGGGGTGTAAAGGGATTTTTTTTTTTTTTTTTTACAAAAATCGTGTACATGTGTACATACATTAAAAGTATCTCCACTCACTACTTTATTAGGTGTTACCAGATACCAGAGTAAACCTAAAAGTGTCTGGTGAGTGTTTAATGTTTCACTGGAAGTTACATAAAGACGCCTCCTGGCCAGCGTTAGTCAGGCATTGTTTCTTCTTCAGTGTGTTATAAATGCCAGCTATGCAAAGTTTATTTCTATCCATAATGATCTGGTGCTTTACCATTACTCTTCCTTTGGGCATGTTCTTGGCCCGCGTCATGGCCTCTACCTCGTTTTATTCTAGTTTTTACTTTTATCATGGTGCTGCAACCAAGTACATTCAGTGTCTCTCCTTCAATGGTTTTCCTTTGAATATGTTTTTAAAAATGAAAAAAGTCTTAAGCAATGTACAAAGCTAATTCAATCCTGTAAAATAAAATTTTTTTATTTTTTTATTTTGGACAATCTGTGATTGTTTATGTGAGACTTTGCATCATTCTTTAGTTTGAGAGAAAAGTCTGTGGAGAAACGTTTGGATGAGAAAGCAAAGTTTATTCTCCATCACTACTGCAACTTAATATTTGATAGATTTTTTTTTCAGAGACATAATAAATCAATGACTAGTAATGAAACTACTGATGATGAAATTATTATGTGATGCAGCCTTCAGCCCTGGATACAGTATTAACTGAATTAGCACCTTCAAAAACATTTTTAAAAATCATTAAGGTCTATTTAAGGACATTCTAAGAATTATAAGTGGAATTATTTTTAATCAAGATGCATTTTCAACATTAAAAAACATGTATCTTGAAGGGAAAGGGAGTTTGTGAATAAATATCTGACCTTTAAAGTTTATCTATCTAGTATCATCATCACGTACCTTATGCAGGCCTATTCCTTTTGTTTTTTTGCAAGACTGAATATACGAACGTGAGGGTTGGAATACATAGTGTTCATTCTTCAAAGTTGTTCACTTGTAATGTTTTTACTCATCTCACAATGGATTTAATTAATTTCTCGCCGTATTTCTTTTACATACAGAACTTTTTCCCTGAAAAGGAAAGTTTTATTCTCAGTGTTTTCTATAAAAATAAACTCAGGTGGGCTAACATCATGGCGTGCATGTCTGGGAGTGAGATCAGCTGGCGGTGCGGTGGTTTCCTGCTTCTGTTGGCTTATTTCTCACTGCAGAAAAAATGTCTTGGACAGGATTTTGTTGGAATGAACCATTTAAAGGGTGTATGCGAATACCAAATGTTGCTGCTACTGTCTGCCAGAGCCAACTGGAGTTGCCTCATTTAGGCGATGTTAATAATTTATTAGAAATAAAAAGAGTGATTTGCATACTCCTTTGCTCTTACAACAGATTCTTCTTTTTGTGTATACATCTTTTATCAGAGGCATGTAGAACTACCTGTTCCTAACTGATTTCAAGAAGACACACACACGCACGCACACGCGCACGCACGCACACGCACACACACACACGTTAGACTGGGGAATAGGAGTAGAAGGAAACCACGAGATTAAGAGAATTATCAGTAAACATCCATAAAATTTGTTTTGTTTCAGAGAACTTCTTGGAGATGGGAGGAGCTTAGAAATGGACAGCTATCTATCACCTCCCCAGACTTTATGCAACATCGAGTATTTCCATGTTAAAATATCAGTTTCAATTTCATTTGAAAGAATAGTTAATAGATTTTAGAAAACTTTAGCAAACTCTTGTTCTTACTATTGGCAAAAACCAATAAAAAGGATAGAAAGAAAGAAAAGAAAATAACAGACCGACAAAGTTGTAAAAGCGTCTACAGTGGCTAGTTATACTTTTGTTTTAAAAAAAACTACAAACATTCCTACAACCTGCTTTTTTTTTGTCATTGTGGATAATTTAAAGGTTTGGTAGCAAACAAAGCCAAATTGTATTAATTCTCATAGGAGTCTGAAAGTTAATAAAAAGTGGTAGGTTTACATGGGTCTGAGTGTATTTAGTCATTCAGTGTGAAGATATCAAATGTTGTCTGGTTAAGTTTGTCTTGTTTCAACATGTAAACTGCCAAACAAGCAAACATCACATCCTAGTTACTGTCTCTACGCTCAGCTCTTTAGAGATCATCCAGCGGTGCGATACCGACCTGGACACTTCCAACTGTGGAACCCATATAATAAACCTGGGGCTGTGCACTTGCTAAGAAACATCAATGACAAATATAACTGACACTCAGACTCCATCACTGCATCGCATACTTTCACACCTCAGCCTAAAATCAGCGTTTGCATGGGTCTATATTGCGTAGTCTAATGAATTATTGAGGCGCTATTCCAAAATCTAATCTTGTCAACGACTTAACACATTCACCATTCTGGGACCAAGTAGCTTCAATGTAAGTGAGAGAAAAAGAAAGTGAGGCCATACTGAGCTAGAGAAAAGGCAAAAAGTGAAATGTAGAGGTAATAGGCTGAATTTGTTGCTTTAGTAAAGATCTGTTCTAACTTTGGGAAACTATGAATGTACTTATCTATAGAATACTTTTCATATATGTCTTAAATGAAAATGCATTTCAAGTATCACTCCTCCGTGTTGCCGTTTGTGTTGTCACTTTCTCCAGAGCACTCAGCTTTGTAATAGAGGTTGTCCTTCCCATTCCTGGGTCTTGTCAACCCTCTGAGAGAGGCTCATTATCAACACTAGAGGATTCAAAGCAATGCTCTAATTGGGTGATGTAATTAAGGTTCCCAACAGTCAAAGTTTAATTAGCCTAGTGGGAAAAGCAGGTTATGTTCATAGGAACTTCAATCTGTTCCCTTTCCCAATTTTGCATCCTCCCCTCTTACGCTTCTCGCTCACAAACTCCCCCTGTATCTCTGTTTCACTCTGCATTTCTCTGTTCTGCATTGAGAGCAATAAAACGTGACACACATCTCAAAGAGGATCAGTCCTTCTAAATGCTTTCTGCTCATCTCCTCCTTTTGTTTTTCTCTCCACACCCAGTCTTGGCTCGCCACGACGTGCAGTAATGGTCGGCCCACAATCACCCTGAGCTCTCCATATCAACGGTCATCATTCATAGTTGAAATGCTCTTGGAGTTAAGTAAACAAGTTGCATCTCTTTAATTGTACAGTAAAAAATAAAGTAAAAAGACAAATGTTTTTTGTTGGATCATCTCAGATTATGTTATGGCATCAATTCGCCATAATTTCACTCCAGATTTTAATTTAATTTAATTTTTTTAAAATGATTTGATAAACTATTTTACTTATTGTAGGTGAGTCAGACCAGTAAAATCCTCCAGCACATCAAGAGGATTCTCAACGGGACTGAGGTCTAGACTCTGGGGGCTTGCTTTATGCTCCCTGAACCACTCACACACACACACACAATTTGAGCCAGATAAATACTGGCATTGTCATCTTGGAATATGCCTGTGCCAGCAGAAATAAAAAAGGACCTAGTTTTCAGAATATTCAGGTAGTCAGTTGTCCTAGTTTTTGAGGCACATAATGTTGCTGAACCCAGACCCGACCAATTGAAGTAACCTCGGGTCTCAACATTACCCGCCCTACATCTCTCATCAAGCTCTAAGCATGATGGAGGCATCGTGTCATCTGCCAAACAAGAGGGCTCTCATCAGTCTGGAACACGGTAAATCAGGATATAAGAGTCCAATCTCAAGTCCACGGCGAGTCCACTACTGATCAAAGTCCAAGTCGAGTCCAGTCCAAATCGGTCAGGTGTTGGCTGTTGGCATCTCCACACATATGTGAAGTTGTTCACTTAAAAAAAAAACCCATAATACTCCTGGAAACGTATGCAAGCCTTTGCATAGCACTTCTCCTCTAATTACAGGATAGACTAATTACCAAACTTGAAGCCTAGTACTCAACAAAGTTTTCCTCAAAAGTGACTGATAGTGTGATCAATAACATTTACAATAACTTACAAATGAACGATTTAGCTGAAAGGCCAATTGCACGCCATGATGGTGGTTAGTGCCACCGACAAACTGTGCTAATAGTACTGAGTTTTAACTACAGATGCAGCATCGGGCCAGCAGCCAGTGAAATAAGACAATAAAACTTTAATAAAACTATAACAGCTGCTTCCATGGGTGAATTTGGCCAGATGACAGCTGAACCTGGAAGTTGATGTTCACAAATAGGAGATTTGACAGTACACTTCTTAAATTAAAATAAAAATCAATTTCAAGGACGTCACAAGTCTGTCATTTACATATACACACACACACACACACACACACACACACACACACACACACACACACACACACACACACACACACACACACACACACACACACACACAAGGACAGTCAGAAGTTAAACTGAAGCTTGGTTGAAATGTCGTTCTGAAGGCATTTCCCTATCACACAATAACTGCTGGCCTGTGTTTGTGCAGCAACGATGGAAAGGCAACATATGCTGAAGACAATGTTGATTCTTCTCTCCTTGTCCACAGCTCCCACAGATACTTCTTTCAACCTTGCCTTGTCTTGCCTTACTGTTGCTGCAGGTGGAAGGTGTGATAGGGAGCATGTGCATGCACAAAACTGTGTTCATCGTGTCTCAGGAGAGAAAACTACACCCACAGATGGAGGAAGGCAAGCGTCTGTCTGGAAAGGTGAGCATGTCTGCTACTGTATGCAAGTCTGTTTGTGTGGGCAAAGAGAGAGATGGTTGCATTTCTCCACAGGGGATTAGGTCTGGGTATAGCATCCACCGAAATACTCATATTTCTACTTTAGATGAGAGGGGAAATGAGGCTCTATTTTGGTCCCAACCACCTACAAAGAAAACCGCAAGAGAATGCTTCTCACCAGTTTCTGAACACAGTTTCAGATCAGCTTCTCCTTATACAAACACACTGATATGCACTGTAATCTCCTGCTATTTACAGTCCAACAAACCCTAATCCTTACAATTCTTAGGAACTTCAGTGCTGTTCAGAAACATGCATTATTATGATTTTCTTTTCTTTTTTATTTTTAAATTGTGAGGATTTATCTTGTTATGTTCAAATTATTTAAGTATTTTACCATGTCTTTGAGGTTTTCATATAATAAGTCATCTTCCAGTTTGGAGGTTTACATGAATTCAATTGAATTTGATATAAAACACATGCCTATTAATACTTTCATTGGTCAACAGAGAAGAAAAGTGCAAATCAAAGCACAGATTTGAATGATGCCTAATAGTACCTGCACTTTCTATAATTATATTTCTTTGACATTAACACACCACCACCATAAATGGTCTTATTGTATGATGTTTCATTATTGGTTTTATCAAACCCATGTAAAGCAATTTAGTGTATATATATATATATATATATATATATATATATATATATATATATATATATATATATATATATATATATATATATATAAATAAAAGACTTGTCAGTGAGGATATTGAAGAATAAAATGTACATCTGCATGTGCCGTGGTTCCTTGAGTCTTCAGGGATTTACCGTACAGGTTGGAGTAGTTTGTATTACACTGCTTCACTGTATGAACATGGCTCTTGGCAGTTTTCAACAATGCCCAGCTTAATAGAGGTACAAACCGCAGAGTCCGAGTAAAACACATGGCTTTAACTTTTCCCTCCTGCCATGGTGACAGAGCATTGCTGCACCCACTGTTGACACAAATTGCGGCTCAGACACCAGGCCGTCTCGGCTACGACTGTGTGCCACACAGAACAAGCTGCGGTTCCATGTTGAAACTGTCCTCTTTATTGAAGTTGGGGCAGGGGTCTGGGTAAACGCCAGAAATTACCACTTGGCTGAGCAATTGAGGGACTACAATGTGGCTGACTGCCTATTGCTTTCAAAACCAATAAGAAAAAGGCTTGCAGGGTGTACATCTGGCATACCAGAGCTGCATATGGCAGGTTGCACAATTAAAAACGCTATTTTATAAGTGATAAAACACAGTATTCTTGATAGGTTTTTGTTTGTTTGTTTCTGGCTAAAGTACATTAAAATTAAACTTCCTGAGTTGACTCACCATTTCCAGGCTCACACTCCTCCAAATCTTCGTCATCACTAGGACATTCAGCCGAAGCAACTAAGAGGTCATCTGCATTCTGTTGGGATATGGAGGAGATGGTGTCACATTTGCAAATTTCAAACAATGGAAATGGAGACAATAAATGAGGTTAGTTTTGGTTGATGCAAAGATCACGGCAGAAAAAGTGACAGCTGGTGTGGTGTAGATAATATATAAGGCCCTAAATCAAAGCCGTCACATGATTAGTTGCATTTGCATCTTCATCGGCTCTGACAGTCAGCTCCATCTTGCATATGAGCAGCATTAATTTCAGAAGACAAGCAGAACCAACATTCCACATTACATGATAGTAATGTGGAATGTCAACATCCTAAAGACTGGAATATAAAATTAAAGGTAAGAATACTTTCAGTCTAGGAGGGTTTATGTTTCTGACGGTGCACTGGCACCTTGGTTAGTTTGTAGTGAAAGTCAGTATCATTGGATACAGACTTTCACTACAAACTAAAATTCATAAAGTTTGTAGGTAAAAACATAAGAAAACAAAAAATCAAACTTCTTGTTAACTTTTACATGAAGATTTATTGCAAAGCAGTTTGCTGGTGAGGGCAAAGAAAATCTGTAGGTGTTTTGTAAGTAGCATTTATGTAAGGAAAGGTGGAGAGCTTATAGGAAAGTAAAGCGAAGTCTGACCAAACATCACCAATCAGAGGTGCAGCCTAACAGCAGGTATTCACTCTGCTGTGTGAGCAAGAGACTCAGATGGTGCATGACTATTATTTAATTTGAAATGGTAAACGTACTGCATAATTTAACACATTTTAAAAACATATTTAATCACACACACACTGCTTTCTATTCTATTTATGGAGCATGTTAATCTATCATATAACAATATACATCTGTAATGATGTATTGCTTGGTTGGAAGTACAGGAGGTGCAGCAGCAGGGATCTTAAAATAAAAACTAATAACGTTTGAAAAGGCGCCTACAATTTAGTGGCTGAGGTTTGTACTTCATGGCCTCACTGAACTCCTTTCAGACCTGAGTTTTTGCCACCTGGGTTGTCCGAGCCCGGCTTCCTTGGCCTGCTGGTACCGTTCAACTGCGTCAGGAGTCCCACAGACCAACATGGCCCGGTAGGACTCCTTCTTCAGTCTGACAGCATCCCTTACTTCTGATGTCCACCACCGGTTTGGGGATTGCTGCCACAACAGCCACCAGAGACCCTGCATCCACAACTTCGAGCTGCCGCATTGACAATGGAAGCAGAGAACATGGTCCACTCGGATACAATGTCCCCAGCTTCCCTCAGAATCTGGGAGAAGTTCTCCGTGAGGTGAGAGTTGAAGACCTCCCTGACAGAGGGCTCACCTAGACAATCCCAACAGAACCTCACAATACGTCGGAGTCTGCCTGGTCTGTCCAACTTCCTCCTCCACCAGCGTACCCAACTCACCACCCGGTGGTGATCAGTTGACAGCTCAGCCCCTCTCTTTTCCTGAGTGTCCAAGACATATGACCAGCTCAAAGTCGATCATTGACCTCCGGCCTAGGTTGCCCTGGTGCCACGTGCACCGTTGGTCACCCTTATGCTTACACATGGTGTTCGTTATAGATAGACTGCGATTAGCACAGAAGTCCAATAACAGAGCACCACTCGGCTTCAGATCAGGGAGGCCGTCCCTCCAGGTATCCCTGTCATTGCCCATGTGAGTGTTGAAGTCTCCTAGTAAATCATGGCATCTCCAGTCGAAACACTATCTAGTACCTACAAGAGCCTACTGGAAGCAGCCCATGTCGCCGTTTCGGGCTGGGTAAAGACCCAGCAGCCTCAGCGCCAGCATTTGAGCCCCAACCCAAGGCCTGGCTCCACGGCGGGGCCACGGTAACGCCAATCCGGGCGATGTAATGGTCCTTGTTATTTTCCTGTTCACGAGTGGGCTTGCTTCAATTCAATTCAGTTTTATTTATATAGCGTCTATTACAACACAAGTTGTCTCTAGGATCTTTCCAGAGACCCAGAACATGACCCCGAGCAATTATTGCATAAACAACGGCAGGTAAAAACTCCTCTTTAAGAGGGAGGAAACCTTGAGCAGAAAGCTCCTGCTGAAGGCCAGCCGGATAGATTAGGAAAAGATAGGTCCGAAAAAAGGGGTGAGGGGCACCACTCAGTGGATCATATTGGTGTCTTCCTGCAGCAGGCCTATAGCAGCATATCTACGCCAAAGCTGTGTTGAAGACCAGCTGCTCCAGTCTGGTCCTGGAGCTGCAGCTGTGACTACTGGTCCTAACACACTAAAGTTTACACCAACTATTTGCTTTATTAAACAGAAACGTTTTAAGTTTGGTTTTAAAGGTGGAGGTGGTGTCAGCCTCCTGAACCCGTCCTCCAAATCTACATCTGGATCTTCCAGGAACTACGAGTAAACCTGCACTCTGAGAACGGCAGCTCTATTAGGAACGTAAGGAACTATCAGTTCTTCCAAATATCACGGCGCTAGGCCATTTTGGACTTTATATGCAAATAATAATATTTTGAATTGGATTCTGGGTTTTACGGGGAGCCAGTGGAGGGAGGCGAACACCGGAGAGATGTCTCATGACATGCTTCTGCATGACTCACGGCTGCACATGCCAAACCCTCCTTCCCCTCTTTTCCACTTGTCTGCTTCTGGTTGTTATTCAAGATGGGGGTCACCCCATAGAAAATGGAGGGCTTTTATCAGCATAATTGATTCAAGTGCCACAATGCTCGGTAGGGTTTTCTCTCTGTTATTAATCCATGGCATGGGTGATATCTTTTATTAATCAGATTGTGTCAGTTTGACTGTGTATTCCCATCACCTGCCTCTGTCAAATGGGCTTAATGATCCAGTCCACAGTATCCCTGCAATATCTCTGTCTAATAGACACTTGCGTTTTTTATTCTGAATGTGCAGCTGTGTCACTTTTCCTGACTCAATATGTACAGCTCATACTATATATTTTTTTAATGTGCACCTCTGAAAATTAGGCAACCAGAATGGCAAATAAAGCCCATAACAGGCTATTTTTGTGTCCATAAATGTAAACAAAAAAAAAAAAAAAAAAAAAAAAAAAAAACTTATGTAAGCCAAAATACTGGCAAAATGTCGAATGGTTGAGCTGGAGATCACTGACTGTAATTTTCTGCAACATCTGTGACACACTTGTAAACCCCAATTCACAACTTGCCCTGCTATTATATCCAGAACAGCCTATAATAGCAACACTGGCTGTAATTTATCAGATGATGAACTGTCACAAGGCCCACTAACCACATGTGCTGATAATTTTGAAGGAGACCTGGAAGAGTAGCTCCAAACTTAATTTGACCTTCTTTCCCCATCAGTTCTCGAGGACAATCTAGAAGGAGGAAACCTTGACCTGTGCCACATCGATCCGGAAAACCTCAAACAGATTTAGGAACACCTGACCTGCCCCCACCTCAAAACAGCAGGCAAGGCATACGGTGAGATCTTTGTTTTATAATGTCTTGACAAAAAGTATGGGTTAGAATGTGACAAGTGATGCCTCCAATTGTTTCACAGAAACCGGCTTAATCAAGGATTGAAGGGAGAAAAAATAATCTAAAACCGGCTTCCCTTCCACAGACACATCAAAAGGTAGATCTTTTATTCCAAGCATCAAAGCACATTATTCCACAATGATCAAAGCTGCAGCACACTGCTTTTGAAAAAATTTAAATTTGGGTTACCACTCGCCTGCTCTCCGCCAGCCAGTCTTCACTGTGATTTGCCAGATGCTGGGAATATTCATTATAACACCATGTTTCGCTTAAATTTTGCCCATTGCTCTATTTCTTTGAATTTATATACTTTTTGCTTTCTTACCCACTTATTGTATTTCACAATGAAAAAATGGGCAGTCTTGAACTGCAGCTGCAAATTTAAATTCTCTTCTCCACACATTTACCTTCATGTTTTTGTCTACAGTGACTTGAATACATTTTGCTACAGACTATCAAAAAGAAAAATTACCGAGCAGGTTAATTTTGAGATTCCACTCACTTTTTGTGTCAAATATGTCAACGAAATTGAAGATGATAACTACATGCTTCATGCCAAAATGCTCATTTAGTGGAACCAGATTGTTTTCTGGCACTGGTCTGGCTCTTGGTCTCACTGGGAGAATTGTAAGTTATTCATAGCTGCAGAATGACTCTAACTGTAATTAGAGTATGTTAAACATACAATTTACATATTTGTTTCCAGGACAGATATATCAGACTGATTGTTACTTTTGCTTACATGTCACTGCAAAGTTCCTCCTCTCTGTTGCCCCCCACTCACAGAACCCAGAACAGTATCACAGATCTCCTCAACCGCGTTTTTAACCTTGTTTTCAAGCAGCCAGTTTCAGGGAGGAGAATGAGTCTTTTTCTTACAATAAGCGACAGCAAATACAACATGATGTGAAATTGAGTGTCAATAAAGGTGGGAGAAGTGGATATTTCAACAACCCTGTATCAAAAAAAGTTGAAAGTAAAACTTTGTCACATCACAATTTCTCTTCATAAACTAAAAAAACAACATTCTGGCATTGACAACACCAAGTGAAGAAATCTTCAGGCCACGTTTGTCAGGTTTCTCCAGCGAATGAGCCTTAAGTGGTACAAAAGTACGAGATCATCATTGCTGCCTTGTTTAATTTTGAAATGATACCTAAAAGACAGGTCAAGAATGCACAAAAACCAGTCCAAGATGTTTTGAGTGTGAATATTTTCCTTTTTTATGTTGAACAATGAAACTGTCTTTTCAATAACATTTGTTTGGAATAAATTGTGAAAATGCATTTCAAAAATGGCAATGACAAATGCCAAAGAAAAAAGTTTGTGACATGAAAGAAGAAATATATTTTTTTGTTTATTATTTGCAAATAAATTAAAGTAAAGTAAATCTAAGCACTTTTTTTTTAAATCTTCAGAAAATGCCTTGAATTACAGTTTCCATATGGTGCCAAATCTTTCTGCTTTGGGGTTGCATATGTGAGCTCGGTAATACTAAATCACTACACTGCATTTTTTAAACTTGACCACTTTTCATTTTTTGTCTTTCTAAATGTCAATCAAGTGGGGAGTTTGCTATCAGAGGATTCAGTAAGTGTACAGTGGTACCAGGCAGCCTCATCTGGACCTCTGAATCGACTATTTCCCCGAGTCTGCAATGATGAGGAGAATCTGGCTTCGCTGTGAGCAAGGAACAATACACTTACTGGCCAATATTATTGTCTGATAGCATCAGATTATATTGATATATAGATTACTGTCTGATTTTATGTCTGTTTCCCATCAGACAATAATATTGATATTAATATTATGAATAAAACATTGGTATACTGGCCAGTCCAAACAGGAGTGAAGTATATTTCCTAGTGATACAAATAGATCCTGTTAGGGATTTTCAGGAGGGAAGTGGCCCGCTCACCCACCACGGGTGTAATGGTCCATGTGGGCAAAGGCAGCTCCCTACTGTTTCCTAATTGTTGCTTACCTTAATTGTAGTTTCAGTACATGTCATTAGGCTGTAAATCACAGGGTCTCAAATACATGCATGTGAAGCAGAGTTATAAATATAATAGTTTTAACACCCAAGTTGATCATACTCTTTCTGACGCAGGGCTTATTTCTCATGTTGTTCCGACCCTCCCCAGCCTTTGTTGATCTGCACTGGGTGTGTTGTAATGTCTCGCATCCCAGTGTGCCACATTTCTTCTCAGAGGAAATCAAATTGCAGTTGTAATTGCTGTAATAAGACCAGCCGCAGAAAGCCGTGCTGTAACTCTGCTTTAAGCTGAGAGCTGTTTGAACATTTGAAGTTGGCTGAAGGCTTACAAACAGACGGACGGATGCCACGGTACCAGAGACGTGACTGTTTGACCTCACAGCTGACACAAGATTTCTTTTGAAATTTGTACGTCTTCATTCAAGTCAGGCCATCTGCTTCCTTTGCTATGCTCTTTAATCTTTCAAATATTATTTTCAGCACTTTTAAGATTTTAAGGGATTTTGGAAGCCAATTAAAAATAACTGCCAATTTTCCAACACAATGCACAACGCCAGCATAACTTCCAGGCTCAGTGACTCAAATCCCAGGTTCCTTATAGCTCGTTCCCCTAAACTTTCAATATGAACCATGCAAGCAAGCTTGGATCATGAGATCATCATTGCTCACCTGTGTGACACTGTCCCTCATTGTAGGCGAGCGTTGTTTGCGCGTGGTAGTTGTAGCCATGGTGGTAGTTGTCTCCATGATTGTGGTGGACATATCAGCCAGTGGGGTGGTGGAGGTGGTGTCAGTAGTGAGCACTGAGGGCACATCCCCCACCAGTCGCAGATTGCCGTGGGTCTGGACATTGGGGTCACCCTCAGCTGCTAGTTTGAGCACCTGCAAGCCATTGTAGTACAGGCCAGAGATCTGGCCCTGGAAGTGGCGCCCCTTCTCTCCACCACCAATTTTGATGAATGCCTGGCTGTTAAAGATGGTCAGCTGCCGACCTGATATGCAAAGAAGTCAGAGCAATGAAGGAGAGAGGAAGTTGGAGGTAAGACAGGAAAGGTCGTGAAAAAAAGGGAAGAAAAAGAGAGAAAATAGCAAAAAAATCCAAATCAGCTTACAATCACCTGGTGAGTAAAATACAGGCACCGTGTTAACACAGGAGAATGAAAAAAGTTCCAGATTACATGACATTCCTGGGTAACAATTTAGGGAGATTGGACCCAGGTTTTCAGCTGTTGCCACCATTATGGAGCTGGGCACGTGCCACATTCCCAGAAAGATAGCCTAAATCTGGTAGTCAAATAGATTGCAGGGACAGTTGCGGATTGACCCTGAGACTGATGGTTCACAGCAAAAGGCATCTGATTTGCCCTGAGATGGAATATATTTGAACAGTACTGGGTCTGTGTCATTGACCTCTGATGTACCTGATCTGCAAGATGATAAAGTACCTCTGCCAGCAGAAAAAATGTCACCCCACTGCCATCCAAAACAGGGAAAATTAGATCCTCATTGGAAGGAAATGTTTTATTCATTGAGGGCTGTCTACTCTGTGGTCATTATCATTCATCTGGATGGATAGATGGATGAAGGGAAGATGGGGTCAACTATTAAACCAGGGTCCAATACTAATGTGTTACCAGGATGTGCTGTGAAAGAAAAGACCGAGCAGTCTGACTGGTGTAGTTTTTCTCCCTGTATTTTTCTGCTGATGTCAGTTTAAGTTTGATGTATAGTTTTTCATTTTTGCATCCTCCTCCTTCAAGGGTTTCCAATCACACCATTTGAACCATTGCAAACTTTGATCCCCATTATGAGTCATAAGAATATAACTAAAGTGGACGTTGAAGCCAAAACCTCTGGAAATATGTGGGCTGGAAATGAACTACCTGAGGTAATAACTCAGAAGAGAAGAAAGGGAGAAACTGAAAAGCTTTCTGTCCCTGCAAGAAGAGAGGGACTGTGTCAATGTTTGAAGCGAATACACCATCTGGGAAGATGCTGGGACATCTCTGGGAATTAGAGAGCCATGCGACCTAAATGTACATGGATACATACTGTGATGGTTTCCTTGGTTGTAGTTGTGTTGAACTGTGACAAATGTGTGTGTAACTGTTTTTGCAGAGGTTCTGGAAAGATAAAGCTACTCCACTGAGATGAGCCATTATGCATTTCATTTCATTATCACATCATTGCGCCCATCTGAAACCCACAGCAGCCCTAGTTCCTGTCCCTTAAGTCTATAATGATAAGACTGAATGTATGATGTCCTCGGAACCGGCAACATCAACAGCTGAGTCTGATAATTAACTCATTATTTATCAAGTTATTTTGCAGGTGGATTGTTGCATAAAGTAGGTATAACATGATAGAACATCAGCCAGAAAAACACGAGAGGATAATAACCACAATTGCACATATAGACGTTAACTTTAAATTACAGGCATTTAGGTTACATATGCACATCATTCCCACCCCTGCCCCTGTGTGCATACGGATCCACAAGTCAGCCCAGAAGGTCTCCTGTGTTATTCAGTTCAGTTCTGACGCGTCATGTTGAAGACACACATGATAATCATCACTTTTGGATGCCGTTTACCAAACAGCTCAGTTTCTCCCACAATAAAAGTCAGCAGAGGACTTTTACTCTGGTGTCAAGCGCATAGGAGTCAGATTTGCAATTTAAATCACAAGTATTCAATAATAATTTATTGAGTATCAAATCTCTCTCTCTCTTACTCTCTCTCTCTCTCTCTCTCTCTATCTCTGTATATATATATATATATATATATATATATATATATATATATATATACATATATATAATCACATATAAAAAAAACAACCTAAGAATTTGCTTGAGACCCATTTCGTGTTTTCACTTTTTTCTTTTTTTGGGTTACTATTGAAAAAAATACTTGTGTGTGTGTGTGTGTGTGTGAGGGCATTATGGCAGCTATTTATGCTTTGATCTCATTTGAGAGAGGAAAAAAAGAATAGGGGAAAGAAGAAAGGTGCCCTCTAGAAGAGATGAAGGGAAATCAGTGTTTGTTTTCGTATCTGTCTGGTCAGGAGGAGACTCTAACAGGGCCTGATGAAGTTATTGTTTCAGGGTCTGCCGGGTCAAATCAAAACTGACATGTAGGTTTAGAGCCAATTTTAGAGGCAGACATGAGTGTGGTAGGGTGTATATTAAAGGGATGGGGCAGTACAAAAACAAGCCTCTGCATGACATGCAATCACAGAACTTAGTGACAGCGCTGGATGTGACACTGCCACAGAGAATGTATGTAATGTGAAGGTACATAATGACTTATGAAATATGTCAGTGATGGCTGGCTTTTTCTAGGGGTATTCAACCGAAATGTATTTACACGTGGCTCTTCGCTACGGTTATGTGTGATGTACTCATCACATGATGATGTTGTACTGGATGATTCCCCTGGGATTGGGAGGTGGCTTGATTGGGAAGCTATCACCTTAAAACCTTGTGTTTTTTAATGTGGTAGGTGTTTAAGGAGCTGTGGCAGAAACTTGTGGAAGGGACCCTTTGGTTGGGGTGAGGGGTTTGGCATCCAGCCTCTCATATACCAGGCATTCAGAGCCTCACACAGCCAGAACCAACCGCAGTGTAGAGACCACAATGATCTGGAGTTTTTCATGTCTCACTCGGAGTTGCTATAATTTACAATCATAGGTATCCTCACAATTTTTCAGCTGTTACTAACTGAATTTGAGGAGTTTTACAGGCATGATAATAAAAAATGATCAAAAGCTTTAAGGTGTAAAGAATCACTTTTAGCACTGACAGGGCAGAAACACCTGTCAGGTAAAGTTTTGGGTCCAAGTTAAACTACTGGAAGGCAGTTCTACTCTCCATGTCCCTCTTTGACTCAGAGGAAAATTTGATAAATTTTAATTTATGTTAAGTAGCATTTTGGCAGCTGTAGTTACTCAATTTAAGATATCAGTCTTTAGTAATCTATTATGATATAATTGTAAAGTTTATTTTTTTGTTTTGTTCATGGTTTTCTTTCAGCAGTGGAGTTCTGAGTTCTCCTCAGTCATCCGTACTGGCTCAAACGGTGATGGATGGTGGGATCTCACACTAATGTACCTTGACCTTGGAATCCACTTTGAATCTCTTTGGACGTTTTTCTGGGCTCAATGCTACCATTTGTATTTTCCATCTCTTCAATTATCCAGGAAGGTTGTGGACCACAACTCAAAAGCAATTTCGGACAGTCATTTTTTAGTAAATTAGAATTTATCAATACTTGTTGTTAGTTTCCAGTTATTTCAGTAGCCAAGGTGAGTTTTTACTTTCTTTACTGAAAGGGTACCTACAAATTCATCCACATCCACACATCTTAATATTAAAATGTACATAGTAAATTAGCAATATTAAGACTATTAAATATAATTTAATCTTTTTATTCCACCGGAAACTTCCCATTTACATACAAAGTGCTTGAGAAGGAGAAGGAGAGGCAATGCTGATGGATAGTGAGTAAAAGGGGACGTGTGAGATGACAGGAGGAAAAAGAGGATGACAGTCAAAGAGCGCAGACACAGAGTGAGTATTCATATGGATGGAATGTCACAAAAGAGGTAGTAAGGATGTGGGAGGAAGGGATGACTTGTTTGATGAAAATATCAACAACGAGAGAAATTTTACTGTAAACTTGTTTGTAATGATTTTACAATTTCCAGGTTGCAGACAAATTACTACACTCAAAAGAAAATCATGAAGAGCCTTGACTGAGTAGGTGCATGTGCCTGTGATTATTGTTAGATGTGAGATGGGATACAGAAACTGTCCTTTGTCCTACGGTATATCCTTAGGCTTAAACAACATCAGATATATTAGGACATAGCAATATTATTGCAAGCTTTAAATTTGGTCCCATGCAAATTGTATTTTCCATGACGTAATAACAACAAACAAAAGCATTGTTTGTTGGTCATAGTCGTGTAAAAAGTAGCACTCTAAGGTCACAAACCCTCAAACAATCTTCAGTCTGCGGATCAAAATCTTAATTAATAGTCTTGTAAGAACGTTGAAGATGTAAGAGGGTGTCATATGTTGGTCTTTTAAAAATCTTTCAAAGTCAGCCTTAAAGATATATATATATATATACAGTATGTGAGGTGGGAGACAAGACAAGAGAAAGAAAACATGTATGGAATAAACATGTGTGGATTGAACAAATTTTGACCCAAATTTTTAATTGCAATCTGCTAATCACATGAGTAACTGTGGCAGTGATAATGTTTTTCTGAAATGTGCCTTTCTGAGCCTAAAGCTTTAGCTTCCTGCGGGGTATGTTGTTGCAGTCCTCGATGTTTGATCAGGAGGAAGTGCTCATACAGAAGAACTTGGTAACCACTGAAAAGGCAAGAATGCTAAAATAACTGCTCTGCTCTGCCAGAGCAATAATGCTGTAAAAGAAGACTTCCCCTAAGATTTAGTAGATAATTTAAATGACAATTTTCCTTTTACTGAAAAACAAAAACTTGCTAAGTGATTAATTTAAGGGTAATTCAACATCTCATGCAAATATTGCTCAAGAAAAATGCAAAGAATGCTGGAAACATTCTGGCGACATCCAAAGGATGTTAATAAATGCTAAATGGATGGTTGAAGTAGGAAATAAAGTACTAAATAGCCATATTCATGAAAATAATAAGGAACTTGGAATAAAATATGTTTTGTTCTTGTTACAATTTTCAGTTTTAACTATAATTAGTAATTTTCTTAAAAAAACATAGTCCAACTGAACTCTATCAAAAACAGATAACGCTTTATCAAAAATATGCCAATATAAAAGCCATCACTTGGATTTCTCCACTGTGATTCATTAATTGACTCCAGATTAAAAAGCTTTTATTAGATGGGTGCAAGTTTCACCATTTATATCTGATGTTCGTTATAAATGCTTAAAGAGCAAAATTCTATTCAGATTGTGTCTTTTACCAAACATGAACAGGTGTAAAAGTTGTTCCTGTTACAGGAGTTTCTTCAAATTTGAAGCTGCAACTAGAACAGCAGCAAAGCATCAGCTTTTTCTTTTCGGCTTGTATCAGATGGGCTATGTTTGGTAATTACTAGCTGAGCTGAGCCAAACCAGAGCCTGGTACTGGCTTTGTCCATGCTTGGCTTGCCAATGCAGAGATTGTTTGTTTGAGGCTATGAAATAATAGCTGCATATCTGCCACAACCCTTACAACGTACCATAGGTGCAGAGGAGGCGAAAGGACAGCAGCTTGAACCTGGAGGAGGTGATTGCTAGAGGGAGAGGGGACGGGGTTGCGGGGAACTGACGAAGAAAGTGTATATGAGGGGATGTGAAAACGATTGCAGGCAAGAGAACAGAGAGCAGTATCTCTCATCCACCACTGTCATCATTACGCCTCTCTCATCCTATTTCAACTTGTGTTATCTCACAGAGAAAAGGCCTGCCATATGGTTTCAAGGCACTTCGGTCTCAAATGTTTTCTCTTTGCTTAGTTGCAGGGTGGGAGGGATGGCCCAGACTTCACCTCCCTCAACACACTGCTCTTTGACATGAAGAAGAGACAGTTGGATTGTTTGCATTTATAGTCTTTATGAGTTTTTTTTTTTTTTGTACAAATTCTGCAAGCACATGCAGAATTTCTAGTGTCAGAATCAGCAAACCAGAACACCCTACTTAATTTGTTACTTTAAAATAAATGAATGAATAAATGTTGAAAGAGAGTCAAAGAAGAACCATGTACAATGGGGGTTGGCTGAGATGCTTGAAAATGTCACTTATGAAGTGTTCTTAAGTTATCTTCTGTGCACAAGGCTCTCTTAATTAAGAAAGCATGTTGCTCTTAACTAAACTAAAAAGTGTTTAACAATGTAGTATCAGAATCAAGTGTGCCATGATGTTTCTATAAGTGTTGTATGATATACTCATTGGGGTATGATTGCAAAAATCAAATTTCAGCTGTATGTAGAGTGAATGTATAATAGTGCTGTACTGTGACTGGTCATGTGAATGGGTAAATGACGAAATACAATACTTACCTCAGCTCATGAATGAATAAATGTTGAAAGAGAGTCAAAGAAGAACCATGTACAATGGGGGTTGGCTGAGATGCTTGAAAATGTCACTTATGAAGTGTTCTTAAGTTATCTTCTGTGCACAAGGCTCTCTTAATTAAGAAAGCATGTTGCTCTTAACTAAACTAAAAAGTGTTTAACAATGTAGTATCAGAATCAAGTGTGCCATGATGTTTCTATAAGTGTTGTATGATATACTCATTGGGGTATGATTGCAAAAATCAAATTTCAGCTGTATGTAGAGTGAATGTATAATAGTGCTGTACTGTGACTGGTCATGTGAATGGGTAAATGACGAAATACAATACTTACCTCAGCTCAACTCAACTTTATTTATAAAGTACTTTAAAAACAACACAGTTCACCTAAGTGCTGGACACAAACATGTGTTCATAGAAAAACATAACAAAAATTAAATACATGTAAAACAAATATAAACATGAACACATAAAACAAAAAAAAAACAATATGATAAAACGCCAAAACTAAGATCTCAAACTGATTTTAAAGTCAAAGTGAAAAGGTATTTTTTATGGGAGGATTTAAAGACGGGACGTGAGTCGGTCTGCCTGATATGTGAAGGTTCCACAATTTTGAGCCAGCAACTGAGAAAGTGTGGTCAGCTCTAAGTTTCCTTTTAGTGCTAGAAACGACTAACAATAACTGATCTGCTGACCTGAGGGAGCGTGAAGGAGTCTATGACTGAAACGGGTCAGACAGATACTTTGGAGCGAGACCATGAAGACATTTAAAAGCAAATAAGAGAATTTTAAAATCAATGCGTAAACAAACTGGAAGCCAGTGAAGTGATGCTAAAATGGGAGTAATATGTAGTTGATAATATGTAGTTGATGTAGTTGATCTGGCTGACACCAATGTAAAATGTAGTACAATAATCTAACTGTGTTGTGATAAAAGCATGGATTAAAATCTCAAAGTAGTGTTGAAAAGTAAAGGCTTAACCTGGCCCCGTTTCCGTAGGTGAAAAAAGCTGGACTTGACCACCGAACTAAAATGGTTATTAAAGGTACAGTTGATGTCCAGTTTTACACCCAGGTTTGTTGCTGTTTCACATCCATCCATCCATCCATCCATCCATCCATCCATCCATCCATCCATCCATCCATCCATCCATCCATCCATCCATCCATCCATCCATCCATCCATCCATCCATCCATCCATCCATCCATCCATCCATCCATCTTCTTCCGCTTATCCGGGGCCGGGTCGTGGGGGCAGAAGTCTAAGCAGGGATGCCCTGACCTCCCTCATCCCAGACACTTCCTCCAGCTCTTCCGGGGGAATCCCGAGGCGTTCCCAAGCCAGCCGAGAGACATAGTCCCTCCAGCGTGTCCTGGGTCTTCCCCGGGGCCTCCTCCCGGTGGGACATGCCTGGAACACGTCTCTAGGGAGGTGTCCAGGAGGCATCCTATACAGATGCCCAAGCCACCTCAGTTGACTCCTCTCAATGTGAAGGAGCAGCGGCTCAACCCCGAGCTCCTCCCGAATGAGCTTCTCACCCTATCTCTAAGGGAGCGCCCAGCCACCCTGCGGAGGAAACTCATTTCGGCCGCTTGTATCCGTGATCTTGTCCTTTCGGTCAATACCCAAAGTTCATGGCCATAGGTGAGGGTGGGAGCGTAGATTGACCGGTAAATTGAGAGCTTTGCCTTACGACTCAGCTCCTTCTTCACCACGACAGTTCGGTACAACGACTGCATAACTGCAGATGCTGCACCAATCCGCCTGTCAATCTCACGCTCCATCTTTCCCTCACTCGTGAACAAAATCCCGAGATACTTAAACTCCTCCACTTGAGGCAGAACATCTCCACCTACCCGGAGAGGGCAAGCCACCTTTTTCTGGTCGAGAACCATGGCCTCGGATTTAGAGGTGCTGATTCTCATCCCAGCCGCTTCGCACTCGGTTGCAAACCGTCCCAGCGCATGCTGTAGGTCCTGGCTCGATGAAGCCAACAAGACAACATCATCCGCAAAAAGCAGAGATGAAATCTTGTGGTTCCCAAACTGGACCCCCTCCGGTCCCTGGCTACGCCTAGAAATCCTGTCCATAAAAATTATGAACAGGATCGGTGACAGAGGGCAGCCCTGCGGCCCAACATGCCCAACATGCACCGGAAACAGGTCTGACTTATTGCCGGCAATGCAAACCAAACTCCTGCTCCGGTCGTACAGAGACCGAACAGCCCATAGCAAAGGGCCCCGGGCCCCATACTCACGGAGCACCTCCCACAGGATACCACGAGGGACACGGTCAAATGCTTTCTCCAGATCCACAAAACACATGTAGACTGGTTGGGCATACTCCCATGAACCCTCCAGCACCCTGCGGAGAGTATGGAGCTGGTCCAGTGTTCCACGACCAGGACGAAAACCGCATTGTTCCTCCTGAATCCGAGGTTCGACTATCAGCCGAATTCTCCTCTCCAGTATCCTGGAGTAGACTTTCCCAGGGAGGATGAGAAGTGTGATCCCCCTATAGTTGGAACACAGTCTCCGGTCCCCCTTTTTAAACAGAGGGACCACCACCCCAGTTTGCCACTCCAGTGGTACTGTCCTCGTCCTCCATGCAACTTTGTAGATGCGTGTCAACCAAGACAGCCCCACAACATCCAGACACTTGAGGTACTCAGGGCGAATCTCATCCACCCCCGGTGCCTTGCCACCAAGGAGTTTACGGACTACCTCAGTGACTTCAGCTTGGGTGATGGAAGAGTCCACCGTACAGTCCCCAGCCTCTGCTTCCTCAGCGGAAGGCATGTCGGTGGGATTGAGGAGATCCTCAAAGTATTCCTTCCACCGTCCAACAATATCCCCAGTTGCGGTCAGCAGCCCTCCACCCACACCATAAATGGTGTTGGCAGGGTACTGCTTCCCCCTTCTGAGGCGCCGGACGGTTTACCAGAATCTCTTCGGTGCCGACCGATAGTCCTCCTCCATGGCCTCACCAAACTTCTCGCAGACAAACTCCCAGAGTTTTTGCTTCCCGGACCGCCCGAGCTGCGGCCTGTTTGGCCTGTCGGTACCTGTCGGCTGTGTCACGAGTCCGACGGGCCAACAAGGCCCGATAGGACTCCTTCTTCAACCTGACGGCATCCTTTACTTCCGGTGTCCACCACCGGGTTCAGGGATTACCGCCACGACAGGCACCTGAGACCCTCCGACCACAACTTTGAGCTGCCGTGGTAACAATGGAGGCAGAGAACATTGTCCACTCTGACTCAATGTCCCCAGCCTCCCTCGGAATCCGGGAAAAGCACTCCCGGAGGTGTGAGTTGAATACCTCCCTGACCGAGGGGCTCGGCCAGACGTTTCCAACAGACCCTCACAATACGTTTGGGCCTGCCCGGTCTGTCCCGCTTCCTCCTCTGCCAGCGCATCCAACTCACCACCAGGTGGTGATCAGTTGACAGCTCAGCCCCTCTCTTCACCCGAGTGTCCAAGACATGCGGCCGGAGGTCAGATGAAACGACAACAAAGCCGATCATTGACCTCCTGCCTAAGGTGTCCTGGTGCCACGTGCACTGATGGACACCCTTATGCTCAAACATGGTGTTCGTTATGGACAGACTGTGACTAGCACAGAAGTCCAATAACAGAACACCACTCAGGTTCAGATCGGGGAGGCCGTTCCTCCCAATCACCCCTCTCCAGGTTTTACTGTCATTGCCCACGTGGGCATTGAAGTCCCCCAGTTGGAGCACTATCAAGTACCCCTTCCACAGACTCCAAAAAGGCCAGGTACTCTATACTGCTGTTCGGCCTGTAGACACAAACAACAGTAAGGAACCTTTCCCCGACCCGAAGGCGCAAGGAAGCAACCCTCTCGTTCACCGGGGTAAACTCCAACACATTGCGGCTGAGGTGGGGGGCTATAAGCAGGCCCACACCAGCCCGTCGCCGCTCACCGTGGGCAACTCCAGAATAGTGGAGTGTCCAGCCCCTCTGAAGGAGCTGGGTTCCAGAGCCCAGGCTGTGCGTAGAGGTGAGCCCAACTATCTCTAGTCGGTATCTCTCAACCTCCTGCACAAGCTCCGGCTCCTTCCCCCCCAGCGAGGTGACATTTCATGTCCCCATTGCTAGGGTTTTGGTCCAGGGATTGAGCCGCCGAGGCACCCCGCCGCGACCGCTGCCCAAACCACATTGCACCGACCCCTCATGCTTCTTCCTGCGGGTGGTGAGCCTACGGGAAGGCGGGCCCACGTCGCCATTTCGGGCTGAGCCCGGCCGAGTCCCATGGGCAAAGACCCGGCCACCAGGCGCTTGCCTTCGAGCTCCAACCCCAGGCCTGGCTCCAGGGTGGGGCCCCGGTGACGCCAATCCGGGCGACGTAACGATCCTTGTTGGTATGTTCTGCATGAGGGATCTGTGAACCGCTCTTGGTCTGGCCCGTCACCGAGGACTTGTTTGCCATGGGAGACCCTTCCAGAGGCATAATGCCCCCGACAACATAGCTCCTAGGATCCTTCGGGCACACAAACCCCTCCACCACATTAAGGTGGCGGTTCAAGGAGGGGAGGTGGCGGTTCAAGGAGGGGGCTTCACATATTTACTTAAAAAGCCTTAGAGGCATCACTAGGCCCAAATAACATAACCTCAGTTGTGTAAGAAATTAAGTGACTTCCATGCCTTTATTTCATCAATACACTCTAGTAATTGCTTAGCACAACAAACTTTTTTATGCTTCAGTGGAATATATATTTGGCTGTCATCAGCATAAAAGTGGAATGAAATTCCATGTTTTCGGAGAACTGATCCAAGTGGAAACAAATATAGTGAAAAAAAATGAGGGCTGAGAATAGAACCCTGAGGCACTCCTCATGTAAGAGGTGCTCTGGAAGACTCCACAGCTCCAAGACGGACACAAAACTTCCTGCCAGTTAAGTAGGATCTGAACCAGCTTAATGTAACCCCCCAAAAGGCCACCCAGCTATCCAATCGAGACAGGAGGATATGATAGTCGACTGAATCAAAGGCTGCTGTTAAATCCAATAAAATCCAAACAGGACAGTGACCAGCATCTGTGGCTAAAAGAATGTCATTAAAAACCCTCAACAGAGCCAATTCAGGACTGTGGTGGGTTTTAAATCCAGACTGGAACACCTCAAGAATGGTGTAGTCTTCTAAAAATGTTATCAACTGGTAGTAAACAATTTTCTAAAGAACCCTAAAAAAAAAAGGGAGCTTAGAAATGGGCCTAAAATTTGAAAGTATGGAGGAAACTAAGCAAGGGTTCTTAATCAGTGGTGTTACACCGCATGTCTAAAACGTGAGGGTTCAATCTCATTAACTAGATTGTAAATAATGATATTGAGCACATAAGGTGCCAATTTAGGAAAAACAGTTTTAAAAAGACGAGGTAGAATTGGATCTTTAGGAGACCCAGAAGGCTTCATATGACCAATTAGTTCCTCCATAGAAGACAGACGGAAAAGTTCAAACTGGTCAAAAACAGCAGGGCAAGTGACAGAGATGGAGGAGTTAAATGAGGGCGGGTTGATATTTATAATCCTAATATTAATGAAACTCAAGAAGCTCTCACAAACCGTGGTTGAGTTCTCCAGGCAGGCTGTTTGTGGAACATTAAGAACAGAGTTCTGGTGGTTTTAAACAGAACCCGAGGATTGTGACGGTTACATACAATGATACACGAAAAATATTTAGTCTTGGCAGCTCTCATGGTTTTCTGATAGCATCGCCAGCTGTCCCTCAACATCTGAAAAGACACCTCTAATTTATATTTCTTTCATTACGCTCAGCTCTCCTGCACTCCCGAGTAGCCTCATTTAACCAGGGCTCAGATGTGGGCTTAGAAAGCCTTGTTTTCAGCGGAGCCACAGTATCTAAAACAGTTTGGCAGGTTGAATGACAGTGAGATGATATTTCTTCAATATCTGGCTTACAACACATAGTTTCAGTTAAAAAATAGAGATAAAAGCTGCAGAGAACTGAGCAGCTGTGGAGGAGCCCACGACACGACTGTGCTGCACCGGAGCTCATGTCCACACAACACGGGAGTGGCGTATCAAATACAAAAGGCGTGTGGTCTGGAAACGCCGCATCACAAACTTCAAGGCAGCAAACAGCAAAACCATGAGTTAAAACTAGATCAAGAGTCTGACCAAGTTCCTGCGTAGGGCCAGATACAAACTGTACAAGATTAAGAGTGAATGGCTTTTTAGAACAACAAACATGGATATTAAAATCCCTAACTATTAAAACACGGTCATATTTAGGCATTATCCCTGCCAAAAAACTCAGCAAAGTCCTCAATAAAGTCTTTGTTGTGCTTTGGTGGTTTGTATAACACAGCACAAAACACTGGGAGAAGAGGATCCGGCTCAAATAATACAATTTACAGCACTTTCAACCTGAGTGAGGTTAAAACAATACCAGACTTTAGAAGTGCGACACTATCACCGTTGTCATGTAGCTCAACACTGAAAGTAATCATAACGCCGTTTAGGAACTGTACAAGGATCAACTCCTTGCCAAAGGAAGATGTAAAGCTCATAATCTTTTGGTAGATTTTCTCACCTCCATGTTCATGCGTTAAAGGAGACACCTATGGGAAATCAATTCTTTCTGGTTACAACCCTAAATCAGAAAAGCTGGGATGACAGAGGGTAAAAAAGCAGTATATAGCAGAGTATATGTCATTTTCCTCCTTTCAGCTTCAATTTATTTTTAATATCCATATCCATTGTTGCATTTCAGGCCAGCAAAATGTTCTGAAAAAACTGTATGTGAGCAATTTGGGGGCTGTGAGCAATGATACTCTTTAAAGAAAGTTTGAAGGCATTGACATGTTTCTCCTACTTTCTTACATCATTATACATTTCTAGGAGTCTTTATGAATTTAATGGGAAAGAATGTAAGTCTAAACTGCAACTCTGATAGCAGCATTGTAGACGAATGTATGCTGTCCTGGAAGATAACAATCCTTGCAGGAATGTCGACATGATGCTGAATCTCATTCTGTACACATCACAACGACGTAGCAGTGGAACTCACAACAGGTTGGGGATTGTTTTTAAATAAATAATTTGGGCTTCTGTTGACTCAGGCTCTTCTCTTTTTTTCTTATTCTAAGTGCCGACCTCCATCCCCTCTGTTAGTCATCCTGGTCTGTTTGACTCTCTAGCTGTGTTTTTCCTGGCTCTCCAGGTTTCCTCGTTATGGATTTTCTTTGTTTTTCATTGGAGTCTTTTTGTATTTAGTTTTTTGGATTAACTGTCTGGGCAGCGCTTTCTGATCATTAAAGGACTTTTGGTTGTACTGCTGCCCCCTCAGTCTCCTGTATTTGGGTCCAGAACAGAGGAGACCAGCTGTACTATGGACCTTTAGAGTTTATGGAAATTTTTCAAGCAATGGGATGTACTCAGGAGTGGCTAGAGGCGTCGCCTTTCTGGGAAATGCACCTGGCGCCGGATGGCCCCAACGTATCCAAGATCAGAGAAAATGTCCTCGTCATCATCACCCACCACCCCATCCAGTCTCTGTTCTTGACGTGGTCCCAGACGCACCGCGGCTCTTGTCTTCAGTTCCTTCACCTGCTCCTGCTTCTGATCCCGATTTGGCCTCCTGCTCCTGCCGGGTTCCTCCTGGGCCATCCTGTTTTGGTTTTGAAACAGCCGGAAGCTGTTCTTCGGATGCGGTGGGGGTATGGTCCTGGTTTCGGTTTTTATTTATGATTGTCTCCTTCTGTTTTTCTTGAATTTCCTTATTTTGTTCAGTTGTTTCCATTTTATTTGAAAATGTCCATTTTTTTGGTTTAAGTTCCAGTTTGTCTTCCCTTGTTTCCGTCAATCCTGATTGTTTGCAACTGTGTCTCGTCAGCCCTGTCTAGGCTTCTCTTGCTCCCGGCTGGTTTTATGTGACTCCCAGACTGTTTTACCTTTCCTGCCTGGTTGTCCTCATCTAGAATTTTTTTTGTTTTGTTTGGAGACCTTATTGTATTTACCTTTTGGATTGTGCAGCTTAACGCCCATTAAAAGGACTTTAGTTTGTACTCCTGCCACCTCAGTCTCCTGCATTTGGGCCGTACAGCTAATAGCGTAACAGGTGAATTATTTAAAACGTGTTTGCAGGCAGAATGGAACAACATTAAAAAGGAAATTCTTCATTATTTACAGTTTCCTCACTGCCAGAACAGCTGTTGTGAGAAGGAACGGCAACAATCAAAAGCAGAAGAAAATCTTACTGTGCCACAAACTGAAAATTCAAATTGTGTCAACAACAAACAAAACAAAAAACAAACAAAGTAAATGTGTTGTTTTTTCTGACATTTTCCAGAAACAGAAGAAAGGAAAGGTTATGAAAGGGACATAGAGAGGAGAAAACTTGGGATGACAGATCCATCTCCAGGAAAAGGGGATGGATCTGAATAAGTTTCGTCTTGGGTAGAGCTGTGGAAAACTTTCGGCACTTGGAATTTTTCTTCTCCATTGGGTCTCTGTAATTGCTGCCATTTTGAATTTAGTCAGTAGGCGCCGGGCGGGCCGGAGATGCTTTCTCTAATCTGCCTCACACACAGTGTGAGAGATTGGATAGAGCTTCAAAATGAGATCTAGGGAGACAGTGCTGGGCCACAGCACAGCTCTCCTCTCGGACTCTCCAATGAATTTCATTAAATCTGGGTGTGATCAAAATACTTATTTGTGTAAGTGAGTGTGAACAACGTGCACTCTTGTTTTGTTTCCGGCCAGACATGATACAGTTAACACATGACGTCTTATGTTGACACTAATGTACCTTCATGATTTGTTGTTAAAGTATGTTGAATTTTCAGGAACTGATAAAAGACTAAAGATAGTTGACCAGGAGACCCACAGGGCTGATTGGATCCTGCACACAGACCCAAAGCTATGAGGCATGTGAAGACCTTTCGAGATGTTCATATAGGAAAGACTTAAAACCAAAACTCCACAGTGGCAGAGCAGCCTCAAACATTTTCAGAAATCTCAGACAGAATCATTGCAGCACACATGGCAACTCTCGTTGAAATACACCAGTCAGCTTGCTTTTAACAACACGCACAAAATACATGAACATGCAACACATACTTTTCTAATTGGTGAAAACAATAAATGTTAAAGGGACCTTCAGTTATTTATTGAACACGCTTTGTTGCAATGATCCAGAGCAGGTGGGCTGAATTTGGGGTTTATCCATTTTCTTCGTTTTAACCCTCTGAGCTTTCATTACATGGAGGGGAAGACATCGGGGCAAAATCGTCACTTGGAGATTTTGTTTCTTTAGAATGGGTTAGAACAAGGTTAGCTTTTTTTAGATTTTGTTGATTGCTGCAACCTGTCCACGTTTTTCCAAGTATGACATCCAGCTTCAATTGTGTTCAGCGGTTAAATGTAATTTATAACAAGTTTATAACTGAAGGCTCTCTGAAATTTGCAACCAGCGGGGCAATGCTGGAAAATCGGCCAAATCTGTTCTTTTCACAGCTAGTGAACACGGAGTCATCAGAGCAGCCGTCAGTGATTAGTGTGGGTGGAGTTTGATTTGCTGTCAGGTGGTTAGATTCTGCTTAGACGTCTCTTAGATCGTAGTTCTATTTGCTTCCTTAACTCAGTCGCAATCAGCTTTAACCCTTTGAGCTCGAAGATGTCTGCCAAATCCTCGTCATCATAATCTACACTGATATGCAAACAACACGTTGGAAACTACTTTGCTTTTTCTGTCCACAAAGTGTAAATGACATTTCTGTAATGACTCCAATCATAATAACAAATAAGAGACCTACATTTTTAAAAACGCACCCTGATCAAAGCCTTAATTTGAAGTTTGGTGGAGTTTATTTGTTTATTTCCCTGTTCTACTTTCACATGATGTTCTTATTGGATTGAGTGAATGCACACTCATTTTAAACTATAGAAGAAAGAGAATAATATATCACGTCTCAAGCTCATTCGCCTTAGAGTTTCATTGCATACACAAATCAGTGCATGAGTGGGTAAGTCATTTTTTATGGATTAACTTTTTCATTCAACTTTCATCTTTCAAACCTTTTTAATTCTGATTTGTGTCCTAACTACCCACACAAATAGAGAATTCACCACTGCGACGCAGGAGAGCAGAGACGTCGTCCCATGAAAGCTGAATCTTGCAAGGTTTGTTTTGTTTCCTTGAAATAAATATACAAGCCCTTCATTTATCTTGTGTTTCACATGAATAGTTCATTTTTCTCTAAGAGACTGATTTTATCTATCTGGATTCATCCCTGCATGTGTTATCGTTCACAGTACGTTTCAAAACAGGCCCTAAAGCTAAACGGGTTGATACACACACTTTATGATAATCTCTTTACATCTTTAATGCAGACGTTCGTGTTTCAGAGAAACTCTGCTTGAGAACTGAACTTCTATTCTTTATATGTGCTACATTAGTTGTTACTGAGCTTGTTCTTCGGACACATGGATTTAATTATCTTCTAAATATATATCTCAAGGTTTTTTTCTTCTTTCAGATTTAGGAATCAACCACCTCCAGCAGTACAAACACACAGCACAAGACAAAAAACAACGAGGGTGAGACATTCGACACTCAAAGGGTTAAAGAATCATCACTTTGATCGAACCACATTCAGAACTTCTGGCATTAATATAAATGCTGGGCAGGAAAAAGGCCGCCCACTTGCTGCAGTGAATGGTGCTTTAACTTGAAAACACTTTAGCAGTCCCTTTAACTTTTAGTGAGTTTCGGCGGGTGGGGGGGTTCTTGTCTTAAAAATCCATAGAGAATCACTTTCTTTACTTTATTCTTTTTTTTGTTTAAATGAATGATCAAAATAGATCAAAAAATTCCCAATAAGTCAACAAAAGACACAGGAAAGAAGCAGTAGGTCGTTTACATTTGGTCACGTTATTAAGGGTTATGTTAGGTTATTTGGGGGTTAAGTCTCTGAAGAGATGCAGCTCCAGTTTAAGGTGCTATGGAAATGGTCCATGACCTCACCAATGCTCGACAATGGTTTTAACCATACATGAATTCAAATTTAACTTGACTCAATGTCACAGTCTGAATGCTTCATTTTAGCATTTTGGTGTCCCATTATTAAAAGAATGAGAGGAATTAGATGATGCTGAGTGATGCAGTCACATTATGACTTGTTAAAAAGTGCATTGGTTTATAGGAGGACCTGTAGTTCTGCTTAAGAGCCGAATCACATTTGCCCCTGCTGCGTGGCACTGCACCTCCTACAGAGTGGTGGTTAACGGTGGGTTAGGTGGTTAGACCATTAGTGGAGTTAAAGGGATTTTATTACCTTTGTCGAGTAGCCACTCGTCAACTACCCGACCAAGTCGGTATGGGATTCTTTGTCTAGCAATAGCCAGGCGCTCATTATCAAAGTTCCCTTTAAGAAATTTGGAGAAGACAAATTAAGAATGGTTACAAAAAAATCTGGAAGTTGAAAGGTTAGAGGTTAGAAGGAAACATGGCAAATGTTTAGCAGATTATGTACTTTAATTCAGCTTTAATTAGGACAGGAAGAACTTGATGTGCTTTTGGGCTTGCTTGTTAAGGTTAGGCAACTTCACAGCATTCTAGTTACCTTAAGTTTAAATAACTGATTTTAATCTACTAACAAGTTAAACAGATTTATTCATTATTTAGAAATGGTAGGATTTCAACTGTAGAGCTTATGACAGCGTTCTGCAAAGTGAAAACACTTCGGTAAAGTATTAGCAGTAATGAAGTAAGTTAAGCTAGAAATGCACACAAAACCAGCAATCGACAACTTTGTGAGAGAATAAAGTCAGTTCAGCAAAGAAGCTTTTTACATTTCACAGGAGCATGAGATAGTCACATAGTACAAACATATGTTTCATGGTTGTTCTCAAGGAAGACATTTAAGTTTCTATTTAAAGAAAAAAAAAGCAGGATAGTCCATCGCCACCTCTCAAATTCAACAACAGCCTTGTATCGAGCGCCTAGAACACAAGTTTGCTTTGAATCTGACAAACCTTTTTCACCTGCAGATGAAGTAAATCTGTCAACATTCTGTTTTTCTCAGTTTTTTCCATATGCATGAATGGGACAACTTCTTCAGCATGCCAAAGAAGTTTCATTACTGCTGTGCAAACTTATTATCCCTCACATCTCTTCAATCAGCCTCTCTGGTCCATGCTGCCTATCTCCATTGTTGCCAATAGAGACAGTGCTAGAATTAGGTGAGAAAATGGGAAGATGGTAACCTAGGGGCTTGATGAAAGTAGTAGTATTGTAGTGTCAGTGGATTAATTAAGAGCTACTGTCAAGTGGCAATTTTTGCAGAACTAAAAACCACCGAGCTATGCTTGCAGTGAATCTGCAAAATTGGCACCGAGGGATTTCCCTGTGTTCTTGAGAAGTTATATGTGGTTCACAAAAAGGCCATTTTAATTTACCCGAAATGGTGTAGTTTCCAAAATGTTTGACTGAGAAATTGAGTTTTGTGACATTAAATTTCACAAGTGCCACTGATTGAAATATTTGTAGAGAGACAATCCAGAAAGTGTAGGATCAGTGACTGAAAAGCAAAGAGCAGAATTCTGAAATATATATCCTGTCTCCTCTCTAGTATACTTTGATTTTGCTTCACCCCAACCCCCCATTTCTCCCTGTTGGTGCAGAGATCTAAAATAGACCAATTTTTAGTTCTGCAGTACCTACTTGCACTCCCCAGGGGTCTCTATGCCCACGCCTGCCTGCACAAAAATGGCTCACTTAGGCAAAGGAGTATGTATTTGAACGTATATGTGTGTGTGTTTTCTATGAAAAGACAGCTGCAAAGACAGAGACAGAGGCACACCACAAAAAAGACAACAGGAACTCAATGGTAAAAGAAAGGCAGTGAAAGAGAGGACGATTAAAATGAAAAGTTTTAGCAGATGGATAAAGGCATGCAAAGAGAAATCAAAGATGTGTATTTATTATGTTTCTGTGAAGCCTTAAGAAAGACCATAGGAGTTTATGAATCTGCCTTCTTCTTCTGAGGCAGATTCACTTTTAATTTGAGGTCCACCTGTAATTACAGTGGACATTTATAAGAAATAAAAAGTTCTTAATTGTAAGACAACAGTAGATAAGAAAAGCTTTCACGGGACACTTAAAATTAGCAAGGTACTGCCCTGCTGTCTGCAGTGCTGCAGTTACAGCATCTGTGTAGGGCTGTATTAGTAATGACATGGGCCGTCTGCTGCAATCACTGAATTAAAGGGAGAGTAACAAATGCTGCTGGAGACAAGCGAAGAATGCAGTGGCAGAAATGATGAGGTATGGTGGGGGTTGTGGAGAAAAGGCTTTATAACAGAGCCAGCAGAACAAGGTGGGAGTGGCCTTTCGGGAGATGAATCAATCATATTTGTGCATGTACTCCGCCTACTTCTAAATCTCCTCCGTCTGACCAAAATACTGACTGAATCTGTTCCCACCTCTATGTTTCTGAATCACACTGAGCAAGTCACCTCGAATAAATGAATCCTTTTATTGGCCCCTTTTATCATCCTCTGGTGGCAGGGGTTAGACACTACACCTGAGAAATTACCTCTAAAATGGTTCCCTCCTCCTCTTAAGCTTAACCTTCTACATGAAGCTTTTCTTTTCCCCCGTTTCCACTTATCTGTCCTTAATTCATTTTCCTGGTCATACTCACTTATTCTTTCCTTCTTGCTTATTCCTTTACGTCTTCTCTGTCTGTCCCTCCCCCATATTCAAAGAATCCTTCATCCAAGCTTCATCCTGTCTTTTTCTTTCACACATCTGCCAAACCCATCTTAATCTCTAGAAGGCCAATAATGCCCATGCTCCATTCTCTCCATTATTCTCATCTTCCAGTTCTCTCCATCTCAATTATTCCTTGTCTTCTCCTTCCAACCCATACACAATGCTCCACTTCCACCCATTTTTCATCTGGTCTTGTGTTTGTCCCTGGTTTCTCTAGTTCTTTCTCCATTTATCTGCCCCACCCCCTCCCCCGACACACACGGAGTGACTTCCACAATGTACTGACAAAGTGCACAGAAGACAAAGTAATGAATTCTCACAATGAGGAATGTGTGTACTGTAAACTAATTTCCCCCCATTCTTTCACAGCCAAAGAATAGTGATTGAAAACATCCTGATAAAGAAGCAGACCTTGGTGGGGTCATCAATCAGGAGCTTATGAAGCCAATGGAAAACAAATCGTGATTATTAATCTGAGCCAAATTTTACTCATTGCCAAAAATCCTGCTGGGAAAGATCTCTGTCTACTACACCTCGGTGCAGAAAACCTGATCCTGGTTGGTTGTCGTTCGCCTGTCTGGATTTGGATCCACAGAGTCGTTTTAAGTGAACATCGGAAACTTTTCCCTCGTCCGTTTTCCTCCTAACTAAAGCCTGATCCACCTGAGAAGTAAGGGTGGAGCTCTAGCAAATGTAAATATCAGGCTGGCCCCTTCTTTTATGTAACTTACTCTATAACATTCTATCCATTCCAAAGACTATTTCCCGTTCTTGGAAAGAAACCGTAGGTATACCTAATAAAGGTGTGAGTGTATGTATACATAGATGCTCAGGGTGGAAATATAGTTTGAAACATCTTAAAGATGGTGCATGATGAAGATGGCATGCTGACTGCTGGCAGCTTCAGTAAACTCATAGTGGGCACGAGGCCTGTGTAGCACACTGGGAGTGCTAGATATCTGTTTTGATGCCTGTGTAGGAGTGTTGGATTTGAGTGTGCCGATCCAGCACATGCACTGCATACTAGTTTGTCAGGTTTGCATTCTGCTCTTTCTGGAGGATTTCTCCTGGTCATTTTGACACCATATCATTTGTTATGATGAGCAGCCATGACATTGGAAAGTTGTTCAGAGGTGGCATCAGCAGGCTTAGCTCTCCAAAGACCAGCTAATGATCAGAAAAGGTCTTTAGTGCAGATGAGCTGAAAAAAAGGGTTCAAGGATGTGGAGTAGAAGAAAAGTTGAATTTTTGTTTTCATCCCCTCATCATCATGGGAAGTGTGAGATCCCTGACAGGGACGCATAAGCTTGTAGCACTGATAGGAGACAGGACAGCATGAGTACTTCAGACAGGCCAAAAGAAGTGGGACAGGAGTGCTCGCAGTCCTTTTCATCAATTCAATTCAATTCAATTTTATTTATATAGCGTCTATTACAACACAAGTTGTCTCTAGGCGCTTTCCAGAGACCCAGAACATGACCCCCGAGCAATTATTACATAAACAGCGGCAGGTAAAAACTCCCCTAGTGGAAGAAAAACCTTAAGTCAAACAGTGGCAAGGAAAAACTCCCCTTTAAGAGGGAAGAAACCTTGAGCAGGACCTGGCTCATGAGGGGGGACCCTCCTGCCGAAGGCCAGCCGGGTAGAGCAAGAAATAAGAAAGAATAGAGACATAGAGACACCGTCAAAGGTACAAGATAGGATACATTAGTAACTGTCCTTGGTAGTCCAATTAGACTTCTGTGAATATGGGTGATATATGAATAGACGGTGATACAAGGGGATGAGGACTGCAGGTCGGGATGTCAGCAAGTATCCAACAGACATCCATACAGACAGGTGAGTCTCATCAATAGACAACATAATCCTGGACATGTAACTGTAAAAGCACCTCTGCACCCTAGATGTTCGACTGTCAACTGGGTTTCCATCTGTGCTGTCTACTGTGAGGGTTCACCTAATACCTGCTGAGGCTGCATGTGCCGTCTTTGGCACAGTTGTTGCCAGGCAACAAATAGAACCCTTCAGTGCATTCATTATGATTTTTGGAGATTTCAACCACGCCTACCACTCAAGTATTCAATGTTCCAAAGTAATTTACAAAGCAACAACACCTCTACCCTTTGGCGATTAATAAAATGTTATTCAATTCAATTTCAATTCAGTCCGTGCAACTGCAACTCTGAGGAGCCGGTGGTATATGTAGCTGTGCAGGCAGCCAGGCGCCCTTGTGCAGGGCACTCATATCAGAAATCCATCCAGGGAATGGAGATTACACTGGAAACAACTGGCCAGCAGCCATGCCGGTATCCCTGCCTCCTTCCCTCCTCTCTCCCCGCCTCACTCCCACACAAACTCCACTCTATTTTTCATTTTCAACTTTATGAGGATTACATGAAGAACAGACATCTACAAAACAATTTTGCATTTTACTACTGTTTCATTTGTCCATGCAAATGTAAGCAAGCAAAGTATCTTCACACCACACCCCTTAGTTCAACGTAAATCCATCCTTCACCAGACATATCTGCCTCCATCTGAAGCAGATGATTGTCACTTCTCTAACTGCTAGCTCATCTTTTATCAGTCCGACAGCCTGCTTTTCATTCCTTCCTCCGTCTCCCCTTGTTTTGGCTCTTCAAGGATCCTGAACACCTTTCATCTTGGCCACGGTGGATTTGCGCGAAAGTTAGTCAGGCGAAAAAAAGGTTCCACCTCCAAGTTCCCAACTCGTGTGGAAATAAAGTTGCGACTTCTCTAATTACCTGTGGCAATGCACTCGCTCTCCCCATCTGCTTTACTTAGCTGGCGTTCCCTTCTCTCTCTCACTCTCTTCTTTTTATGACTTTCTTGACTATTTCTCTGCTCATTCTTCTTCTCCAATGTCCCATACACCCACGGGTCCCTCATTTGAGATACCTTTCAACTGTGTAAGATCCAGTCAGAAACATTTGCAGAGCACCAGAGGCCCAACGTAAAGAAACCAACAGAATACCACAAATGAAGACCAACAGAGTTGGCCGAGTTCAATCAATTCTCACTGACCTTTGTTTTCCAATGTACTTTCATTAATTACTCATTTCATGTAATTAACTAAGTCCGGCTGCATTTCCTGCAGCTTACAGAAAGATAATGATAAAAAAAAGTGCGCTATGTAAAAAGTTGACTTGAAACTAACCTTTGACTCTGTGGATCATTAAAACTATACAAGAGTTCCTCGTCACTTCTTGAGATTCCTGAGCTAAAGAAAGTAAATCTAGTCCATCTTAAACTAAAAGTATTTAGCCTCCAGTCGTTTGTCTGTTGTCTTCCACAAAGTGCACCCTTCTCCTGTCCTAATTCATTTGCTCTCCTCTGTTTTACCCACTCTTAACTACTTTAGAGTGCTCTCATATTGCTTTTGCCAGTGGGCAGAGGGAACCAGATTTTCTTGACTGTTTCAATCTCTCCTCCTCAAATGTCTCCTCATCTTTCTTGTTTATTCAGCCTCGGATTTCTGTAACTCTCAGCAGTGGAAGAATACAAGGAATCATAAAAATGGGAACGAGGATGGAGAGAGCACAACCATGAGCTTTGTTTAACCCTTATCTTATACCATTTATCTGAGAAGTAAGAATATCTTAACAGCTCAGTCTGAAGAGTTGGGGCTGACCTCACTGGTAGAAAGAAACTCTTTCTTCTTACGTGAATCCACAAATCTCTTTTTTCCTTATTCCTTTCTCAAATGGCCAGCTTTCACACTGAATGGATTTCAAAGTACCTTACAAAGTGAAAGGAGGGAATTATAATAGCCCAGCCTTTGTGATCTGTATTTTCTTTCCTCGATTTACAATATAGTTTAGTGGCATGGTGGTGTGCTAAAGAATAGTATTTTTCTGTCAGGCTGCATTTTCAAGCATCTGTTATGAAATTATTTGTGATTTTATGGGACATCCACTACTGGCAACTGTCTTGACTTTTAATCTTACTCACTGTAAATGACGGACAGCAGATAGTCTGATAATGGCCTTACAACCCTCTCCAGATTGATGGGCAGCAACAATTGCTTCTTTGAGATCATTACCAATCCTCTCTCCTTGTGTTAACACACATCTCAATGTTCCAGAACAGAAAAATGACCAAATTACTGCTTTTATCTATATGGCCACAGTTGCTGACCATTTAATAAAGCACATTTGATAAATAGTGCCTTGCTTCCAGCTACCTTTTGATTTCTTACTTTCTGGAAGCAGCAAGGGTATCCATAGCTTCTATGTCTTGTCATGTCTATATGTGCTACATCACGTGCAAAGCCTTATGCAGCACAATAAGAAGCTTGCTTCCAGGGAGCACACCAGATCTCGTCATCTTTCTCCTCTATCAATTTCTTCCCCCTTTTCTCAATCACTCAGCAATATTTATTTCCTCTTTTCTGCTCATCTCATCATCGTCGCTTGCATCCAAGCACTCTCAAGCACCGCTGAGGTGCATTGTAAACATTTGCAGCCAAGTCAGAAACTATAACAGACAGTAGATCTACAACTTGTCAAAGGGATATGCGTGAGGAGAAGCCACAGTTGGGAAAATACTGCACATTGTGCTTTCTAACTTCTTGTTGTCATGGAATAGTTGCTAACTATTGCAAAAGTCTGCCTTCTTGTCTGTGACCCGGTTGCAGTGCTTCAATTCTTGTAGGAGCATCTTTACTGAGCTAGTCTGCCCTTTCAGGAACATAGGAGGTGGAGCTGCCCAATAACTGTTGCAAGAACCACTGGGGACACCTGACATATTGGATTAGCTGGCTAAGTGCTCCTCTGACACTTTTTGTCTGTTTTTTTTTTTTTTTTTGCATACATCATGTGCATACATGTGCACACACACATGCACAGACACAAAACAAAACATGTTATACATTCAATGCACATGATACACACAGACGATGCATCTACTGTCACGCGTAAAATCAGACATGGACCAAAACACTCACAGACATAGACTCCCTGAGGACTACAAACATCACGTCATGAGGCATCACATGATTTAGCTCTGCTGTTGAATGTGCCTGACCTGAGATAACCATGTTTTCTGTCAACATCTTGTCTCTCCAAATCATCCACTTATAATTGCTCGGTGTTTAATAGCCTGCAGCTGGCATGACTGTGCCTCATGGAGACGTTCATGCCAATATTTCTGAGTGTAACAGGTATTTAGGAGAGATCATGGTTATAATGTGCAACAACATATACTTGTGTAAGAAGAAGATTTTTCAAGACAACCTGACAATGTCTGTCCTGTGATATAGATTTTTATTTGATCTTTGCCAACCTTATTCTCTTTCTCAGTCTTTAATTATCTGTCAAATCTCAGCGATAACATCTTACTCAGAGTATCGTTCATTATGACTTATTTTATAAGTTTCCCTGAATTGGACTGAATTTGATAATAAACTGATTATAATGACTTAAAATAAATTGCTATACAATTAAATTACTGGAATAAAAGTGACTGCATTTAAGTAAACTTGAATTGTTTTCTTTCCTTTTTTTCCTGCAAAATACCCAATCACCAAGATATTTGCTGTGATTTGGTGCTACACAAACAAAGTAAATAAAAATATTGCAGTCATTTTTCCACTCATATTTGTTTATAAACTGGAGATTATCTGTCCATATTTGCTCCTTAGCCATTCGTAGAAACTTCTTTTTGTACCAAATCAACTTTACGATCACGTGGACATAAAATATTTGAAAGAACATCTGTATTTTCTTTAACCTCCCTAATTTACCTCATTTTTTGGGTTATATTGCAGGCCTGAACTGTAGAAATAAATATACTTCAACAAATGAAATCAATTTGTTAAGTAATATAGATGTAAAGTAATTTAACATTAAAATAAAATACACATCTTGTTCACTTGCATTTTCATCATACTGTCCAAAGCTGTTTTCTGTTAAGGTTATTAAAGAAGTCTAAATCTCCAATCTGAGTTATAGGATCCTACATCAACAAGGTATCTTCTTGTCACTTGATTTACAAAGTTTTCGACCACCTCAGTGACTATATAAACACCTGTTTATGCAGTCGTCTCTGTAGATCATCAACTAACCAGGTATCAGTCATATAAACATGGAAGTCTCAGTTCTGCAGCTGACGGATAGTTGTACTTAAAAATCCTGACTTTTGTACCTTTGACGGTGTGTCTGTGTCTCCCCTCTCTCTTTACTTCCTGCTCTACCCAGCTGGTCTTCAGCAGGAGGGTCCCCCACTGATCCAGGTTTCTTCCCTCTGAAAGGGGAGTTTTTTCTGCCACTGTTTGGCTTAAGGTTTTTCTCCCAGTAGGGGAGTTTTTACCTGCCGTTGTTTATATATTACTTGCTCGGGGGTCGTGTTCTTGGTCTGTGGAAAGCGCCTAGAGACAACTTGTGTTGTAATAGGCGATATATAAATAAAATTGAATTGAGTTGAACTGAATTGAAAACATAACCTTTTTAGTCACCTCATGTGTCAGTTGGAAAGTTGTAATTGGGGCATTTTCCTCCTTAGTCGCTCACTCTCTTGCTCCCCCACACACCTCTCGATCCTTCTGAGGATAAGTCTTATCTGAGGTTTTGCCTTCTTCATGTGCAACCCCTCTGTTTTCCCAGGTTGCTGCCTAACCAGGCACTGATCACTGGAACCTTCAAAGCGAGTGGCAGCGCCATCAAAACAGGTTACCAAAAATAGTTTTATGAATATCTAGAGCACATACATGAATCAAAGCTATTCTTTTTCCTTCTCTTAGTCCTAATAACCTCCTAAAACCTCAGTTGGTTATGCAAAACTCATCAGATAAACTAACAAACAACAACAACATAACACTTCAATTGTTGAACAGCAAAGGAAAAGGAAAGAAGCACTTGATGAGGACAACAACGGCAGCGACAGGGGCGGAACAGGAGAGGAATGAAAGGAATACAATATAGGCTGTGCATTAATATTTCTTGATGAAACAAAACAGATTTGGATGATGACATTCACTTGCCAGTGTTAACATGCTGCTTGGTTTTAATTTTCTAAGTGGTTTGCGCTATTGTTAGAGGAAGGCTCGTCTTTGGAGGGTGTTCTGCAGTGGGGCCTTTTTCCCATCAAAACAACAAACTGAAAACAGTCAAATGTGACAGGGTGCTTCCTCTTCTGGCAGTGATGCATGCCCCTCAGTCTGGCCTTGCTATTCTGATGCATGAGCAAGAGAATGCACTTCTTTCAATGCCAAAACAGGCTCAAAATATGGATTTGCTGCTGTGACAGAGAATGTGGGTCTCTTTGCTCTATACTACAACTGTCATGGACACTCTCCCTGCTGTGTTTACACAATCTTGTTCCACAGACAGGGCTTTCAGGTAATGAAGGCGGGATGTGACATTGACTGGCAGGTAAAAAAAAGAATGTATACAAATTATTCAGTTTCTACAATAATAATACGAGCAGAGAGTGTAACTTTAGCCTGGCGTTTGCCATACACAAACTCGGGTTGGGAATAAAAAATGTCTTCCTTTGAACAACCATGTACAAAGAGGGAAACACATTGGAGAGAGAAATTAAGTATGAGCTTGAGCGCAACTAAAAATAGCCCCAAAATCCAGGCTGAAATAGAATACCATGGCTGTGGTTAAACAACACGAGGGGGAATTAACACACTCTGCAGTGACTCATCGGGTGTTTGCCCTCATTTAAAGTAAGAATGTGTAATGATGCTGTACTTGCTTATATCGCAGAGCCAAGATATGACTTATAAACACTGCCACATACTTCACCAGGATGATGTGTCCTTCCCTTGGATCTCTGCTTACCAACTACACCTGAGTGGCAAATTGGTATTTAGCTGACTTCCTTTCAATCCTGAATTCACAGTGCCAGCGGCTTAAAAGAGAGTGCTGGATGCTCGTAGATGGGAAATGACCTGCCTCTGGAAGGCCGTTTGGCTTGTCTAGTCTTTTGGACAAGAACCTGGCTTAATACAGGCAGTGTTTTAGGCCATGAAAATAAACAAGAATTAAAACAACCTTTCAATAACACTTGGCAGGGCGTTCTTCCCCCAAGGCTCAGTTTTTATTTCTCTCTCCACTGCGTTAGCCATTTTAGCTGAGAATTCCATCTTTGAATCCAACACTGATCATTGCCTCCCTGTAACAGGGTCCATGTTCTTACCTGAGGGGAAACGTTCGATGACAGGCTGGTTGTCCACCTGTAATGTGGCGTTACCACCACTGCGTGTAAATCGCACTACATGGTATTTGCCGTCGCTCACCATGACAGCACTCTCCTCGATAGTTATGTCGTCCGTTCCCACGTTGAAGATCACACCGATCTTTCCCCGCTCCTACAAAACAGGAATATAAAAATTGTTTGTGAGACAAGTGTACCAGGTGTAGGACTCATTATGAAAACCTAAATTGTCTGTGTAAAAAAGTCTTATTCTCTTCCAATCAACTAAAATCAAAGTGTGCTTCTCTTATACACAAGATAACTTTCAGTGTCTAATATTCCAGCCAAATATCACCCCTCTTGTAATTTCACTGGCTGACTAAAGCTCAGGTCAAAGAACACTCTTTCACCAAATAGAGGTGTCTTGGTACAATTTCAGTTCACATGTCAAAGTGTCCTAGGAAGCGTCGTCCACAAGTAGCCCACAGCACATTATGACTGGGTTGTACTGCAAACTCCTTTGAGTAGTCAATCAGACGAGGAAGTGTCTTTAAAATTGTACTCAATTTATCATTTAACACACACATTTTATGTTTTTATAGGATCACAGATTAATATAAGCTCAGCATTTTAGCGATTCTATAATGTAACCAACCATTAAGGCTTTTTAAACAAAAATTAGTTTTTTTTATTACTAAATAAAATTATAAAATGGTATAATTAATAAAATTATACCCTTTTAAGCTTTCTTTTATAGATGTCATTCTGCCAGTCAGTTCATTTAATATTTTGGTCCCAAAAGAAAAAAAAAGAAAAATAGCTTGCGTAATCAGAGGAGCCACTTGCCAACTGGCATATCAGGAAAACGCATTGGGCCCCGAGCCCCCCTGTGGCCCCCCTGGGGTCCCCCTGGCGTCCCCCTGAGGTCTCCCCGAGGGCTGACCAACTTTGAATTGTGCTTTTATATAAACGAAAGGGGCCCCCACCAGAAAAAGGTTGGGAACCACCACACTAATGTAATGTTCCATTTTATGTTTTCGGCCCTCAGAGTGTTTCTGATTGGTACTGCACAACATGAATAGTAATAATAATAATAAAAAATCAATTATGTATAGTGCCTGACGATCTGGTTAGTGTGGCCCGCCTTGTTGCCAATGACGGCTGGCATGCCTTGAACAGGATAAAATGGGTGTGAATGGATAAAACGTACAGCAGTAACACATCCAAATACATTTAGATTTGCTGCACACAGTGCTGATATATGTGATAAGACTGGTTGTCCTGTGGAAAAAATATTTTTCTTGAGTCAAGAGTTCTTTTCTTGCAGTCTTATGACTGTGGGCATCAAATCTCACAAACATCAGCATGGTAAAGAAGAGAGTCCTGACTGAGGACTCAGGCACCTTTAGTATTCATCATCTAGGTGACCCCCCTCCCCTTTCCCATCTATTAGTGTTGACAGCCACCCACTGCCTCGAGTTTATTACAGTCAACCGCCTACTCTACTCTGCTCTCCTGCCATCTCTCTTCTCCCTCTGTGGTTCCTATCCTCAGTCCCAGGAAAGGTCAAAGTAATTTACAGAGTTACAATCTGCAAGAGAGCCACAGAACAAAGGTGAGTGAGAGAAACAGACAGCAGCGTTGCACATACACCGTCTGATTGTCAGTAAATTGTCCTGCACAGCTGTAACTCTGATCTGTTAACTGTAGCTCAAAACTACAGACAGTTGCCCTTCACTTTACAGGAAAAGCTCATTTACAGATGGGGTCTCATTTGCACACTTTCTCTGCTTTCTGGAGCTAAAACTTCATTGATTCCATTATCTCATTACCTATGTGCATTCATTTTTTTCCACTTCCCATATGCCACAAATTCAGAGGTGAACACGTGACTTTTGCTTGCAGCAATTTTTTCATTATTCATGGCTGATTAAGGATTAAAAAAAAAAAAAAAAATCACCATAATGTTAATAGAAGAGAAAATAAAAAGTTAATTAAGTAAATAAGTGCAGAGGTTGTATAGTAAGTTAATGATCAGTATAATCAGCCAAATTTATATGCATCGTAACAGCTTTTTGGTGCTGTATCAAGTGGTTAAAGCATTCAGCCAAGGACACATTAAGGCCATGCAATAACGACAGCTGTGATTAGGGTGTTAATAAAGCATGCTTAAAAGGAAATGCTCGCCATTGTGATTCATATGGAGATTAACAGGCTATAAGACACAATGTATGAAGAACAAGAAGGAACAAGGAGAAGGGACATAAAAGTCCAACACGAAACCGCAGCTCTCCGGCATGAAGATCTTTGTTATAGACTACATCTAGATGATCTTACCACAGCGGTGCTCGATGGACTTTTTTAGCAGATTATCTAATTCTGCAAAGAGGTTCAAATGTCTCAAATGGCAAATTGCTTCCACCTTCTTAAGCACTTAATGAATTGATTCATGTACTGAAGCTCGCAGTCATTTCGCCTGCTCTCCCACACTTGCCAAAACCCAATATAGACTCTGGGACTTGAATATGAACACTGCCAGAGACAAATTTGAACATGAAAACTTAATCAAAGCTTAGGTTAATGCTACCTAAAGATGCTGCTTCATGAGAAAGAAAATAGAGAAGGGATGGTGAAATGTTGCTGGATGAAAATGCCAGGATCATCTCCATTTAAGACCACCAGGAAGCTCAAAAAATCACACAACCTTTGCATAAAAAAATTAATTCAATTTGCCAGTAAAAAGCAGAAGGAATTGGTACTATTAAGACTGAAAAGCCGAAAAGAGTGAGAATTTTAGTGATATTTACAAAGAGATTAGCATTTGTGTTCTGCAACATTAGAGTTCTTTCTCTGTGCCGAGTGAATGTATCGAGCCCATTACGCTGGGAAGCTGCAGGGAACCAGGGCTTTTTTTTAATTTTTAAATGATTTTATTGAAACGGTAATGACATTTTAATAGCCAGTTTTCCTCAAGCGAACATATCTCTGAAAACAGAAAGAAAAAACAGAATAAATGACTGAGTGCAGTCAGGCCTTAAACACTGAAGCGGAGGGATTGTAGGTAACTTAAAATAAGTCCGGACTGCTCTTTAAACACCGCTGCTTTTCATCTGATGCTTAGCAGTCTTTTATCCGCTTCAGCTCTCGGTTAATGTGAGGAACAGTATTCTTATATATTTGCACTTTTATCGTACTACTACTTCTTGTAGGTCAATCGGTAGTGTCAGCAGGCGGTCCAGGTTTCACTTATGTGAAAGTTCCCAAGGAATAGAGCGTCTCTGCCAGTTACTGATCAATGAAACATTCAGAGAGCTGGAATGGAAAAGAGGCTGGAAAAAATATTTCCAGACTGGCATGAGCTCTAACTTCCCAAATAATTTTGGCAATGCTGCATGAAGCTTTATAGAAAAAAAGGTTTTGTCTGGGGAGTAAAAAGGGAAACTATGAAATACATTTTTCAAATATTTCTGAATGTTAGAGTGATTACTCACATACAAGCTCTGCAGTCCTTACAAATATCTGAAATCTTCTTTTTTACAAAGCAGAAAGTTCTGATCATTTTCTTTCACCGCTGTAAGTTATTATTATTTAGCTATCAATAAAAGAAGGTTTTGCAATCCTCTCTCACAGCGTCTCCTTTCTTTTTCTCAAAGACAAAGAAAATTGGCTTTTGAATTTTTTGCGTCAACCACAGCAGGAAAAGAGCAGTGCTGGTAGAAGCAAAGCATTTCCATCCAAAATATTTCCACATGACCTTGCAGTGTGCGAGAGTGCATTGAGGTAAATGCGGCTGTTGAGAGGGGAATGAGAATGAGACGGCACTTGGTGTGTGTGCATCAGGCTATCTGGAAGTCTGAAAGAGCTCTCACTGATGATCATTCGGAGCAGAGCAGGAAGGGCAAAGGAAGGAGGCGGACAGAGATAGGCTCTTTGATATAAGGACGAAGGGAACCTGTTTGATCCTGAACGCTCTGAAGCTTAGTTTATGATCTCCATTCACGACACTGAAAACCGGTAAAATTTACATCACAACACTTTGTGTGTTGAGCTCTTTTGTGTCACCTCCTAATTTTTGCAACATGAGGTTTATGTTTTAAAAACATAAGAACAGCTCTATCGCTGCAGGTGTAAAGTTTTAAATGTGCCGTCTAAGATTTGTCGTTGCTGGTGAATGTAACAGTTTTAAAATCCTGTGGAAGTGAGGCGGCTGCAGTCAGGAAAGGTCAGGCATTTCGGGTGCTCTTCTCTGGTTCCACTAACTGGAACACACCTCTATGATGACGTAACTCTCCATGGACTGGCTGAAGGCTGTGCGTGCATGTGGTGAGATGTGTTTCGGGATCCTCTGATCCATTACCTTTAGTGGGTATCTCTCCATCAGGGGATGCAATGTGTTGAATTTCCTATCCATTTTCGTCTCTGTATCTGATCCTGATTTCCAGGGCAGCTTATTTATTTTGCAACACCAAACACAAAACCGCATACAATTGAATTTATGTTCGATCTCTGTCCTCTGCTTGTAACAGGTCACATGTGGGTGGGGGGGGGGGGGGGGGGGGGGGGGCATATGATAATGTCACAGCTATACACTCACAGTACCCGCCTTTTAAGAGGAGCATTGCAGCCTGTGCACTGATCCTCAGACGCCTGTTGAAAACTTTTTAGCCCTGTTTTATTATTATCACAGTTCCCTCTCGCAATGACCGTTATGTCATGCATCACAGATAGCGCCATTATTTGGGGGCTTTGAGATCAAAGATATCTTATGAAGATGTCAAGATCTCATTGTTTCTCAACTGCAGAAAATAGTGGGAAAGAAGACCAAAGGGGAATTAGAAAGATGTTTTGCAGGAATTGTTTTGTTGTTTAATTTCTCGACAACTCAATCACAGTGTGGCTCATCTCAAATACACCCGGCAGCCTAATCTGCACGCAGATCTTAATTTTGATGTATTTTCATTTCCTCAAAGTCTCTTTGCACTCCCTTATCAGATTTGATTCACAAATGCCAAACAATGACTAAGCAGCTGAAAACAACAGAATTGCTAGATAAATTGAAACGTAGATTCAGTAAGAGCTTGGCAGAGAAAGTGTTGAAATTACATAAGGTATTTTGAATTTTGCTGTACCAACTGTGCCTCAAGAAACTGTCCAGAAAAGCAGCTGACCCGTTCAGGAATTTGCTGATGCCCATAATTCTGTTTGACAGATTTCATATTAATAGTCTCATGGGTGGTGGAAATGCAAAGTATTCATCAGCTTTTCTCTCATTTCCTCAATAATGATCTATCACAGCCTGCATCTGCTTGAGTCTAACTTGACATGCCAGCTAAGTATGCAGAGCTGCAATATTTATGAGCTTATGAATCAGCCAATGGAGCAGAGTGAACAGAGAAATGACTGATAAATAGATTTTTACTGGATGGTCAACAAAAAGCAATCAATTCTTATTTAGACGCACACATGCATTTGACACGTCCATGTGGTGTGGGGCAACTTCATATTTCACACAGTATTACAGTATGAGCAAAGCTTCACACTATATATATATATATATATATATATATATATATGATATATAGATATAGAGATGAGAGATAGATATAGATAGAGTAGATAGATAAGAACTCTAGAGATATAGAGAGATAAGATATGATAACTAGAGAGATATAGGAGAGAGATGACAGAGATATGAGAGATTATATATATATAGATATATAGATATAGATATAGATATATATACATATATATATATACATATATATATATATATATATATATATATATATATATATATATATATATATATATATATATATATAAATATTAGTGGACCTGTTTCCAAGATATCCCACAATCATCTGCATCTGAGTGATATAGACCTTCATTAGATATCTCTGCATCTTCCCTTTGAAGGCAATTCTGATTCTGTATGTGTAATCAACCTGTCAAAATGCATGCAAAATGCCCGTGAGTGCAGCTTGGCTGTGGCATTTCCCACAAGGAGAACAATATGGTGAGGCTAATCTTCCTCCCAGAAACTGCAGAGTTATGTAAGAAAAAAAAAAAGGTTGTTGCATAACATGGCGACTTCTCGCCATCTAAATCATCCACTGTGCTCTCACTTAACGTCTTTGGAGTGTTATGTTGTGATAGAAAAAGGAAAACACAGAGAGCCAGCAGGCACGTAGAGTCAGGAAGCTGTTATCCAAAGCTTAAACATCATGTCTACACTTCTCGTCACTCACCTCAAGTGCTCTTATAGACAGGGCTACATGTCTGTTGTTTTGATTTGGTCGTCTGTGGAGAAGTGCCACTTTGCAGAAAAGATATGGTTGGTTGCATTCGCTATACCTTCTTTCTGTTGCGGCTTAGCCATCTCATTTGTATGTGTTTGCCGTAATCTCCGGCAGTCACCTTGACTGAGTTGGCCGCCTCCTCCCCCGCACATCTCTTCATCTTAATAGCACTTTATCTCCCCTCTCCTCCATCTCTCTCTCATGCCGACTCCTTCTTTTCTTTGCCTATTTTCAACGACAGTGGTTATCCGTTCTTCCTGCCCTGCACTGAAAACCAGGACTGGCTCCTCTAATGGTGAATCAGATCTCACTGAAAAATCAATGAAGTAGACTAATGGGGTCTAGTGTTTGCGTGTGATCTGAATCTCCCATCAGAGTATGACTCACTCTGGGCTTGCCCAACTATATTTCTATGGCTGCAAAACTGATGCAGATGGAATCAAAATAATGCCAAATACAAAAAGGGTGTAACAAGTCACTTGATATATCATCCTCTTTCAACTTGCATGCACCAAAACTCTTACACTCCAAACTCTACACATCGGGCATCATTTATAACATCTTTGTGTATCTGCAAGTGGATTGGCATGGCCTTACCGAAATGTAAAAACACAAATGTTGCCTAAAACCTGGATTTGGTCATAAGAAACTTGTATACATTTATAAACTGCGACTCAATCACACAAATATTCACTCCTGCTGCTCGTTACTTAGCATAATTCCCTGCCCAGGAACCAGCGTATAAAGAGTGTGAAGGTGAATTCTCAGTATGCCTACCTGTGGACGCGCCACATGGTGAAAATGACAGCACGATAAATTTTCTGGTGCAGCAATCAAGGTACTTTAAACTGTAGTCGAGCAAAGACAAAAAAAAACTTTACTTTGTTAGTAGGCTGTGTATGTGACGGGGACTAGGAAGGAACAAGCATGGAACGATTTGACCAGCAGGAACACTTAATGCTGCGTCTTTTGTCCAATGAAGCAAAAATAGCTTAGCAGTTTATGTTGATGAGAGAGATGTGGCAACGCACCACCTTTCTTTCTTTCTTTCTTTCTTTCTTTCTTTCTTTCTTTCTTTCTTTCTTTCTTTCTTTATTTCTTTCTTTCTTTCTTTCTTTCTTTCTTTCTTTCTTTCTTTCTTTCTTTCTTTCTTTCTTTCTTTCTTTCTTTCTTTCTTTCTTTCTTTCTTTCTTTCTTTCTTTCTCGGTTGCGGGGGTATTAGCCTAAGCAGAAAAGCCCAGACTTTCCTCTCCCCAGCTACTTCATCCAACTCATCTGGGGGAACCCAAAATGTTCCCAGGCCAGCCGAGAGATATAGTCCCTCCAGCCTGTCCTGGGTCGTCCCTGGGGTCTCCTCCTAGTAGGACATGACTGGAAGACTTGGCCGGGAGGAGCTGTCCATGAGGCATCCTCACCAGGTAGCTGAGCTTCCTCATATGGCTCCTCTTGATGTGGAGGAGCAGCGTCTCTACTCTGAGCTCCTCCCGGATGACTGAGCTTTTCACCCTATCTCTGAGGGAGAGCCCAGATACTCTTGCTTATGTCAAACGTAATGTTGGATGTCAATCAAAGTTAGCTCCTTCAGCCGACCCCTGCAGAGCTGCTGTCAGAGATTCAGAGTGGGATATACTGTTTAACATGTTGACTTGACGGCTTTTGCCTGTTGCGTTTAGCCGTGTTTCAATACAAACGGGTTTTTGCTTCGCTAAGCACTGTACCATGATGACTATGGATGAGAAGGTGATTACGGCAAGCCATTGGCTGAGCTGACTGTCAATCAATCATATTAGAAATACATTTCATGCTTTATATAAACTCTCCTGGTTCAGTACAAAAAAATTCACCACCCTCAGAGTTGTCATGGGTGTGAAATCAAACAATTGAGACCAAAATGGTTTTTTCAACCAGGCTGTAAACATGTTTATTTCTGCCCTAAATTTTGATTTTTTAATATGGGAGACAATAGAGACTAAAACGCTTTTGTAGCCAGCCTTTTATTGGTCAGTCGAGGAACTGGAACAAATCTTAATCCTGCATGAGACAGACAGATGGTTGAGACAGAGACAGACAGGTGGAAGCAAGCACTGGGATGGTCAGAGGGTGGGACTGCAGGTCAGCATGCAGCTCTGTGGAAGCTCTAGCCTGCAAACATGTACGAAAGAGTAAACGAGGGGGCAATACAACAAACTACAAGATCAATGGAGCACAATTATGCTTATAAGATACTTCTAATTAATACCGAGGACTGAGCTGAAGAAGTGAAAGAGAAACAGAGGAGGTGAGGGACACCAGTCAGTGGATCATGTTGGGGTCCCCCTGCAGCAGGTCTACAGCAGCAGATCCAGGATGAAGCTGTGTTGAAGACCAGCTGCTCTGGTCTGGTCCTGCAGCTGCAGCTCTGACTACTGGTCCTAACACGCTAAAGTTTACAGCAACTATGTACTTTACTAAACAGAAATGTTTTAAGTTTGGTTTTAAAGGTGGAGGTGGTGTCAGCCTCAAAGTTAATGTGTCAATGATGCACAAATCCTGCAAGATTAACACACTCACGTCACAGGAAATATGACCCTCAGCCCAAGTTTGGAGAAACAAGATGGGATGGAGCTGTAATAGACTGCAAAATACAATGCACGAACCTTACGTGACGTGAAACATTGGTCTTCTTTCACGAAATACGAAAAAATTAAAGAATATATGAGTCCGTATTTATATGTATACTATTTCTGTCTTCATGGAATGAGTTTCTTTTTCTTTTTTCTGCAGAAAGTTGGCGACGTCTTCACACTATCAAACTTCTACGCTGGAATTTACTGATCTCCTGAGAGTGAATAGTTGTAAAAACAGTCTGCATGCCGAGGTGCTTGATTTTATACACATGTGGCCATGGAAGTGATTGTAATACATGATTCGCATTATTTGGATGGGTGAGCAAATACTTTTGTCAAAATTGAATATGGTCCACTTTCTTGGTCTTAGTAAGGACTCGGGCAGCAGCGTTGAACTAACTGCAGCTGTTCGATGGATTTTTTAGGCTGCTGAGACATCAGTTCTTTAATCCTTGACGTGTTCATTAGGTGATAATAGGGTGACTTTACTACTGTTTTAATGTGGCAGTTAAAATTCAGGTCTGAGTCCAGAACCACTCCCAGATTTTTGGCTTAGCCTTTGGTATTATCAAACACAATTGCTGGGCATGGGCATGTACAAACATGTTAACACTGGGCATGGGCATGTAAAAAGACGTTAACACTCGGCATGGGCATGTACAAACACGTTAACACTGGGCATGGGCATGTACAAACACGTTAACACTGGGCATGGGCATGTACAAACATGTTAACACTGGGCATGGGCATGTACAAACACGTTAAAACTCGCAGGTAATTGTGCATAGACTTTTCTTTTGAGTACAAAGAGTGGGGTGCTGTGACACTAATGTCATATTTGTTTAAAGCCAAATTGTAATTAAAAAAATCCATCTTGCTAGGATATCCATATAAAATAATTTGACTCTTTTATTTCGCTTATCAGTGATTTTGATTATTAAGTAATTATTACCCCTTTCAGACCGGTGGCAGAGGATGTTGATTTTGCATTAAGATGATCCGTCCAAGGGCACTGCGGTGGCTTAGTGGTTAGCACTGTTGCCTCGCAGCAGAAGACAAGAAACCGCAAAATTCCTCTGCATTATAGTGATACTCTGACAGATGCAGTCGCCTACAATGAAACTGCTGATATGAAAAGAACCATCAGCAGAAGAAAATCACAAGTGATTAATATATTGATATCACTTTGAAAAGAAGAAAAAAAATGTGACATCAATAGTAACCATCAAAAGAATAGCAGTGAACAAGAGAGCTGGATGTAATAATATGCTTTCTATATGGAGAAGTGACCAGTCAGCAAGTCGTGCAGCCTTTGTGAGCAGTTTGGGACATGGAAACGGAAATGCAAGAAGAGAGGAAAATCAGGCAAACCCAGCTGGCTTTGACTGAGCAAAAGGAAGAAACTGTTCTGTCATGTTCTATTTAATATAAATAAGTCTCATTTGTGGCTATGGTTATTGCAATGATATTTTAAGTTAAGTCTGGATGGTCACATTTTCTCTCTGCCACAGTATTACAAACTGGTGCATAAATGGGATTTATGTCTGAAAGCAGTATATAAGTATTGTAATCATTTTTCTGCCACTTTGGGCTATGAAACAGTTTGACACATTGTATTACAGTTAACTTAAAGTTATTATAAGTTATAGAATTATAAGGAGAATGATACCCACAGGAAACTGGGTAGTGACACAGGAATAATATATTATATATGAAGTACAATAAATACAATAAATATGAAGTATTATGAAGTACAAATAAACTTGCTTTAATTTTTGGCTGAAGAAAATCAACTTTATACTCAGAGGAGTGCAGTTAATATTGAAAGAAAAGTTAAAACATTAATCAAGGGTGTTCAGCCTGCCTTTCAATGCTTATTGACATGAGAAATTCATTCAGCGGGACCATTATATATTGATATTATTACACCTTAATGCAGAAGTAGACTAATCATTTACAACATAGGTATTTGTTAAAATATGTGGTAGGAGTTTACATTTAACAAGTGAAAGATGAATATGTTGAAAGAGGATTTTCAAACCAACGCCTCTTCAGTCTTTCATTTGGCAGTGAGGGAAGATGGATGAGAAAAAAGCAGGAGAACAAAGGCTTATGATGAATAAACCTCACAAGAGAATAGAAAATGGGAAAAGGGCAAGAAGTGATGATTACAATGATATTATAGCAACAAGAAGGCAAAACTAAGCAAATAAAAAGAGCAGGACAGGAGCTGTGGGGGTGTATTCTTTCAAGAAAAGCCAGGATGGATATCTGTTAGTGTGGCAGGAGAAATCAGGGTCCATCACTGATGGTTCATGGCTGTAGCATGTTGGCCCAGGCCCACTCTTAGACATTTGTCAAAGTGGGTGACCTTAATGTTGGAAAAAGAGTCTCAGAATAACTACAAAGTTTCATGTGCACTTTCATTTCTTTATTTTTGTGTATTTATTTTTTCTCCCCGTTTAGCCTTTGCATGTATTGGTTTTCCTTAATCCCGTAGTGTCCCTGCATCATCAACAAAACCTAAATACTCCGTCCACCCTCCAAACCAAATCAATAATGATGACTGACATGAACTTTTGATCAGTTTTATACTGCAAAACAAATTGGAAACTAGAACTAACTACAGCAAGAGGATAGTGTTTTAATATTTCTATTCATTCGAGTTTTACTTTCCATCAGAAAAAAAGTTAATTTTCAAAATCCTTTTTTGTTGTTTTTTTTTTTTAAATTAAAGAATGGACATTTCCTCATCTTCAGATTTTTAAAAAAATGTAACATCCCTGAATCTGGCTTGAACTTTACATTTCCAATGTTTCCTTTTTTCATTACTGGGTTGACTGGCGTTGCTACCCATGGCCTTGGTACTACCAAAACCATGGGTAGCATTCGGCAGTGAGCCATGGAGTGCTCTCTTGGCTCACAAAGGTGAGCGCATCAAGACAAAACAGAAGTGGTCTGAATATTCCTGCCTGGCTGGAGATCTATTCAGCAACCTGTGAAATGACATAGCTGCGTCCTTGAATATTGTGTATATGTGTTTTCTTTAGAGCCTTTGTATAACAATTTCTTTCTGACATTGAATGGGTTAATGCTGTGGCATGGTATTGTCTGTCTGACTTAATATTACATGTAAATATTATATTAAATAATACCAATAATAATAAATACATGGCCAGTAATCAGTAATATTGAAAACAAGCAACACTTGAGGCTGCAGTGATGTCAGAAAATGAAAAGACTGATTCACTCAAGTAGAGCAGTGATAGAGATGGTACGAACAATCCATATTTGCCAACATTTAAATCAATGCAGATATTAGCCATTTTCCTTTTAACAATGTCACATTAAAATAAATAAAATCACAACTGTAGTTATACAATGAGGTCTGCTCAACTATGCAAAGTTTTGCATGCATGATTGAACAGGGCAGAGAGACGGACAGCGCAGGAGGAGACAACAACTCCTTTTTTCATGCTACAGTTTGCACAAACAATTTGTCATGCCTGAGTATGCAATTCAGAAAAAGCTGAAATGGGAGATTTATTTCTCCTGTCTTTCTCTTTTTGATGTTCAACTACTTTGCCATTTGACTGTGTGCAGCTACGGCTGAGACACGTGAGTCAATGTTGTGTCTATGTGCCGGCGTGTACGGTTGCTCCCCGTCCCTCTGCTGAGGACAACAGAGGCAGGCAGCTGGCTGAAATTGAAGGGAATGACTGTGACCTTTGGTTGAAATCAAGAGCGAAATGTGTAGTGTCGCCATTGTTTTCACTCATCTCTGCTCTCTGTCCTCCTGGCCTCAGTTTCACTTTCCATTTCACGTTCTCGTTCACAGTTTTCTTTATTTCTTGCACTTCAGACCAGCCTGGCCTCACAGAAACATGACCTCAACCTCTTTACACAGCATTACATGGTGGATGCATGTAATGTGTTGAAATAATGTCTCTACAGAGAGGCACAAGCTTTCTATCCATCTATCCATTGTCTTAGTTGCCATGGGGACAAGTCCTTCAAACTCTATGGTGACAACACCACTGCTGTGCATTTCATTTCCATGATTGAAAAGACAAAAAAAAGGCTCCTGGTGCTTTTCTGGTGATTGAATGAATGGTTGGACCACACAAAACAGTCCTCTGCTAAATATAACCATGTATTGTGATGCCTAAATTGAGCATAAAATGGAATAAAAATATATATATTTTTATTCTACTAACAATGCTACATTTTTTGTAAAAAAAAAAAAAAAGAACAGACCTAAATAGTGCACTTTTTGTAAAGAAAATAAGCTTTGAGTTACCAATATATTTGATTCAAATTTAAAAATATTGTGTTATTCGCCAAAGTGAAAGTATATAAAAGCTGAGCGTCACACAAAAGAGCTTTGGTAGATTTATGTTCTAGCCATCAACTACATAATCAGCTTCAGACTTATACCAAACTTTGCACCGATGGTTTGGTTGTTATTTGGACAGCAGACGTCTGGGTGATTGCTCTAATTGCCTTTTTTGTAACCTCAACTCTCCCTTTACTCTGCCATCATTTGTTCTACTCTGCCATCATTGACTGTTCAATATGTCTTAACTTCTTTTCCCTCTCCCCATCTGTTACCTTGATAACTGTCCAACCATCCCTCTCATTTATCTTCTCCTTCTCCATCTTTCCCTGTTCTCTTTTTGCCGTGTGGTCTCTGCGGACAGGATGTGAGGTTGAAGCCCAGTAGAGAAGAACAGCTGCTGAGCACACAGACTAATATTTGCCCTGTGCTGAACTGAGCAAACATGGATAAAGCGAACACAATCTCCTCCTCTGTCCCTGGCAGTGTGCCTTGTTGTCCTTTCATTCCCATCTCGTCTTTCTGGCACTGCAATTGAACTGACTGCTGGTTAATCAAAGCACACAATGCATATGTTTGTTTTTTTTAAAGTTCAAATAAATCACTAGGCAAAGGATGAATCTGATAGTCTCTTTCCAGTATGTGTCTGTCTACATTTGGGTGTGGCATATATTACTCTTTTGTAATGCAATGGTTTCTAGTTCAGCTATAAATGTGTTTTAACCTACATTTATAGAAACCATAACGTCTTTTTGAATGTGATGGACAATGAGTTCAAAATAAAATAGATTTTGTTATTGGATAAAAAGTAGACAAGTTTATAGTCATAGCTGTGCATTTAATATCTAAACAAAAGGTTTTAAAATATTAATCAAGGGTGTCCAGCCCTTATTGACTTTGTTTTATACCAAGATACCTGCCACTGTAGGATGTAAAAATGTAGACAGTAGAGTAGCTATAAAGTCTAATGTAACAACAATAAGAGGGTGATGGGCAGGTCCTATTCCTACCTGCCAATAACACGTCTCTTGTGAGAATCAAGTTCAAGTGGAGAACTCTTGGTTCCCGCAGAGAAGGGATGTCCAGTTCCAGTCCCAGCGCTGTCTTGCATGCTTTAGGTGTTTCCCTGTTTAAACACATCTGGTTCAAATGAATGTGTCATTGACAGACTTGTGCAGACCTTGCTGACAAGCTGATGACGATCTACTCATTTAAATCAGGTTTGTTGATGGAGGGAAACATCAACAACATACAGGACAAAGGATTTATTGGCCCTTTAGGATTGAGGTTGGACAATACTGCCATGTCACATGAGCAATCTTGAGCAGCTATCACCTCCCAACTTTGCAAACAAGCATGAGAATCTTCTCATTTTGAAAGGATCAAATTATTGTTTAATTTTCCCACATCCACAAAGCTCAGAGGACTAAACTTGATTCATGCTTCTGCATCACAACTATGAAGAGTTTGTATAAATGGCAACGATGCCACAGTTGTCATTTATACTTGTGTATTGTTATTTTTCTATTACTCTGGTCTCTTTGTGGGTCCTTTTCTGCAGCACCCGGCTTCCTTTTGTTTACTTCCCTCTTGCAGCTCAGACAAAATAGCTTCCTTTGGCTTTTTTCCCTTTAGGGGTTGCCACAGCAGAAAATCGTGTTCAACATATTGATATGGCATAGATTTTACGTTCCTGACCCTTCCTGATACAACCCTCTCCACTTAGCCAGGCTTGGCACTAGTGGATGAAATGGAGAAGATCTTGTTAGAGCTGGATCAGATAAATGTTGAACAATTACTTCTGCTGAAGTTACAGTTATCTATCCAGTTTAAAAATAGAGAAGACACAGCGGCTGGAAACATGCTGACTGGAAGTGATGTTACATTTCTGGGGTTGTGCATGTTGGGCTACAGTGTAGGTCACGCTGGAGGGTGACTCCCTACGGTAAGACTTTGGCATCTTGGAACTGATGTAGGAGCATAAACTCCCCATAATTATATAGAAATTACTGCTGGTAGTTTGATGGGTGGGTCCAGGAGTTCAGTTAAGATTACCTACAAGTGTGGTCTGCCCAGTCAGAACTCAAATGACATTTTTACATCACATTATTAGACGTGTCCACTTGTGATTGGACTGCTCTAACTGCAGGTTTATATAAGGTCATCAGCAAAGATTAATATTTACATAAACGTAAATAAGTAGCTAAGTTTCTTCTTTTAACCAGATGGAATCTTGAAATTAGAATTTCGCTTGATAGCTTTTAAGCTGAGTTAACAAAAAGCACATACACAAGTGAGGCCATCCATCCATCCATCCATCCATCCATCCATCCATCCATCCATCCATCCATCCATCCATCCATCCATCCATCCATCCATCCATCCATCCATCCATCCATCCATCCATCCATCCATCCATCCATCCAAACAACCGTGCACGCTCACATTCACACCTACAGGCAATTTAGAAACAGTGAGGCAATATGTTTGATTAAATATTGATCTTATACTTTTGTGATTTGTTAGTGTATATACAAAGGTGTCTATTCTTCGTGCAGCAAGTAACAGCTGCAGGTGTTGATAGTAAAAAAAAAAAATAACAGCGGCAGATCTTCAAATTTTATTTTGCTGGGGAAACACAATTTATAAATCACATGGACAGATGTATGTACAGAAATCCCAATATATTCACATGTATCCATTCTTGCATATTTTTCTTAAGTTTATAGCCAAATGGTTTTTTATTGTTTGGTTTTCTCACATAAGCCTATGAACTGTGTAACACACTGCACTATCCTCCGTCTGTCAACACTATTTGGATTCAGTCCTACATCAAATGCTGCATCAGTGTCAGTGGTGTTCTATGTCTGACCCTGTTTCTAAAAATCTGAACCCAAAAGAAAAGAAAAGAAAAACCCACTGGCGGCTTTACAGCTCCCAAACCTGTCATTCCTGTTTACAGAAAGTGCAAGAAACTACTAAGATAACAGAAACATAACTCATAAAAAGTATGACAAGCTTACGTTTATCAATGCAACGTAATCTGTAATTAGTGTATGAATTCATAATGTGATGCACAGATTAAAAAAGGTTGGTTATGAAAAAAAAAGTAAAGTAAATGTTGAAAAATAATATCAATTATTCCTATGTGATTAGTGAAATTAACTGTGTAACAAAGGAAAACATGTTATGAAGTCTATCAGATTGATTAAAATATAACCCAGAGGGAAAAGGTAATTTACTACCACATTATAGAGACTGTTTTACCCCAAAAATATTTAATGCAAACTAAAGTAATTAATCACTGCTGCAGATGACACAATTTAAATTCTAGGTCAAAACGAGTTGCTTGTTAAAATGTACAGTCTTATGATAAATCAAATGCTTAATTAGAAAACTGATGCAGATTCAGAGTGCTGCAGTCCATTATCCACCTGCATATCATCAACAAAGACGCAGATTAGTTGTTCCTAGAATACCAAGGGTGGAATTATTGTTTTGATGAGATTTTGTGATGCATAAGACACAAGCAAAGTTAACTGGCCATGCAGACTTATCCATTAATTCTCAATAAATTTCACGGTCATATAAAATTCACAGATTAGTGACGGAAAAAAACTAGTGGGTAAATTCACCTATGCTTTGAACAAATACTGGGTTTTATATTGAGCGCTTAATAATTTCATAAAATTATAGAGCTGAGAAATGTAATTGGCAGCAGATTGCAACTGATAAATTGAATTTATAAATTGCTTTTGTCTAACCTTTGCACCTTGTATCAGCAAGGTGTTTGCTGTGACAGTCACGTATAATGTGGATGAAAAACTTACAGCGCACAGATAGCGCTCAAGTCACGCCACTTACACGGTTTATGCACAAATTATGGTGCAATAATGTGACACATGATTTATAATTCAGGTGGCTTTTGAGATTCATTATGAAAAGTCAAGTCAGTGACAGACAGGACAGATTCTGCAATCTCAAACATCTATGCACCCCAGTGCTTACAAAAATAAAAAAAATCTTTTTTAGAGGGCTTACAAAGGTGCTAATAAAGAAAATGAGGATTCATCAGCTGTAGCATTTGTTGACGCAGTGGCACAAAAGTCCATTAAAACTGACAATGTTTTAGCTCCATTTCTTCTTGAGGATTAAAGCAAAGGCTGTCAGTGTGCTCAGATTGCTGCTTGCACCTCCCAGCCTTTTATGAACCAATTATTATGAAAAGAAGACTAAAGTAAATCAAACCCCTTAATTCCCCAGCATCTTTTTGAAACTGACTAAAAAAAAGATCTACTCAATAATTTTAACCTATCTTCTCTTATTTTCTTTAGCTGTACGATTTAAAATGAAATCATTTTTAAAAGCACAGAGGATGTCTTTGAGCTACAACAAGCATTTGTGTGTGAAATATTAACCAAGGACTTGAGAAAGACTTCAAATCATTATCAGTGTAACTGCAAGTGTCACCTTGTCACATTCTAGATGCTCTGCACAGACTTGTCATTCATACTTTGTAAGATGTTTTCTTGCGATTACGTTTATAGAAGTGTGGATGGCTAACTTGCAGGTGCGACGTGGCTCCCCAGCGGGTGATAACTAGGTACTAGGTAATCACTATGGCCAGCCACACGTTTCCTTTCCTGCTGTGTCACCATAGCAACTCCACCATGCTAATTCACTGGCCAGCAGCCATGATGAATCACGAGCCAAGAAAATTATGCGACAGTGATAGCAAGGACTCGTGGCTTAAACTTCCATTTCAACTCACACTTTTTGCTCTAAAACTAACCACGAGCCCAGAAATGGCCTTCTACTTCGCTCATTCCATTTAAGGACTATTGGTATCAACAAGGCCAGTGAATATGCCTAAAAATGCACATGCAAACCAAGCAGGGACTATTTCACCGCTCTCTGTTCTAATATTTACAATTGTAGCACGTTCAAAAAATAACCATTTTCCATTCTTTTACCTTTTTCTCTTATCCTTCCACGACCTTCACAGCTGTTAGTGTATTTGCTGTGGAACGTTGAGGACAGGAAGCTCTGTAGACTAAGTGTGCAATTGTCTCCACATGAGAAACCCCCACTAGCAATATAGCAACTTGTGGCCAAAGTCTGATTTCTGTGCCAGTGGGACCTTGATTAGGTCACTGGGAAGGAATGTCAGCATTAACTGTGTGTACAAATACCCACCTGACCTGTGAGGTGAATGCGTATGGGTCAGTGAGAGGTTGTACACTTCTGGTAAATACCCAGGCCAGGTCCTGCAGCATAGAAACACGCGCGCACGCGTGTGCACGCACACAGTCCCTATGGTGGGCAGGATACATTTTGATAAATGTAAACAAATATATTTATGTGTGTGATTGTGAAACTGACACAGACAGAGAGGATTTATAATGCTTTGTTGCTGGTTATTTACAGGAGGTGCTCTGCTCTATTTATTGTCTATAACTATGGACTGTTGGCCTTGTTTAGTGCTGCAGGGGCAGAACCAGTTACTGTACTGTCAATGTGTGTGTGTGTGTGTGTGTGTGTGTGTGTGTGTGTGTGTGTGTGTGTGTGTGTGTGTGTGCTGCACCCCAAACCCCACAGCCACAAAACCTGCCGTCCTATAAATCCAAGATGATAAAAAGTGAGCCTGTATTTACTCTTGCTCCCTGTATGTGTCGCTATGCATCTCTGAGGCATAAAACAAAAAGACTATGCTACTGTGCAAAGCTCAAAGGATGGAGGGAAAAAACAATGCAATATCTAAAATAAATAAATAGAATACACATTAAATATCAGCTGCAGGACATCCCAACTACTACTCTGTCCCGATTACCAATTCGACAGATGTGATACCTCTGCAAGCGCTTCCCAACTCGACAGACAAGCCACACTTAAAAAGCCTAAACAGACATCTAATCAGACAATTAAAAAGAAAAGTCTTCCACAAGCTAATCCCAACCACCACATATTGAAAGTCTGCATCAGAGGAGCAACTAATGGATGTGGGAGAGATAAGAAGGAATATGAAAAAGGGGAGCATTAAAAGATCAAATCAGACAATGAAAAAACACTGAAAGCAGAGGGCTATTGAAAGCATTTATTTATTTCCCATTTCCAAAGATTCCTGTTATTTCATTCCTGAAATAAAACCATGAACCTCTTGATGCTGACATGTCCTTAAACCCTTACTGAGAGGGAGGAGGAGGGGGGGTGTTGCCCTTGACACAGATATACGTCGGCTGATAGCTGAGCTGTTCAGTGACTCAGAGGGTTGTCTGCATATGCCTGTTAATAAATGCTAATCAAGCCTCTGTTTTTCCCTATTAATTGCTCAACATTTTGCCATGGCCACTCAATATAATTTAAATTCTGTTTATTTAATCTTCTCAGCTAAAAAAAGTAACAAAAAAACCAAACAAACAGAAAACATACTGACTGATGAGGATTAGGCTACAATAATAATATTTGTGGGTTTAAAAACCAGTGGTTTCATTTGGAAAAGCAAGAACATAGTTATTTTAATTTTATTTTACAGAGGTTAATCTGTTTTTTGTTAAAAACGTAAAACTAATGTTACTTTTTAGGACAGTTGGTTGCACTTATAGTAGACACATTTGAACTTATTATGGGCCATTTTTGACGTGTGTGTGTGTGTGTGTGTGTGTGTGTGTGTGTGTGTGTGTGTGTGTGTGTGTGTGTGTGTGTGTGTGTGTGTGTGTGTAAAAGACTGTGTAAGACTCCGAGGTGGCAACAACCCCCCCAGAGGGCTGGACCAGGACACGGGTAATATTCAGGTCAGGGTAGAAGAAACAGGCAGAGTTCAGTGAAGAAAGTTAAGTTGCTCTTTATCTCAAAAGTGTGCATGTGTGTGGTTATTGAAAACAACACGAATAATCCAAACTGATGAGAAATTAAAATACATAATGAACAGAAACGTACACACACATATCAGGGGGCACATAGCTCCAGACTGATTATGTAAACTTAAAGGCAACATTTATGAACTGGTATCCAGCACACACCGATACAACTAAGTACCACCTGTACATAGTGTACACAGGACACACAGACAGCAGAAAACAACAACACAACAACAATCACAGTCTCTGCTACTGTGACCTACTGTAACTGGTCCTGCTGTAACTGGTCCTACTGTGACTGGTCCTACTGTGACTGGTCCTACTGTGACTGGTCCTGCTCTAACTGGTCCTACTGTGACTGGTCCTACTGTGACTGGTCCTACTGTGACTGGTCCTACTGTGACTGGTCCTACTGTGACTGGCCCTACTTTGATTGGTCTTACTGTGACTGGTCTTACTGTGACTGGTCCTACTGTGATTGGTCCTACTGTGACTGGTCTTACTGTGACTGGTCCTGCTTTAACTGGTCCTGCTGTGACTGGTCTTACTGTGACTGGTCCTACTGTGATTGGTCTTACTGTGACTGGTCTTACTGTGATTGGTCTTACTGTGACTGGTCCTACTGTGACTGGTCCTACTGTGACTGGCCCCACTATGACTGGTCCTGCTGTAACTGGTCCTGCTGTAACTGGTCCTGCTGTGACTGGTCCTACTGTGACTGGCCCTATTTTGATTGGTCTTACTGTGACTGGTCCTACTGTGACTGGTCTTACTGTGACTGGTCCTACTGTGACTGGTCCTGCTTTAACTGGTCCTACTGTAACCGGCCCTACTGTGACTGGTCCTACTGTGACTGGCCCTACTGTGACTGGTCCTACTGTGACTGGTCCTACTGTGACTGGTCCTGCTGTGACTGGTCTTACTGTGACTGGTCCTACTGTGACTGGCCCTACTGTGACTGGTCCTACTGTGACTGGCCCTACTGTGATTGGTCTTACTGTGACTGGCCCTACTGTAACTGGTCCTACTGTGATTGGTCCTACTGTGACTGGCCCTACTGTAACTGGTCCTACTGTGACTGGTCCTACTGTGACTGGTCCTGCTCTAACTGGTCCTACTGTGACTGGCCCTACTGTAACTGGTCCTACTGTGACTGGCCCTACTGTAACTGGTCCTACTGTGACTGGTCCTACTGTGACTGGCCCTACTGTGACTGGTCCTACTGTGACTGGTCCTGCTGTGACTGGTCTTACTGTGACTGGTCCTACTGTGATTGGTCTTACTGTGACTGGTCCTACTGTGACTGGTCCTGCTGTGACTGGTCCTACTGTGATTGGTCCTGCTTTAACTGGTCCTACTGTAACTGGTCCTACTGTGACTGGTCCTGCTGTAACCGGCCCTACTGTGACTGGTCCTACTGTGACTGGCCCTACTGTGACTGGTCCTACTGTGACTGGTCCTGCTGTGACTGGTCTTACTGTGACTGGTCTTACTGTGATTGGTCTTACTGTGACTGGTCCTACTGTGATTGGTCTTACTGTGACTGGTCCTACTGTGACTGGTCCTGCTGTGACTGGCCCCACTATGACTGGTCCTGCTGTAACTGGTCCTGCTGTGACTGGTCCTACTGTGACTGGCCCTATTTTGATTGGTCTTACTGTGACTGGTCCTACTGTGACTGGTCTTACTGTGACTGGTCCTACTGTGACTGGTCCTACTGTGACTGGTCCTACTGTGACTGGTCCTGCTGTGACTGGTCCTGCTTACTAGGTAGTAGCCTTTTGTACAATGTGTCTCCAGATATGCGGGGCAAAAGTCCTGAGCAAAACCTGAATTGGGTTAGATATGTAATTGGACCATTACTGGTGGATCTGGAGGTGAGTTCAGGTCACCACGGTAACTGTAAATATACACCATTTTTTAAGTTAAATGCAGACCATAACAATACTGGAAATGTGGACTTTTTTTTAGTTATGAAAATCAAATTGCAGTGAATGAAAAGTGGTGGCACAAATCAAGCCATAAATGTTAATAGAACAGATACTGCTGTTTCCTATTCGTGCAGGCTGCATGATCCAGCATTCGGAAACAAAACAGCCAAACCAGTATTTGTACTCCATGTACTCTCATCATTATCCCAGTAGCTGCATTTGGACTGGATCATTTAATACATTGGATCATGTTACATTTTGACAAACATTTCCACCAGAGCTCATTACGCTCACTAATACAAGGCACGGATGCGATGACAGGTCTGAGAGTGTGCTAAAGTGAAGTTTGATTGGACACCCTGACATTACTTCAGGGTGCTTAGCCACAGCACAACCTCTTCACAGACATCCAGAACCAATTTAATTACATGTAGACATTGTTGAAGACCTATCGGTCTACAAGGCAGCAGCTTCTGTTGTTTCACCTAAGGCCATATGTGAAATGCATGTAAGTTCGTACACATTTCACTCTTATCTTGTGTGCAGTGATAACACTACAGAAATAACACATGCACATGAAACAGTTGTGTTTGTTAACTGATCCTAGTATTTGGGGTTACACTGGTATATAGTACATACCTGTAAGTGTGTCTCTGTATGTGTGTGCTCAGGAGATAAAGACAAGAAAAAAAAAAGAGAAGAAACAGACTCGAGCCGACAGCTCCACCAGCATGCATCATCACCTATCGTAGACACAGGACTCGCAACATCCCAACTTCCTCTAAGGCCTTGCGTGCATAACACCTGCACCAGCCACCCATGACACACACCACCTGCTGCCTGCTCACATGTACAAACTGATGGATTAGGACAGGATGGCACACCAGAACACAAACAGCCTATACAGTATGTTTTGCTCGACGTGAGAGGACACTCGGGTTCTTGTAGATGCAGGTTGGAGACAGGAAATGACTTACTGCTTCAAGCATGTTATCACCATTACTATTTATATTCATATCGTGTTGTTTACACTGAAACACCCAGAAAATCTGAAAGTCTATATCCTAAACTAGCCCTTTTGCCAAACCGTTAGACAAAGAAGTAAGTAAAACATAAAGTTCTGAAACTCTGCATTTGCTTCAAATGTCTCAGTTTAAAAGGCGTGCAGGGGTTATTTTATTTTGTGTGTGTGTGGTGTGTTTGGGGGATCAGGTGCAGTGAACAATGAAAACTGGCTCACTTAATAATGATAGAAGAAGGAAGAAGGAAAGTTTGGTCAGAGCTGTACATTTTTGTGATATATAACAATGTTATCTGTCAGATGAAAATCAAAACATGTGCCCAAATTAGGGCTTTGTCTAATGATGTTTGGATTTTATTGTTTGATTCTCCTCACTTAAGCCTGAAAAAAGTACTGTATAATATTTTCTTGTCTGATTTATTGCAAGTTGAAATCTAATGAGAAATCTTCAGCAGAAGTGTTTGTAGAGTTGCAATAGTCAACAGCTCCAAAAACAAAAGAAAAAAGAAGAAAAAATGATGCAAAGAGGCAAAAACTCAATAAGTATAATGTCATGACCTCATTCTTCTCCTTAACAAGCAGCTACGAATTACCAAACTTTCCCTCTGTTTAGTAGCATCGCATTGGCAAACAATATGTTTCCTTCTCATTAATCTATTTGTTAATTGCAGAGTGGCTGTGAGAAACAGATCTGCATCTGCCCACATTTCTTCTAATCAGCCTCCTGCCTTTTTTTTCTGGAGCTCAGATTTTGTCACTTCTCTTTTTGTTTGCTATGGTGTTTCATTCTCACCGCACTGCGTTTTATGTGTGTCAACCAAATTCAAAGCAAACATTAGAAGCAGCAAAAAATTCAATTTTTAATGACAAATATTTTATCAGATGGCTCAATAATTAAATGTGCTTTTTTTATTGCTAAAATGATCACGTAACTTAATCAATTATACTTGTGGCTGCATGTGTGGCACTTCTTCTTGCTCTGGATTATGCCTATAACATTTAAATGCTCTTCTGCAAATTCCTTCAGAAAAGATTTCCAATCACATTGCATATGGTGCAGCTCTGTTTTGCATTAAAGAAAAAACACCATCTGTATGTATTATCTAGATGCAGAGGAAGGTGTAAAATATCCACGATTTTCCCTTTCAGAAGGCAAAATTCAGAGAAGGGACACCAATTTATTTAATAAAATCTGTTTAAAATTCTCGCCTGTATGCCGTACTTACTTTATTAAAAAGCCCTGTCATGTAAAATGATTTCTAAGCCATGTTATTTTTAATTGATGAGGGGAACTCTAGGATAACCTGGAATCTCTGGTTGGAAGTCTACCACACTAAGACATTTGGCAGACAGTTCATGTTTTGTAAGCGGTCGGGGTAGTCTTTAACATAGTCAGTAACATTTTTCCTTTTAATTGTGTTTTGTCTGCATGTTAGTTTGGAGTGACTCCTACTCAGGTATGTGTCCCACCTGATCCTCATTCAAAAGGAAAAAAAAAAGAAACAAAAAAATAATAATTACACGGCAAACACTAATTTGCAGTGTAATTATTTTTTACACTTATTATTACTTATTACTTTTAATAAAGTAAAAAAGCTTGTTTCAAGAAGACCTTTTTTGACAATTTTTCTAGTTTTAAGAATTCTAGTCAAGAAAAAATGTAGGACCAAATTTTGAACAGATTTATGGAATATTATGCTTATTTCTAGATGGGCTGTTTTTGCAGTGTACATTTGAATGTAATAGGATTGAAATAAATTGTTTGTTTTTTGATTTTTTTTTTTTTTTAATGTTTTGTCTTTTTAGCCAAATAATATATCCCAAGTGTTTAAATGGAACAGGTAATCAGGTTCAAGCTGATCTCACTGATTAATTACAGGGTCTTGATTATCAACAGGCCTGCTTGTATGTTACTCAACTGTAATTTGACGGCTTTGAACATTAATGAAACGAGTTGTGATTAAAAATCAGTGCGGTTTCATGACTTCACTCACAGAACTGCACACCCCAGTAATATCAGTAATACAATATGTATGATTAGTGAGCACATGCTAATTTGCCTGGTTTAGTAAATCTGCCCTTTGGTGTTTCTGTTAGATCTCAATAATTGGTTCCAAATAATTTTACATTATGTTTTTTGTTGCTGATGCCGTTTTTATTTACACTTTCCTGTTTATATTCACTTATGATTGCTTTAATCATTTGTATAACCACCACCCAGCTCTCTTGGTGAATTTCTTTATACAAATTTCTGTCCTCCTGTTTTATCTTCTTTACCACCCTTTGTCACCCTTTGAACCCATTCCTCATTCTGCATTTTAAACAAACCCATGGGTAAATAAAGAAGTGCTTTTAAATGGCTAATAGTAAGTGTTACGGCATATATTCTATATTTTAAGTAATTACCACTTTAGTATTTCAGCTACTTTCCTTTTCAGTCAGATTGGTTTTTTTTGACCATTGACTTGTTGCATTACTGTTCGCTATGCAGTTCATTTAGTCTAATGACCACAGAGCACAAGTCCTGCTGAGAATTGTTTGTGCTTCGTGTGTTCCTTGATCATAGATCAATACATAATAGAGCTGGACTGCTGCAGGACCAATAAGGGCATTTGATAGGTTAGTCCGTGTCTGTTGTGGCATGGCTACAAAAGCTTCAATGGGAATTGTGTACGTGACAGAGTCTTGCAACCCCCAGCTTTGTGCACACGAAGCTGGCTCTCCTTCTCTGCTTAGTAAGGTAAACATTAAAGAAAAAGAATAGAAAATGCTAAATGTATAAAATGCAGATTTCTGCTTCTGCTTTCAATTTCTTTTGCTACAAAAACATGAATAAAAGCAGAAAAATCCTGTTTCTTGACAACCTAGATGTCTCAAATCCAGCACTACGCTGTAGGTGTCTTAAGGCTGTGTATGAGAGGGTGTGCGTGGAATTTTTTGGTCGTGTCAAAGATGATCTCAAGCAAAATGAAGTTGTCTTTATGGTTGTATAGTGTATCAGTTTGCTGGTTGTGCACTTCAGATTGCATGCTTCCAGCGGCATGTGCTGAAAAGTTTGGATATACTTCTCTTTGCACGAGTGTGCCACATTAAAAGGCCTTCTTGCGTTATCTTTTCATAAAGTAGTATTAGAGTATATAAGCTAAGCCTGAGGGCTCTTTGTCCCCATATCAAACACTATCAATGATCACTGGAAAGCATCTATGAACTCTGTATTTAGGAAGCTTTAGTTTTCAGCAGACTTTACTCAAGCAAATATCTTGCTTAGTTAGTGCTGCTAAAATTGTATTATTTCCACTGAGGACAAACATATCTAATTTGTGTAGCTGTTTATGACTGTAAGTTTTGTCAATGAAAGTCAGTTATGGTCTATTACTAAGCAAATCCAAGTGTAATTTAATTAATTTCAGAACGCTGTGTCCAAAAGAGGTCATAAAAGATTTTACAAGGTATTGATCTCACATCACTGGACTGTATGGAAAAAAAATCTTTGTTGAGAAAATATGATTTATTTCCTATTGAAAGGTAAACTTCAGAGTTCCAACTGTTTCCTCTGAAAATTGGACCATAGCGTACCAATGGGCATTTTGCTCCCAGTTGTGCAATGATCTGTCTGCACAGCATAAAACACTTAAAAGCAATAGGATAGTATTGAGCTGTTATTCTCTGACAGGGGAAGCTCAAGGGCCAAAACAATTCAGCGGAGGCTAAGTTGTGATACCAGTACACCACTTCCAACTGGGGCCAAAGCGATCTTAAAGTCCTGTGAGTCAGATGGTTCTTCCTTCTCCTAATGTTTTCTTCTAGCCAGAGCCAAGGCCTTCAGAACCCCAGCAGACACAGAACAAGACCGTGACTCAGGTTTAAATAGCTTTTTAGAACAGTATATACTCTTTTTCTGGACAGCAAAAAACACAGAAGGGCGAGTGGGAGGGTAATTGGTAAATAAGGTAAAAACACTCGATTTCAATTTGTTTGGGGAAGAGATGTTGGTGAAGCCAACTTGGCATTAACTAGAAGCTAACAAAAAGGATCAAATCCACTCCTGTTAGTGTTGGGGTCTCTGAAGAGATCGTTGAATGTACTTATAAACTTATTGCTTACTTGCATACATCTCAAGACCTAATTTTGGACTTTTCCAGGTCAAATTCAGCCATCTGATATATTATGTTGTGCAATGGTTTTTCCATTTCTGTTATTGGGAAAAGGCACTGCAGTGTGTGAATGTATCCCAGCATGGATAGAAAAATCAGCGGAGTAAAATTTAAATTGGTGAATTTGGATGCAAACCTTTTAGCGTACGCCTACCCTGAAACAGAACAATTAGTTTCTCAGATTCCTGATTCATCTGTGGTTCCATGCTCTACCCTGCTTGTCTACAGTCACTGTGAGCCTTCTTAACTCAAGGAACACAGAGGCACAAAGCTCTCTGTCTCATATGAAAGGATGCTTTTGATGCCACTCTTCCTGCAGAGAAATTTCAGCTTCAGATGAGTGCCCGTTAATGGGAATTGAATGTTTTTCTCCATCTGCATTATCATTGTCTCAGGAAATGCAGGTCCAGTGATAAATGAACAGCCACCTGGGAAATATTGGAGCCGATGGGAGCCATTTTGGCTCCATTATTCTCAATAAAGGGCAGGTCAACGTGCCTCTTCCTCACTCATGTCGCTCCCCCCCCACATCTCATTAAATAGGCCTCAGTAAATAGTGCAGGGGGAATATCATTAGCTCAGAGATGAAAGAGAGGCTCTTGTGTCCTGCGAGGAATGCAGAGATGTTCCTGTCCGAATGACGTCTATAAGAAATAAAACTGTCTTGCTTTGTTTGAATTATGTGTGCATGCCTGACATATAAACTAATGTCCTAACGAGATACTTGTTTTGAGTTCTTTGTTGAGTGCACATGTTGTCCTGCATGATGGCAGGGATAGTCCCCCAGGGAAAACACAAAGTGCAATTTGCGTATTTTTCAGGTTTCTTTCCATTAGAGACAGAAAAATGCACTATTGTCACTGAAGTACTTTAAGTCTGACAAAGTTATTAATATATAATAATTTACTGAAAATTAAACAAAATCAGACATTGCTTTTAAAATGCGGTTTAACAAAGTCATTAAAAAATGGGAACAAGCACACACGCACAAATAACTAACAAATAACTTATCAAAACAAAATAATGAATGGACAAATGGACAAATAATTAAGTTGACCACAGTGACATGTTAAACTAAAGGTGTGGCCTGTAATCAACATCACGACCTTGTTGTTAGTCAGTCTGCCTATTTAGAGGATGAAGAGTAGTCTCTCTCTGCTTTCTGGTACCAACATGTAGATAAAGCAAAGTGAATCTTTTAGGAGATCAGATCTGTCTAAAGTCCTCTGAGTGACCAAGTATCATGCTACTTAAAGTTCCTGTGACTGCACATGCAAGGTTTGATCAGATGTCCATAGTCCGCAGAACTGTAGACATAATTTTTTCATGTCTGTAATACTATTTTCAAGCTTCAGTGTAACTGATATGCGTCCCACTGCCTACTTGATTGCAGTGAACAGTTTTTCCTCCAACACTCTCATCATTTCTGCTATGCCTGATGATTTGAGTCCTGACCCAACATCTTGTGAATGGCCTCTATCTCATGCTGGCATCTGACAGCTAATACTGGAAACATATTAGGTCTTCATCTCAGATTCTCTCCCTTTCTAACTTTTATCACAGTCATTTCTTCCCTGTTATTTTTATCTTAGTCCTCTGGCTCACTGTTGCCTGGCATCCAGTGTGTGTCCATAAGTCTCCTGGACCCATGACGACAGCCTTGCCATTGAAATAGTCTGTCTTGACTATCAAAAACACTGTTGTGTGGTTGGTAAGAGACAGAGAGTGGTATCAGTGCCAGAGTATGATGTACTCAACTCCTACCATTGTCTCAGCTCCCGTAGACTCCTTATAGACTGTTTTCAGTAAACAAACATGCATAAGAGATGTAAAAACTAATAACTAATTGACAACAGAATGTCCTGCATTATGAAGCAGCCGCAGAACCGGCTTATAAACTGGTTCAACCTGTTCTAGCAAGTTTGGAGTGCAGCATTTGAATGGTAAAATACATCTACAATAATACATGTGTGTTATGCCTAAATCAGTCACTTGCGATGTGAGGTTAGACCCAAACACTTGCTGGTTTTATTTTATGTATGAATGAAGTCGAATTAAAGGCAGCATGGTGGCTTAGTGGTTAGTGGTACTGTTGCCTCACAGCAAGAAGGTTCCTGGTTCGATTCTTGGCCCGGTGGGTCTTTCTGTGTGGAGTTTGCATGTTCTCCCTGTGCTTGCGTGGGTTCCCTCCGGGTACTCCGGCTTCCTCCCACACTCCAAAAACATGCAGGGTAGGTTAATTGATCATTCTAAATTCTCCCTAGGTGTGCATGCGAGTGTGATTTGTTGTTTATCTTCTATGTGGCCCTGGATGGACTGGCGACCTGTCCAGTGTCTACCCCTGCCTTTCGCCTACTATGCGTCGGGATCGGCTCCGACAGACCCCCGTGACCCGGAAACGGATTAATCGGGAATAGCTAATGGATGGATGGATGGATGAAGTCGAATTAATAATGACTATGGGTTGGTTGTGGAGGATTAAGTATAGGTGGATAGTGCTAAACAGTTAAAGGTAAATGTTCTCTTTTTTGAGGACATCTTGCTCAGAGTGTCATTTGGTACGTCACAGGCAGAGATAAGTTCTGCACGGATTACTCAGGTTTTATCGGTGCATCTGCTGTTCTCTGCACTTCCACTTATTCACTGTTAATTTCATAAATATCTGTTGGTTTCTGGGCATCAAACAAAAAACACTTTCTGGTGAAAGTTCTGATGCATAAAACAACCAAAAAGCCTCAATAATTTTTATTATTTGAAAATTATAATAACTTATAGAGATGCCATAGTTATAATTTATGTTAACAGCCTTGTATTTATTAAAAATAGAAAATAACCAATTCCAGTTTTATGCTGATTACATTATATAAATCTGATGTGTGTCTGCTAAGGGACATAGACACTGCTTGGCATCATAAGACCCTTCAATGAATTTGGCTTGACTAAATGATTACTTGTTGGGCTTTGGTGATCATGACATGTTCCTTTGGCTACATTTCAAAACATCTCTGTGACAGCTTCAGCTTCTAGCATGGCAGGCTCTCATGTTTTGCTTATGTAATGAGCCCTCCCCACCAACACAGCTGAAAATGCAATTATCATTTGGCTGACACCAAAATGCATTTTCTCGCCTGTGGCCACTCACGCTGCTATTTCAAATTTCTCAACTTCAGGCAAAAGAGAAGGAAAAAAAAAGTAAAAAAAAAAAGCCCTCCCCACCCTTTCCTGTTGTCCTACTTTTTGAGAGTGAACTAGAAAGGAAGAGCTACATAAGAAAGGAGGAGGGTGAAGAGGAAGAGCAGGAGGAGGAAAGGGATGACAGAAAAGCAAGAAACGAAAGATAGTTTTTGGGAGTATGTGATAATAAGGGAATTTAATTCAGAAACAGGCTGTGAGAGGCATAGATTAGTCTGGTAGCAGGGCGATTCAGCCCACAGATTTTCTGCACTGAATGGCTGTCAGAGAGGACTGAGGGAGCTGGAATGGGCTGCCAAGCCGAGAGGGGACATTAATACTTTACAAAGGGCAATTCCATTTCCAGGTCAACCTGGGAGGGGAAAGGCTGGAGAAAAAGAGTGGAGAGAGGAAACTATGAAAAGTCAAAGATACATATGTATGTTATTATGTATAAATATACATCTCTTTCCAAATCTATTTATTTCCATTTGTGATAGATTTGATTGGTTATCTGAGTAAGTTAGATTTGTTGAACTATAGTTTGAGTATTTAATAAGACAACAACCAAGCAAGCAGCCAAGTGAATATTGCTTCTAAATTCAATTCAATTCAATTTTATTTATATAGCGTCTATTACAACACAAGTTGTCTCTAGGCACTTTCCAGAGACCCGGAACATGACCCCCGAGCAATTATTACATAAACAGCGGCAGGTAAAAACTCCCCTAGTGGAAGAAAAACCGTAAGCCAAACAGTGGCAAGGAAAAACTCCCCTTTAAGAGGGAAGAAACCTTGAGCAGGACCTGGCTCATGAGGGGGGACCCTCCTGCCGAAGGCCAGCCGGGTAGAGCAAGAAACAAAGGACACAATCAGTTTAATTACACTGTAAAATCTGGTTGCTGTCATTACTCGTATAAATAAGTTACCAGTACTAATATGTACTACTTAATAGGTTGTATAAAGTAACAACGATTCCATGGCAAGAACGTACAATTTACTATTTATTCTGAGTGAAGTTTACATGAACTAATTTACTATAAATAGCTAATTTTATTTGGAATGAACTTGACAGGGTTCAAGTTATTGTTACTCGCAAAGAGCCTTTTTTCCACCTACCTAAAACCAATGAGATCTGTGCACCTGAAGTCAGGACCATTTTCGCAGTCACAGACAGCGCCGGCATCTTTGCCTGCAGACCTCGTCATGTGGGAACAGTGAGGGATTTCATCATTTGTCTTTTAACTTACATTTGTGTGTGAATTTGATTTGATTGTTCTACTTTTGTTATTCCGCCAGTTATAATTTGTTTCATATTAACTTAGCTGAAAACAATGCACAAACTAACTATTTGTATGATGTAAACCGAGCAAGATCCACCGGACACTCCGGGCCTGGTGCATTATGTTCAGCAGTTGGCTCCACCACAAGAGACCGGTGTTCAAATCCAAGTCAGGTCGTATGTGAGGTCCAGTTGGGTTATCTAATGCAAGGTCCTTAATGTTTTACTGCTGAATCAGTTGTGTATTTATGTGTCTTGGCACTCGGTCATTTCCTTTTTTTTAATGTATTACAAATAACATAGTCATATAATAATAATAATAATAATAATAATAATAATAATAATAATATATGATAATAGTAAAGTACAAGCTACAGTAGCATGATAAATTAATGATAAATATGGGGTTTGTATTAATACATATGGATTATTGCACATGTACAGTTTTTCTGTGTGTAAAACTTTAAATGTAAATTCATTTTTAAATTTTCCGTCCTTTTCAGAAGAGCTTATAACAACTGTCCTGGTGGCTCAAAGCACCTGCTTCATCAGTGTCTATTGCTCTGTGAAACTGAAAGTAAGATACCAGTAACCAACAGTTTGGAGGGTATTATACCTATTATACACCTAGAACTTCCACTTAAGATAATCTCTTGCAGATTTAGTGGACCTGTTTCTTGTGTTTCATATTAGGAAATAAAACACTGTCATGTTTTAAAACGAGGTACAAGATGGATCAGACCTTCCCACTCTGGAGACGGGAGATAATAGAGTAAAAACCCAGAAGGAGCCGTGGCCTGTCCTTTCCTCAGCGAGACAATTAAGAACTGACACTGAGATGCTTTTTTATTTTTGTTTACATCCATAATAAATGTCAGTCTAGTCATATGCTTTTTGTGTGTTATTGCTGTGCATTGCAGGTATACACAGAGTTCAACAAGATTGCCACCACCAGTCTAGAAAATGGATTTTTCTTTGCTTTGGACCGCTTCACTTCATGCTTTATCAATATCTTCAAGTCCAAGAGAGGACGTCTTGGAGAAAAATTGACAGACATTGTGCAGCAGATTGATACAAATGTTTTTGTAATTTCACTTTTTATTGCGTATAAATGAGCATAAATACAGCATTTTAAGAACTGGCAATTAGCAGTACTGTTCAAACACTAGGTCCTTTGTTCACGATTAACTCTACTGAAGATGAAACTGAAGATGACTTCTCTGCATGTCAACAACAAAAACATGTAAAAACTATTTTATGTACCTTTTATGTTTGTATTGTAATTATGAATGTTGTATTATCCTAAACTTAATCTGTTCTTTCCACTAGAAGCCAGATGTTTCAGCACTACGTACCCTTGTTCTCAGAGGCCTCCCAATACAACTTGGTCATGATCCAAGTAATTTCTACAACACTGCCTTTGTAAGTTCTCACACAGCTACAAAAATATAAGAATATGGAATATGTCCCTGTGAGTTCAATAGTAGAGGGGAGCACAGCGGTCCATCACAGCAAGACCTGTCCTGGGTCCGATCCAGCCAGCTAACAGGGGTGGAAGATTGGTAGCAAGAATCTTTTGTGGACAGTAAAGCTGATCCATGACCCGTGCACAGGAAAATAGTGGTGTGTTTGAAAAAAATGATCTAAGTGGATAATGCTCAAAATCCTTGTAATAGCATTTGTTTCTAAACATGTAAATGGATTGGGAACACTGGATTAAATCCAAACATGAAGAAAAATGATCACATTTGTAACCGTTTTACACAAATTTTACACAAAGCACAGAAAAAGGAAATATGAGTCAGTTAAAAACTCGCAGTGACTGTATTTTTTTTTTATAAATTCAAATATTTACTGTATAAATTAAGAAGATTGTAGATTAATGTTTCCTGTGAATCACTGAACTAACATTTAGTTGCTGAGAACTCCTCCATATCTGTGTTCAAGGAGTCGCCTCACTGATCCATTATCCCAGGTATCCCAGGTAAACATAGTATGAGAACCATCCCTATATCTATAATACTTGCTCCACAATGCTTCATTGTCGTCATTCTACTGTGGCTTGAATTTCGTGTTTGAGGGTCATCTGACAAACTGTCTGTGGCCAGCTAGACCCAAAAAGAACAATCTTGCTTTCATCTGTCTACACATGTTGCTCTATTTTTCTTTATTCAGGTTAGTGTGTTCTTCTCTTCAGCACATGTGCTTTTTTGTTCTTGCTGATACCTTTGCACATAGGTATCTTCTAATTGTTCCAGCAGTCCCAGGTAACTTTAGATCTTCTTTGTTCACACTGCATTTGATCATTGGCTGAGTCTTTGTCATTTTGTCTATCCATCCATCCATCCATTTTCTATACCTGCTTAATTCAGTACAGGGTCACAGGGTTCTGCTGGGATCTATCCCAGCTCATTACAGGCAAAAGGCAGTTGTCCACCCTGGACCGGTCACCAGTCCATTTCTTTTGCCATCATTCCAATGGTGATTTTCTGTTTTCTTCCAGCTCTTTCTGCTTTTGTTTCAAAGCATATGAGATGATTTGAACTAAGCAGCCTAATTGTCTGCATTTCTTTATAGGTCCTTCGTCTCCAGTCAACTAATGTCTAAAATTTTACTCAGAATTTTAGAGAATTTTATTCAGAATTTTATTACATTTTTTTTAAACATTCTTTATGGTTTTATATGGAATAGAATGTGCAGTGTTTTCAATGGATTTGTGTATTTGGAAAATAAAAAAAGCTATTATAAGGACTTTGAGCTTTACTCAGTTAAAAAAAAAAAAGCTACTTTTTCAAACACAAGTGTATCTTGAAGTGGGAAATGCATGTTTATGTAAAACCAATTTTTTGGATTGATTTACTGATTCTTTTTGTGACTGTTAGCCTAGTGGATCAGGCTGGTCCGACATTGTTGACCTGAAAAAGCCAATATGCTGAAAAAACAGCTGATAATCACCGTAGTAAAGTGACACTTTTGAGGTACACTGCAGAAGACTACTGAAACAAACAGTAACACCATCAAACAGAAACAAACAGGAAAATTAATGAAAAATTACTGAACAAGACTTGCAAGCTGTGTAGGCAGAACAGATATATAATATTTCACTGTTATAATGGAGATTTTATGTCATACAGAATTCAAACGACGAGGCCTGGGCACATGTGACTGTTGGTTTGTTGACTGTTATCGAAGAAGATGCATCTGTGTCTTCAAGTAGACTCCACTTAAACCCACTATCAACAGCCATCATCCTGGAAAGAGGTACTGTAATGGACTATCTCACAAACCTACCACAAGCACTTTTCCTGTTGTTTGGCCCGTCTTATGCTCTCCAAAAAAAAAACATGTTAAATTTAATCCAATGTCATACTTAGGCTGGGAGAGAACAAACTGCCCACAAGACTCCAGACTCTAAAAAAAAAACTCCTTTTGACTTAGTGCAATTATTAAAGGTATTGAAGATAGTAGTATCGCTGCTTGCTATTGTTAAGTCATTATGGCATTTATTTGAATTATTTTTTCTTTGGTTGTTTTTGTTATAATTGTGTTTATAGCAAAAACACACTTGTTACAGTCACATAGTGGTTTTTAAATGCGTTGTGCTCAGAATATTCAACTATAACTATTTTATTTGTTTTGTTTCTGCTGAACACACTAGTGCAAAACAGCTGGTGAAAGGTGACAAATGGTTCAGTTGTCAGTATCAGGAAAAGTGCACTTGATAAATGAGTTATGAGTCAATTGATGGTTACTCGTGTATATAAAAGTGGTATCAGTTGGAATTGTCTGCTATAGTAATTATGGCACCTCTTCAAGGCAAAATCCTTTTTGTGACCAAAATCCTGACAGTTGTAACATACAAATGTTTTAAAGCTGTAATTTGAACATTGAAAGTTTAAGAAATAAACATGTTCTAATTTTAATGTGATTGACTGTTATATATGCATATTTTACATATAATTATGAAACAATTAGAGTGGGTTGGTGGGTATTTTTTGTGTTTTAGCTACAGCTCTTACAAAGTAGACTTTTACTGCATGTCTAAGTTTTTATTACTTCATGTTTTACTAAATGTTATTTACAGCTAAAATATGGCCCTTATTTACTGTTGTATTAAAAAGGGTTTTAGCACAGTTTCCATGTTTTATGAAGTAAATTAGACTGGTCCTAACGTAAATTAAACTAAAAAATCTCAGTTACATAAAACTTTACTTCTGAGTAGTACATACTTAAACAAGTATGTTACTTAGACAAATTTGCAAGTACTTTGTACTGGTTTGGCTTAGTTACATTAACACTACACTAAGCTTTTGTTGCCCAAAACATGTTCATATCCAGTGTACTTATTATTTGAAGTGCAACTGGTTTGCCTGCTTTTTTTAAGTAAGATTAATTAATCACTTTTTACAATGAAGGATAATATGGTCTTCAGCATCTTGCCCATGAATATAGAACTAAGAAATAAAATGTACCTGAAAAAAATACAACTTAACTTTAAATAAGAAAATACATTTTATATCACAGTTATGTATTTATAACTGTTCAATTGTATTCATTTGTATCAGATTTTTTTTAAATATACATTCATACATTTTTCTTTGACAGTTAGGTATTTTATTTATGGAAAGAACAATCACAGGATGTACTGTATTAAAGATTGGGAGGAAAATTCATCAGCGAGTGCTTTTTTTAAAAACCAGTATATCTAATGACCTTGAACATTGTTGGCGGGTAAATTTGTGCCTCTCCCACATTCCTACAGCCTCCTCTTCATCTCCTTATCTCCCACTCAATCCCCCTCTGCTCGTCTCTCCTTATTGTCCCAGGCCTATGCCTAAATGCAGCTCTTTCATCTTTGTTTTTATCTGTCAGATCAGTGAGGCGCAAGTCCCACTCCACACAACTCCTCAAAAATATAAAGTTAGAAAGTCTCCCAAATCCAAGCAGATCAATGGATAAGGGTTGGCAGGCCTGGGTAATGGAATGCAGTTTGTGTCCTAGATTAGGATTTATTTATTTATTTATTTTTATTTATTTATTTATTTATTGCATGGATGTCCTCAAACTACCATAAAGCCATATGAAAGTGAGAGAGGAGGAGACTACAAACTGGTTACTCGTGAGAAACTGTCTTTTTTTTTTCTTAAACAGACTCGGGGCTTATTAGGAGTGTTTAAGCCACTCTATGGGGCAATCAAAAAAAAGCATTGCTGAATAAATGTGGCAAAAAAACCCAACAAAAAAAAAAACGTGGCTAACATCCCCGGCACAAAAAGACAATGACAAATGAATATACATCCACAAAATGTAATTGTGCGTAGCCCATATAGGTATGCCTAAACCACTGGCGACTATTCTTACTGCACTGACGGCTAAACAAGGAAAGCAGAGTCAGATCAAGGATCTTGATGATGTAAGACTTAGCCGCTGAGGCCACAAAAGAAGAGAGCTGATATAGTAACTCCAGTGGGCTCTTTCTGATCAGATTTTTGCTAAATTGGATTAGTGAGAGCTCATACTGTCAGACACACTCACGAGGACCCAGTGGAAGAATGGGAAATGTCTACAAAAGAGGGATATCTTTCTCTCACAATATCGCTTTCACTTTATCTTTCTGCTAATACCATTTTGAGGCAGTGCTGGAACAATGAATGCACCATCTTCTCATCTGCAGTGAGGCTTTCATGCCTACATTTTCATGTTTTTGTGGGACAGAGATCTTTCTGTCTTCCACAGGAGCCATTGCTGCTGCAAATACAAACTAATGCCAAATGGTTAAGCAACAGAGATCAAGAAAAGTGCTTTTATTCCCCCTAACACTTAGCCTTATCCTATTTATTTATGTGTTCACCTTAAAGCCTATGGGGTCGCTCAAATCTTTTCGGGGTAAACTGGAAGAAGAAGAGAACCCTCAACTTTATAACCTGGATTTCAGTCCATATCAATTGTTATGAGAAATTTCCCACTATGTTAAACCAACTGACCCCACATATGTTTGCAGCGTACGACATGTACAACAAACTGATCTAACAGCACTCCATAGGGCTGAACACGTTTCTGTTTCTCATGAACCTCATCTACTTCAAAGAAAAGTGCTACAGGATTTGTATAATTTAAATAAGATAAATCACAGCGGTGCAGACTGGCATATTTGCATAAAGAATTTGGAGGTAAAAAAAAATTGGAGCAGGCTATTTGATGGGTGAATAGGTCAAGGACCCCGGTAACTCAGAGTCGAGAGGAAGAGGACATATTACCAATAATAAATGAGACCGAGCCAGAATGCTGCTTGTTAAATAAACTTTATACATTCTGAGCATGTGTCTTGTCCCAACACTCAAATAAAATTTATAGGAACTTTGCCTGAGTATCTAGTCCATAGGATCATAACACTGACCTATTAAAGACTGCCGTTGTAATAATTAAAAAAAAAAGATTGTTGTAATAAATTGATCTTGACAACAACAGCATGGGCGAGTGCTTTACTTAGCTGCACACTGAAAAGCAGTTGAAGATTCATTATATTGTATACTGTGAATAATTTAAGCAGTCGCTGGTATCCAGTGTAAGGAATAGTGTATACACTATGTAATACTCCAAAAATGTAATGCAGCAGCAGTTAGATTGAGCAGGAACACATTTATGTGAATTATTACACCCCACCAACCACCATGACCATTAAGTCATAACTTGTCAGAAAGGTAGACCAGTCACAGTGAGGTGCACTCCATGTCATTTGTCAGAAGAATGGTTTTCAGTCCCAGTTACTTGAAATTATGGTAGACTGCGTAGAAATTCTAACAATTTCAGCATCTAATATGTCAACGGCTGCTACCTGTAAGTTGTTTTGTGGCTGGACTTCAAGGTCTCCCACTCCACAATCAATTATTTCAACATCCTAAAACATCTTAACTACCTGCAAGGGAACAGGTCCCTCCCCAATGGGGATAAACTATTTGCAAATTGTATGTAAATTATATCCTCATTATGGTGCAAAAACCACCTGAGACTTAGATTATCACCTTAGTCACCTAAACTGTTCTATACAGAGGGAGCTCACATCTCTATCTATCTATCTATCTATCTATCTATCTATCTATCTATCTATCTATCTATCTATCTATCTATCTATCTATCTATCTATCTATCTATCTATCTATCTATCTATCTATCTATCTATCTATCTATCTATCTATCTATCTATCTATCTATCTATCTATCTATCTATCTATCTATCTATCTATCTATCTATCTATCTATCTATCTATCTATCTATCTATCTATCTATCTATCTATCTATCTATCTATCTATCTATCTATCTATCTATCTATCTATCTATCTATCTATCTATCTATCTATCTATCTATCTAATGAAGATAACAGTAAATGTAAGAAACACTCCTGGAAAGTGTAATTAACTATGCATAATAGGAGACCAACTTGATAAGTACATCTGTCTACATACTTTATTTAATTTTATTTAATGCTTTTACTTTTTCTTTAAATTTTAATGTACTTTCATGTGCTTTCACATGTACTTTCAATGGCACCCTGTCCAACAGGACACTGGCCTGCCCTGTCTGCATCAATCTTGGGTATTCCACTCACAAATGTTTGAACCCTGGAATAAATTATGTTGTGTATGTAAATTATACAAATGCTTCAAGCTATCAGAATGGAATGCATTCACTTTCTATTGCTTTCAACAACATTAGGAATGTAACAGTAATTCATGTGGCATTTAGTAAGTAACATTTATTTGTAGTCACAAAGTGCTTTACAATAAAAACACAATGATGAAAACATGACACCTATAGACAGAAAAATTAGAAAAAAAACAAATAAAAAACTCCACAGCTGTCTGAATAAAAATGTTCCAGATCACAGCGTGTTTTGAAATGAGAACGAGGCACCAGCAGCAATCTCTGCTTAGGTGACCTCAGAGAACGACCACAAGAGTACTGGCACAAGAGCCAAGAGAGATACTGGGGGGGGGGGGGGGGGGGGGGGGGGGGGGGGGCATGCCATTTAGAGCTTTGGATGTTAAAAACAAGAATTTTAAAATAGAACCAAAATCTGACTGGAAGCCAGTGAAGATGTTTAAAATCAGAGTAATGTGGTCTCTCTTCCTAGAGTTGGATAAAGGTGTGCAGCTGCATTTTGAACAGACTGCAGGCGATTCAGACATCTTTTGTTGAGACAGGTAAAAAGAGAATTACAGTAATCCAGCCGTGAAGAGATAGAGGTATGAATAATCATTTCCATTTCTGCCTTAGAGACAACATGTCTTAATTTGACAATGTTTCTTAGATGAAAAGAAGCTGAGCAGGTCAGCTACTGAACATGACCATCTAAGAACAGAGGACTGTCCAAAATGACCCCGAGGTTACACAAACTAGATTTTACAAACTTTTCAACGGACCCAAGCCTCTGTTTTATCGTTGGGATATAACTGTCAGGAGAAACAATAATAGACTAAGTTTTACTTGAGTTTACTTGTAGACAGTTTGGGGCTATCCAGGAATTAATGTTAAACAATCATTTAACTCAGTAAGACAAAAGGGGTAATTTGAATAGAAAGTGCAAAAAAACTGGATATAATCAGCATAAATATAATAGAAAATGTTGCTAAACATTGTAATTAAATGGCCAAAAGGCACCATGTAAAATGTAAACAAAATTGTTCAAAGAACAGAACAACAAGTCAAAACCTGACCTTAGGTCCAAAAGAACCAGCACAGAACAATTAACAGTATTAGATGCCATAAAAACATAATTCAAAACCCTACGAAGAGCAGTTTCAGTTGAATGAAGTTTACAAAAACCTGACTGAAATTTGCTAAAGATGTTATGATTTGCTATAAAAGCTAAAAGTTGTCCACAACATCGTTTTCTAAAATCATTGATAAAAAGTACAGCTTAGATATCAGCCTGTAGCTTGCAGGAAGACATGGATCTAAGTTTGATTTCTTTATTAATGGTTGAAGAAAAGCCTGCTTAAAAACAAAGGGATTAGAACCCATTTAAAGAGACAAATGAATCAAATCAGCCACATAATGGCCGATCGAGTTAAAAACTTTTAAAAACAGTGATATTGGGAGAACATCTTAAATTTGTGGCTGATTGATTAAAAAATATCCCGCTTACAAACTTACGATGATGTTTTAGAGGTGTGTATGTCTGCAAAATGTGGGTTTTGCTCCAGCAGCAGAGAGAGCTGCCTGTCTTCTGAAATATGTTCATGTACGCTGAACTTGCCAAGTATGAGCTACCAAGTATGTTCCAGTTCAGACTTGGTGTCTGGAGGACCAGGAGTGTCATGCAAAAACGGTAAATAATGTAATATTTTTTGAAAACAAAAAAGACCAACATTTTAAAATAGAGACCTAACTGAATTTGAAAATTCACTGAGGACTTCATTTTCTGTTCAGAGATTTAAAAAAGGTATGTCTGTTTTCCATTTCCATTTTCTTTTCCCCACTAAATTTCAAATCCTTTTTGAAATTGCATTTAATAAATCTTGCCTTCTCCATTTAGCGTCTCCTTTTCCTAGGCAATTACAGCCAAAGCAAAAGAAAAAAACAAAACAAAAAACAGGTTAAACAGTACAAATCAGGTCCTTGAATGCAACAAAGCTCTCTGATTGTCAGAGAGCTGATTCACAATTTGTTTAACCTGCTTTTGGTTTCTCAAGGCTCAAAGTAACTAATTTGCAATACAGGTTAGTGAGATTTATACTTTTATTTCCTAAATAATAACTGATGATGAAAATGCCTCATACCATTTGCACGACTCTCCTGGTTCTCCATTCACTGCATGGTACCCCGGAGGAGATGAAAATACTATTATTTCAGGTTTCTGTAGTTACAAGGGTTGTTCCTTTATACATGTGTGAAGGGCAAATTTTAAGTGGAATATTCTAAAAGCTTTGATTAGTTTAAAACTGTACACAGTAAAAGTACCTTTAAAGAGCATGTAGTTCCCCAAATAACAACACACACAGAGTAAAAACAGCCCCTATTGAAATAAGCATAATATTCCATAAATCTAAATTATCTTTGTCAATGGGGTAAGACATTTTTTTTTTACTAGAATTCTTAAAACTAGAAAACTAGTATTTAATAGTCTTCTAATTTTCTTGAAATAAGTTTTTTTCTTCAGTTGAAGGTACCACCATACACATCAATGTTAAGGTGTATTGGGTGAACACTGTTTCCAGGTTTCCAGGAGTGGCTTTGGTGGAAAGAACTGGCATCACTGCTAAGGGTACACCGAGCAAAGAAAAGAAAAGTCACTATGTTTGTACTATTCAGGATAATTTATCTAAAGCAATACATGTATTTCTAATATGAATGACTGACAGTTGGCTCAGTCAAAGGCTACCCATTATTACTTCCTCATTCATAATCAACTATTAAGTTACTGCACTTAGCAAAGCAACGGTGCTAAGTGGTGTGTACGGTGTGTACGGTGTGCATGGTGTGTACAGTGTGTACGGTGTGTACTAACCTAGGGTCAACTAAATGTAGCAGTAATTTTTGATTTGCCATTGAATCAACATGTGCCATCAGCTCTGTAGCTATGGGTATCGTCTGAGGGAGCTTGCAGCCACAGCAACCTTTGATACACAGACTGAAGATTCTCCATAATTATTTACCAACAAAATATGTCTTAAATATATTATACATAATTTTGTTTAAAACAACATCTTGTGGCACTAGAAGAAGCTGTGACTCTAAATAGGAAAACACAGGTATAGATAATGGATGCACTGACAACATCTTGGACAGTCGACGTCTTGACTTAGATATGCTGTGATAGCATTATACCCTGTTTACTGCAAGAAGTGAATTTACTCCCATCCAACTTCATTGTCATGATCATCATTGAAACATGTCCACAACCCGTTTGCTAAGTGGTTCAGTGTGCAATGAAGAAGAAAACTCCCTTCAGGGTTGTACTATGGAGAGTGCCATAGTCAACTCTAGAAGCAACTGGCACAAAGTGACACAGCAGAATTAGCCTTTAAATTCATATATAAGGCAATTAGTAAAATCAATTCAAAGTGACTTCCGCTGACTGATTGCAGAAAATTATTCCTGTGATAGTTCTGTAATTAGCCATCATAGGCTAATTATACATGTTCCTCTTTTGATTGATCAAATGATTTCTAAACTTAGCAGATGGTAACTTGATTTTTTTTTTTTTTACTTCATTTTGCAAATTAAGCAAGAGATATTTAGATAATATTTATGTTCCTAGGTATTTTTCAAGCCTTTCCAGGTAGTGGTTGAAAATCCTGATTTCATAATTATCCTCCCAAACCAGAAATTTGAAAGAAAAACGAAACAAGAAAGAACAAAAATACTTCTATGGAGGAAAACTAAGATTCGCATTCAAAACTGAACCATTTATTTTCTGACTGAATGGCATTCATATATATCATGATTATAACCCTGGGGCCAAGTTTAGATTTGCGGTCCAAGTTGGAAAGGTAAGAGCTCCCATTTCCACCACTCAACAACTTCCACCCACCATCAACCTCGTGACAGACATGCAGTCATCTGAATCTAAAACGATCAATCAAGGTAATTAAAAAGACATAACAGAAATGTCACAGGGATGTAATAAAGCGTATAAATGGTCCCCATGTTTTGACCGCTAGCCATCAAATGACATGGGGCCAGATGTTTGAAAAAAAAATGGGAGATCAAACTATGATCACAGCCTGAAAAGTGCTGGAGGCTTCTTTTGTTGTTAAATTGATTATGATGAAGCTCATTTTCTCCGAATGATTATAAGTATGCAATGATACAGCATTCAATTGAAGCAAGAAAGAAACTGAGTGTAGATGACAGACAAAAGGCACCTGATGTGAGTAACCCAAGTTCAGGGCACCTTTGTAGCCCTTCTAGTGAAATTGTCTTACCTGAATTGACAAACACTGGGACTCAGTGATGTCATCTAAAAATCAACAAAAAACAAAAACTGCCAGAGAATGGTGCTCAAGACAAAGTACCGATAGAGCAGAAAATGAAGTTATTTAAAATGAATCAGTCCTTAGACAGATGTAGAAGCAGGCAATCAGGTCACTGATAACATTCGCAGTAAGAATCTTAATTAAAATTTTGATTAAAATATCTCTTTAAAAACATTATAAACCAATAATGCTCCCAGTGATGCAGCTGCAGGTCACATTGGTGAAGGACCATATATGTCTCAAATCAAAAGAAACTAACTCAACAACACACAAAGCCATTTTCTAAAAAATGTAAATAACAGACATGCACTCTGCATCCCCAACTGGACAACCGAGGTGAATCTCTTTCTCATTGCAGGGAGAATGACATAGAACAGCTTCATCCCACTGAGTTGTTGTACTTTAGATGTTTTGCCAAGATGATTCTGTAGTGGATAAGATATACAGTGTGATGAAGAGTCTCCCTAAGGCTGTATACTGTCAGGGCATAAAATATTTTATCGCTGAACCTCCCTAAGGCACTAAACACCCCAATAACATATTGGGATTACCATTGTTTGCAGACAGACAATTTATTTTATGATTATTTTCTTAAATGTGCCTGATATTGGGAAGTCCTCCATACAAAGGCAAAATGCATTAACTCTCAAAAAATACTTTGCAGTTGATAATTCAAAACTTCTACACATCTGGCATGAGCAAACTTTAATAAATCAGAACAGTCTTCAAAGGTCTTCAAACTTCTCCATTTACTATACGACATTTTGAAATTTGCTCATCTTACTGATTCATGTCAGACTAGCCTGGGCGATTGCTAGGATGAAAAGTCTAACATTTAACAAACAAACAAACAAACATAAAAAAAAGAAAGGTGGGCAAAAAGGGGGGACTTAAACCCTTCTGATATATAACTTTCTTCATATTCATGAAGCCTTGCAATAAGAAAAAAATGTAGAAAAAAAACACTTTTAAAATCAAAATGGTCAATTCACTTCATCCGCTACACACCTGCTGCCCACACAAGGTTTTGCAACCCAATTACTGGAACAGTAAATATATAGCCATCCTGCAGCCTGTGCTGCATCGGCTGTATCCAGATGCTTCCATTTTGGCTGAGAATGAGGACAGGACAAAAGCCTGGCAGACGGCGCCAAGCAGGATGATGAGAAAATAAGATCCTGAAACAGGAAGGATGGGTGAATGGGTGAGAACAGGAGCCCATGCTGCAACACTGACAGACCGCAGAATCACTGGAATGGACTCGACATATTCAGAACGCTCAGATGAGAGTTGGAAGAGAGTTTAATAGTACAGAGTAGCGCAGTATGAAATGTAATGGAAGTCGACTAGCTGGGGTAAAAATACATTTACAATAAAACAAAATTTGATATTAAATTATATCATGCAGAGAGACAATTCTTGCACTGTGGCATATATTGCTACAAAATGTCACTTATTGGTTTGGACTTATTCTTTGTGCATTGTCCACATCCCTCTGATGTGTGTGTATATGTGTGTCCAATGCTGGAGGGCTCTGTCTCTCTCTCTCTCTCTCTCTCTCTCTCTCTCTCTCTCTCTCTCTCTCTCTCTCTCTCTCTCTCTCTCTCTCACACACACACACACACACATACACAAACATTCACAGAGAACCATATACAGTGCAGTCTTTCTTAATTTAATGAAGGACTCTCCTGATAGATACTAGATCATAGAAAGCTGACAAACTGAAAAAAGAGGGTATTGTGAGCTTAAATTTACATTTTGAGGGTTGATGTATTTGTTATACTATACTTGACATATCTGGAAGGGCAGTTTGTGACACAAAAGATAAAATGTTTTGAGTATTGAACAAAACACTCAAAATGTTTAATGTCTTTTTGTTTTAAATAGGTCCCTGCAATGCCCTGCGATTGTAAAGTGGCTATTTTCCAGCTAAAGCGGGGATCTTTGAATAGAGCACATTATACATTATACATGTTACTGTATAATGTATATACACAGATTGGAACAACATTCTGATTGTTTAATTCAATGACTGAACCCTTTGCAGACTCAGTGAATGTTGGACTACCTCAAACTTAACAAAAAAAAAATAAAAACCCAGATTTATTTAACATGTATCTTCTGTTTTACTTGATATCCTCCTTCATTATTCCAAAAACATTTAAAAAGTGACGCCTGTAGATGTTAGTCATATGCAAAAAGTGAGAAGAAATGTAGACATCACTCACATGCAAAAATTGAGTCTCGCACATCCATACACATTCAAGGATGAGCATGCACATGCTCAAGGCGCAGTCGTCTTGGCAGCTCTTATTAAAGCATGTGTTATATCGGAGATGGCAGTGGTGAAGTCGCAGCCCAGGGCTCATTTATTTAAGATGGGGAATAATGAATTCTTTGTGGCATCTCATCTTCCCTTCACTATTAATCTGGCTTTCTGCAGGTATCTGCACTTTGCAAAATACTTCATGGGCCTCTATACTGGTTTCTCACATATCCAGATATTTGATCCATGACAGCATCTAAACCTGAGAGTGCTTATTGTGGATGAATCTCTCTAAAGTTTCCCAAACTGCGAAAAATGACATGCCTGCCAACCAACAAACCTTTTTTTTTTAGTATGATTTTATCACGTTTAATTACTGCTTTACTTTCTCTCTCTACAACCTACAAGCAACCTACTTTCATGTCTGAATTTTCAGAGTGGCATAATCTTTATTTTACAGTGTGCATAACACACACAGGAACACAATCCCTAAAAAACTAATTTGTGCCACAGGCAGACGAATAAGCCATCTACTCTACATTGAAAGCAGCTAAAAAGAAAGGCAGGGATTAACCACGGGCCAATTACAGACTTGGCTAAACCCTATCTAACTGGAACAAATACATGGCAGGGCTCAGGTTCTCTTAACATAAATAAATTTAACATCTTTAGGGGAACCTGAGTGAAAAGGAAAGGGAAGGAGTAAATGAGAAGACTGGACAAAAGGAAGTGATCATGGACAGATAGAATATAAGTGGAAAGCATAATGCTTGCATAAATGTGTTTGGAGAGCAGCACCAATAAATTAAACATTTTTTTTTTTCAATTTTCATTCTGCTTTTTTTTACATAGAGGGACATTTTTATGCTATGAGATCATATAACTTTAAACTGGGGAATTGTTTCATTAATGCGACTATGGTGTGTTTTTAAATATGAGTTAATTTGACTTTTTTTTGCAGTAATCTCATAAATCTGTTTGAGGGCGATGCTGTAAGACAACAGCCTACAAAAAAACCTTTAACCCATTTTATTCCCGTTCATCTTTGTCCTCATATTTTGTGCATCCATGATATTGGATTTGGCAAAACAAGAAGCACCGACGGGGTTAAAGGTACATTGTAAATCCCAGTTTCCCAGACAGGCAGCATGTTTCCTAACACTGCTGTAGGACAATGAACACAACTTAGTTTCTTAGTGTGCTTGTTACTTTTTGGACAGCTGATAAATGCAAAAGTGGATGTAACTTCATAAACAATATCAGATTACTTGCATCAGTTAGCGATATTAATACGCTAACCAACACATTAACTTAAGTAGGGAAACGCCATGACCTTTGAAGCTTGGAGAAACTGGGAAAAAGATGAGCAACGGTTTGTAAAAAAAACCTATAAACTTAAGAGCTATGATTTGTAGAGACTATGTGTTGGTGTAAGTGACCCAAGGCAGGTTGTATCCATCATGACAGTGATGAGGAGCGAATAGTTACACCACACCCTGACCTCAGCTAACACTAACCTATGTGGACTGACACCAACAGGATGAGAACAAAGCCTTGCTGGAGGACATTTCGGGTCATGAATTGTTATGTACCCAAGTGACATAAGGGTCAACGACAGTTGCTCTGCAGAGAATGTTGACATAAGTTGTGTGGGGATTTCTGCTTTCCTGCTTATGTCTATAGCATGCACCATATTCCACCGCTCAGTGACTGTTCAAATTAAGCTACATTTCAGCCCAGGTTATGTTCTTGCTTTGACAATGTGGTCGACTCAGATTGGAATGCATGCCAGCGAGAAATAGATAAAACAAGCATCCTCTTTGGATGGCTGCCTTTGTACATGCATTGAATCCCTGATAGGAGAAGGTGTAGGACAAGGCGGTATGGCTCTGAAAGGAGAATACATTTAGGAGCATAACAGCAGTGACAAAAACACTATTACAGTCAGATTCAGAATCATCTGTCTAGACATTTCTCTCTGTTTTTTAATTTCAGTTTCAAGAACGGTACTGTAAAGATTTTTCAGAATAATTTCTAACAGTTGTTTTACATCATACTGAGGTGAAAATTACCTAAAATAACTGTAAATATTATAGAAAGGAGGTTTTCAGTTTATAAAGAATTTGCGAAATGGTGTTTTTTCCTCTTTTTATGAGACAACAGCAAGTGGAAGACAGACGTTGCATCTCTAAAGACATTACTGAGGAGACGAAAGAACTGAGAAAAGATCTAATATCCTTGTGGAATAAAAGCAGCTGCAAACATCAGTTTATATGTATAGGAAAGTATCTTGTGGCACCATAATGAAGCACATTCTACAGCTGGCGCTCTAAGCAGTATTCCCACATACGGATATGGATTGATATGCAAGTTTGTTCGTTCGTATTACAGCAAAGCATCACAAACTTGGTATCAGATCTAGAAATTAAATGCAAGATGGGTTCTCTAACTAAAATAACTGCCAGACTGAAGGCATCATGCTTGTTTACTATGAGACAGAAAACAACTTAGTTTCAGGTGGAGAATTTGCTGAGTGCAGAATGCAAGACTCCAATCATAACTCTTTTAAAAGAAGACTCTTCAAACCCATCACAAAATTATTTCAACGGATTTGACCTTGGCTAGGATGTGCTAAGACACAAAATAATTTCACTGTGGATGGCTGGAATGATGCCAAACTTTCTGATAAATCCAAGTTGGAGATTTGTGATAGGAGGGTACGACCAGAGATTTAGAACCAGGCTGTTTGGCTATCAGCCTCACACACAGTGGTGGTAATGGTCAAGTCTGGATTTTTTTTTTTGTCTGAACAACCTGCCTGATCTACAGTCAGTGTCCAGAAGCTGCAGGTTCTAGATATTTCACAAGCTGTGATACAGTGCCTTTTTAAACTTCCTCTATCACCACAATTGAAGGTTTTCAGAATTTTATACTACAGCATATTTTAGATGTGATGACATCATGTAGGTAGGCATTTTCTTCCAATATCCTGGACACGAAGCTGGTGCTGAAATGTCAGCTTTGTTTCACATGTAGTAGTAGTGCTTTTATTCCACCCTGCCATGCTGTGTGAAACACACAGTATTGAAAGGTGTAGCACTTTGTTCTGCCACTGCTATGTCTTTGTTCCTCTTTTGGAGGTTGTAGGAAAAGTGCAACAGGGCAGAAATTTGGCAATGTGAAAAGGCATAGGCATAGCATGGGCGCTGCATGGCCCTGCTGCAGGGAAGACGAGAGATGGCCTAGCAGGCTTTCTAACAGTGGTATGCAGGACTGTTGTCAGAAAACCCAAAATGCCTAAACAAGTGACATGCAGCAAAGGATGCTGTGAAAAAAAAAGAAAAAAAAACACCTCTTGTTTTTAGCCACATTAATTGGAGAGGGTTGGGTTGGGAACGCCTCGGGCATACCCCGGAAGAGCTGGAGGAAGTGTCTGGGGTGACGGAGGTCTGGGCATCCCTGCTTAGACTTCTGCCCCTGTGGCCCGACCCCGGATAAGCGGAAGAAGATGGATGGATGGATGGATGGATGGATGGATGGATGGATATTTGGAGAGGAATAGACTGCTTGGACTGACCATATTACAAAATGTGTTACCTTAAACTTGGACCACTATCTTCTCAATGAACCTTGTTGCTGTGCTTAGCAATCTCAAAGAGCGTCTAGTGACTGCAGCCAGGCTGGCGTGTCCTTTCGACTGAGAACTGATTAAATGAAACGGTCAGGGACAATCTTCAAAATACGAAATGTCGTAATGCTTTGTGAAAGCACACGCTGGATAGGGAACATTGTGCCTTTGTGGGATCACTGTGAATGCATAGCTAAAGGGTAGAGGTGGAATAGAGAGAGGATCTTCAGAACGTCATTAGACTGCAGTCTCTGCGTAATAGTGGCACACCATCTGTAAACCTGCAACTGACGGGTGACCTGTCCAGGGTGTGCCTCTACATGTTGCCTGTAGTGAGCTGGGATAGGATTAGTTGGGTATAGAAAATGGATGGATAGTGAAAAAAGTTTAATGTTGTATTACTTAGAGAACAGGAAGTACTTTGTATCAGTAGACATCTTTACATCTGAGAAGATAATAATTACATGTGGAGTTCCCCAAGGTTCCATCCTGGGATCTCCTGGGACATCTACATGCTCCCACCGGCACAGATTATTGTAAAACCATCTTTACAGCTCTACCTAAAAAAAATCTGACTATTGTAGCCCATTCACAAATCTGCTGCTCAAGTCCTCACTTAGGCCAAAAAAGTGGACCACATCAGTCAAGCTCTGCAGTCTTTACACTGCCTGCCTGTCAGAGGATAGACTTTAAAGTTCTGATGCTGGTACATACATCAGTGACCTCCTGACCCAGTACGAACCTTCCAGACCATTTAGGTAATCTGGTTCTGGTTTTTTACCAGTTCCCGGAGTCAGAACCAGACAGGGAGAATCTTTGTTCAGCTTGTCTGGAACTCCCAGAAAGCCTCAGATCAGCTGAAACACTTTATATCCAGTTGAAGACACTCCTGTTCTCAGCTGCATTTGAATAAAGTTCCAAATCTGCACTATTACGTTTAAGCTTGAGTTGCAAAACTTTCCTTATTTTGGTTTAAATTTTAAATAATTCTTTTTTTTCTGCTATGTGATGATGTTTTAATCTCTCTGTAAAGCACATTGAATCACCTTGTTGTTGAACTGTGCTACAAATAAACTTGCCTTGCCGCTACTCAGTTGCATTACGATCCATAAAGGAGGACTGTTGAAACTGGGAATGACGATTTAAGCTGCATCTGTCTCACTTACTGATGAGGTGAGACTGTGACTTTTGTAGAATACCAATTAGGGAATGAGAACGCTGCATTAGGAAGCCATCACAAGTGTATGGCCACATCCTCCTCTTTGTACCTAACATGACATGTCAACCCAGAGAACTGGCAAATCAGGGCCTTCTTCCCCCACTTTATCCCTCCAGACAGGCATTAGACTTTCTAATATGGCTTCTGACTGAGCAGAAGATCATATTTTATAAATGCTTAACTAAATGAACCCCACAGTTGTGATGACAGTTGTTCAGTCTTTGGTATTTTAAAAAAATAATTTCTAGGGATAATTAAGACTCTGAGACACGGTGGTGGTGGATGACTGAGCACTGGGGAACCCCCCCCCCCACTCTCATTACCATAAGTAGGTCCTTAAGATGCCCCGACCAATTGAGTTTGTCACTGTACTGTCTACATACATACATACATGTTTATACTTCTAATGTACTTCCTCTTCCAATACATTAAATCTTCGCTCAGATGTGGAATATGTAACAAAAGAATTTAGGCCTCATGCTTTATTATGGATTTTGTTTTAGTAATGTTGTGCTTTATTTTTTGGAATACTATCATCTCTCCAGTGTCTCTCTCTGTCTCCCCTCTGTTTGCATGTCTTCAGCTTTTTCATTTTGCAGCCACTTCATGTTTTACATTCATCACTTTTTTGAAGGTCTTTGAGGTTTGACTTTGAGTCTGTCCCCCTGCCTGCTTTTGTTGATTTGCCCCATCCACATCCACGTTAGACATAAGACATGCTGATGACGCCGCCTTTATTTGAATCATGTGTGGTGATGCAAGGAGACTAGGAGAGCTCAGAGACCTAAAACATGCAGGTTAGCAGCCCTTGTGGACTGAAGTAGTTTTGTGATTTAGGGTGTCACATAATGAACATTTAACTCGGCTTATTGATCCTGTTACACTGTCAGCTGTTTCTGATCCATAGGATAAATAAGGGAATTACAATCTGAAAAAAAACCCTCTTTTAATTTATGCCACATACAGCTAAGGCCATAATTTAAATTATTTTCTCATCCTTGAAAAGAAAATAATCCCTTGCTCTTTCTACAGCTTTTCACAATCAACACATCCAAAACAAGCAGTGCTGCACAAGCTGTTTGGTCAACTCTCAATCATCAGGCCAGATGTGCAACTAATTGTCTATGCAGGAAGAGTTATTCAACATCCAGTCATGACAGCCTCTGTATGGATAGATTTATGAGGCTTGCATCAATACATGATTGTGTGTCTCTGATATTCTGATTCCTGCCTCTCTACTACACCTTCCAACCCTGATGCTTCTGTCAACAACAATCCAAGTTAGTGTGTATTGACACTGCACTGTTTCCATTTGAGACTTTGTATAATACCACTAGGTGACTATCTGGACTGAAACTGAGTTCATTAGATTATCATGATTAAAGACATGAGAGATGAAGTTTAGTAGATTTAATACAGCAGTTGCTTGCAAGAGGGTCAAGCATACATCAGGCGTCTTAATGCAGAAATGACAAAGAGTTTCAGTATGCACAGTAATTTGAACACAACAGAATAATGAGGACTACACACTAAATCATTCTCATAACAAATCATTGCAGGTGTGTGGGACAGCAGAGCAGGAAAGTTTCAAAGACAAAATATGAGTCCGCACAAGTATTATGTCTGTATCATAAGATAGGTCACAGAGTGGCTAAGACTAATATTTCCATCACAATTTTCATATTTTTTTATTGCAACTATAAAAGCCAATCATCAATTTATAGATTCAGGTGGAACCATGTTTGATGTAATCAGTAGTATAGCATACGAATAACTTACTAAACCACAGAGAAAAATGTTGCAGCCATAGTTGAAGTTCACAGAATCCAAGCCACAAAGCAAATCAAACACCCAGCACTGTTGTCCTCTGTGGCCAAAAAAAATCCAAAACAATAAAGCCAACAATCAAGCCCCAAATGTCAAGTAGCCAGTAAAAGACTTCATGGGACTAACTACACTAATTATCGGGTAAAACCCCTTTGGGGAAAACCCCGAAATACTAAATCACAAAAAAAAGGAATAAAAGTAAAACACATTACAGTTCATCATCAGAACCATAGTCAGAGCAGACTGGCACTGCACACAGTCAATATCCAGAAAGGAAGTTGCTGCCGGGGCAGTAAAAGATTAGGAGAGCTTGTGAAAAAAGTGTTAACTGCTCTCACAATCATTGGTTGCAAAAAAAGAATTGCAAAACAGAACAAAATGCAAATCACACATATTATAATCACAAATGGAATGCACAGTTAAATGCATCAAAGAGTACCAGGAGCCCAATATCAACCACGACCACACATCAAACCCCTAGGTTGTCCAAGAGTCGCTGTCTTTTTAAGCCTGGAGGAGATCATTCAAACGTGACACTACATGAGTCATGTTATCATTAATGTCCGGAACGTACACTGTATGGCCAAGAGTTTTCACTCACCTGCCTTGACTCACATATGAACTTAAGTGACATCCCATTCCTAATCCAGAGGGTTCAATAGGACGTCAGTCCACCCTTTGCAGCTATAACACCTTCAACTCTTCTGGGAAGGCTGTCCACAAGGTTTAGGAGTGTGTTTTGGACGATTCTTCCAGAAGCACATCTATGAGGTCACACTGATGTTGGACGAGAAGGCCTGGCCTTCAGTTTCCGCTCTAATTCATCCCAACGGTGTTCTGTCGGCTTAAGGTCTGGACTTTGTGCAGGCCAGTCAAGTTCATCCACACCAGACTCTGTCATCCAGGTCTTTATGGACCTGCTCTGTGCACTGGTGCACAGTCATGTTGGAAGAGGACGGGGCCAGCTCCAAACTGTTCCCACAAAGTTGGGAGCATGGAATTGTCCAAAATATCTTGGCATGCTGAAGCATTCAGAGTTCCTTTTACTGGAACTAAGGGGTCAAGCTTGGCCATGGAAACCCATGACGATCTCTGCACACTGTTTTTGAGCTAATCTGAAGGCCACATGAAGTTTGGAGTTCTTTAGTGCTTAAGTCGGCAGAAAGTTGGCAACCTGTTCGCACTATACACCTCAGTGTCCGCTGAACACGCTCCGTCAGTTTACGTAGCCTACCACTTTATGGCTGAGTTGCTGTCATTAAAAAAACACTTTCATGTTCTTATAATACAGCTGAAAGCTGACTGTGGAATATTTAGGAGCGAGAAAATTTCACAACTGAATTTGTTGCACAGGTGGCATGAATTTACTAAGCTCTTAAAGGTGTCCAATTCTTTCACGATAAACTTCTTTTTTAAATTGAGCACTTGCACATGTCCCTTCTGTAACTTTCATTGTCACCAATTACAAGTACATGTTTAGTCTATTAACCTTTTTTCATGCTATGCTCCCCCTCCGTTTCTCCCTCCTACTGCTCAGTGTGTAAAATGTTTAGTAATTCCTTTGCCTCCTTTAGTGGAGGTGGTGAGTGTGTGAAGTGTAGTTTTTTCATAACATTGGGCGCGATGCTCATTGAGTTAGAGGTCCAGTTCTGCCAACTAGACCATTGTCCGGTAGACATGGTAGCTACCCAGGCTAAAGTAGCAGTGGACCTACCTATAGTAGCTGCTTTTAGCTGTTCCCCGGCAGTCTCCGAGCAGCTGATTAGTCAGGGTGCCTGGATGATGGTTCGAAGGAAGCGTAGTCCTAAACAAAGGCCCACGGAACACCAGCACTTGCTTCACGTCTCTAACCGTTTTCCCCACTCAGCGATGCAGCCACTGAGAAACCAACTTTGGTGATTGGCGACTCTACTTTGAGACATGTGAGGCCTACTCCAGGGACCATAGTTAAGTGCATTCTAGGGGCCAGAGCGGGCGACATTACAGCAAATTTGAACCTGGTGGCAAAGAGTAATCGCTACTTTAATTATCATATTCCCCGAAGCACAGGTTGAGATGGAGGGGTAGCAGCAAGTAAAATCTAAAACCAAATGCGATTATAATATGTTCAAAAGCCTCACACTTAGTCTTAAACTCCTGCGTTGTAAATCAGAGAAGCCAGTTTTGTTGGCGGTAATGTACCAGCCTCCTGCTTGTGCTTATCTTTCCGTCTGAGTTATTATATTTCCTATCTGGTTTATTGATAAGTACAGACAATGTCATCATAGTAGGCGACTTTAACATTCAGCTTTTAATTCTTCTCTAGAATCAATGGGCATTTCACAAAAAGTAAACAAACCAACGCATTGCTTTAATCATACTCTCAATCTCGTCCTCACCTACAGTGTAGAACTTGATAATCTGTCAATGTCGCCTGTAAACTCCCTTCTATCCGACCACTATTAAATAACGTTTGAATTGAACACTGTCGACATTAAAGCGCAAAATAGGAGGTATTACTTTAGCAGATGTCTATCCGATAAAGCTATTGCTAAATTTATGGAGGCCATTGCTTTTCATCTTCCTACAGTGGAGCATAGTGAAGCAGTTGAGGGCTGTGACCTCGGTTCTACCTCTGCAGATGTTGATTTCCTTGTCAGTAGCACTGCAGATTTGCTGCACTCAGCTTTAGATGCAGTTGCTCCTTTGAGAAACAGGGTCTCTAACCGTAGGAGCTTAACTCCCTGGTATAATTTGCATATTCGTATGCTGACACAAAAAGTGCGTAAAATAAAAAGGAAGTGGTCCTCTTGTAGGTCTGTACATTTTTATTGTGCATGGAAAGAAAATGTAATAATATATAAAAAGCCTTTCACAAAGCTAGAACAGTTTATTATTCATTGTTTATAGAGGATAATAAAGTACTCCACGTTTTCTGTTCAGCACTGTAGCCAGGCTGACAAAGAGGCACAACTCTGTTGAGCTGTGCATTCCTGCAACTCTCAGTAGTGAAGACTTTATGAGCTTCGAATGTGTCCCAACTTGACAACTAAAAAATGTTTTCTCTTTTATTGGTATGACAATCCTGGACCACAACAACTTCTCCCTAAACTCAGGATAAGTGCCACGGGTTTTTAAAGTTGCATTAATTAAACCTTTACTTTAAAAAAAACTCTCTTGATTCAGATGTTTTAGCTAATTATAGACTGATTTCCAACCTTCCATTTATCTCTAAAATTCTGGAAAAGGTAGTTGCAAGCCAGCTGTGTGACCATTTGTATAGAAATTATCTATTTGAAGTTTTTCAGTCAGGGTTCAGAATGCATCATAGCACAGAAACAGCACTGGTTTGAGTCAAGAATGACCTTCTTATGGCCTCAGATAATGGATTAATGTCCATACTAGTTCTGCTGGACCTCAGTGCTGCTTTTGATACTGTATATCACAGCATTTTACTGCACAGGCTTGGGTATGTTGTTGACAGCTCTAGGTTGGTTTAAATCAGATCTGTGTGATAGGTTCCAGTTTGTTCATGTTCATGAGCTTTCTTCAGTACAGACAAGGGTCTGCTATGGTGTCCCACAGGGTTCAGTTTATACATGCAGCCCTTGATTCAGTATTATTCAGAACCACAACATTAATTTTCATTGTTATGCTGATGATACGCAGCTGTATCTGTCTATGAAGCCAGATGAAACAGAACCATTAACCAAACTTCAGGCATGTTTTAAGGGCATCAAGGACTGGATGTCCACTAATTTTTTGCTCCTAAATTCTGATAAAACAGAGGTTGTTGTTTTTGGTCCCAAACACCTTAGGAAGGGATTACATGGTGTTGTGATGGCCTCAGGTAAACCAATGTGAACCTTGGTGTTATTTTCGATCAGGGTTTGTCATTTAAACAGTATAATAATCAGGTTTGTAACACAGTGTTTTTTCATTTTCGTACTCTCGCAAAGATTAGAAGCATCCTCTCCCAGAGTGATGCTGAAAAACTAATTCACGCATTTGTATCTTCTAGAATAAATGACTGTAATGTATTATTAGCAGGATGTAATGTTTCTAGCCTCCAGCTGATGCAAAATGCAGCAGTGCAGGAGCTGACAGGAGTCAACAAGAGAGAACATGTCTCTCCTGTGTTAGCCTCCCTCTATTGGCTCCCCATAAAGCTCCATGATAATTGCAAGACCTGAAAGTACCGTACGTTCCTAATAGAGCTCTCCGTTCTCAGAGTTTACCGGTTTACTCATAGTTCATAGAGTATCCAAATGTAAAGGACATGCTTTCTGTTGCAACATCACTATGGAACCAACTTCCAATTTGGGTTAAGGAGGCTGACACCACTTCCACCTTTAAAACCAAACTTACAAGTTTCAGAGTAAATCATATAGTTAGTCAATGCAAACTTTAGTGTTAGGTCTTAGTTCTGCTGTTGACAAATAATTATACTTATGTATCTTGTCTTTTGTACCTTTGCCGGTGTGTCTGTGTCTCTTCTCTCTATGTTCTTGATTTTCTCTTTCTGATCTTTTCTTGCTCTACCCTGATGGCCTTCGGTTGGAGGGTCCCCCCCTTAAGAGCCAGGTCCTGCTCAAGGTTTCTTCCCTCTTAAAGGGGAGTTTTTACCTGCCGTTGTTTATGTAATACTTGTTTGAGGGTCATGTTCTGGGTCTCTAGAAAGTGTTTAGAGACAACTTGTATTGTAATAGACGCTATATAGACAATATATAAATAAAAATAAAATTTAAATTGGAAAAATTCTCAAATACTTTAGATAGTGTTGCATCACGTGCATAATCGGAGTTACTGTCAAGGCTGGAACAGGCGACATAGACATTCAAAAGTCTGGCATTAAAATCAGCAACAGACTCCACTTTCCCTTATACACATTGATCCAGTTTCGAATGCATTTACAGAGGAAGCAAAATCAGCCCCAATGCTATCGGCTATCTGGCAACCACAGTAATTAACGTATGGCGTATTTTTATCAGCATTCTGGTCCAAAGCCACACACCACCCATCTGAATTGGGAATATGAGCTTGTAACTTTGCCTACTCACTCGTATTTAGCCTAAGAGCCAGTAATCTGCATATTTCCCCCACCGTAGATCTGAATGACGAACAGAAAGCAGAAAAGTTTGTTGCAAAAATGTCACCCGAGTTTTTTCGCTTTAGCTTTTTCACAAGTAACCATTACTGCTTTTTTTTCTCTCTTCTGACTGCTTTTGCAGTGTCCGCTAAAAAAGTCAGTGCCGGAAACAACAAATCAGGTGAAAGTTCACCATCAGAAATAGAATCACCCCCACTCACCACAGTAGGCAGGGCAACAGCACTCTCATTTTCCATCATGCGTAACAGCTACAGAAAGAACAGGAGTGGGCTCCGCTCTCTGTGGTATTAACACTGGCATCGGCCCAGAAACATCCGTGGAAGTCGTAGTAGAAGTGACTGGTTCTTGTTTCGCGACAGAAACAGGCACGTTCACAGATGGAGCCACAGCCGGCACACTTCTTGAAACATAATTGTCCAAGTCCGAATCAAGATGAAGGCCCCACAGTGTTTGCCTTCAACCCATCTGTGATGGCAAGAGAGCACAAGGACACCTCACACACAGCTGCATAGCTGGCGGGGCGGCACCGGAACTGAGAAGCAGCACCTCCTGACATCTGCCCTTGAGCAGGCTCACTGATCTGGGCCTTGTTAAAACAGCAGGTGGGGGCCCCTAACAGTTCTCTTCTCCTATGCTACTGACATCAAAGTCAGTGTTCACGCCATCCTTCCCAAGGGAGTTACAATGCCTATGTCTTTGTGTGTGTATGAAGTGGGGGGAGAGACTTAAGATGACAACGAAGTGCCTGTTGTTTGCCCACCCTGTTCTCTGTCTGATAATACATTTGCTTCATTTGGAAACAGGCCCCCGTATGCCAATACATCTGTTGATTAGTAGGCCAATTGCATTTGATCAAGTTGATCCAGAGAATGGCATTACTGATGCCCAATATATCTGCCTTATGGCTTCCACATTAAACAGCTCTGGGACTCTGATGCAAGCGATTGCTGTTAATCCATCAGGGAAATGGTTGGTTTGAGCTTGACTATTGCCTTTTTCTAATTATTGAGACTGCCAGCTTTGATAACTAGCCTCTATTCGTCACATATGTATAGATTGTGCCCCGGTTGACTGAGCGAGGAATGCATAACAATGTAAACCTGCGAGGAGGTGGAATAAACAAGAAGAAAAATGCTCCATTTGTCATCTCAGATGACTGTGGTCTGCCTCCTTTTATCAAGCTGCAGTGTAGATCCAGAGAAAGGTATTACTGGTGCCCAATATATCATTTTTATTTTTTAATTTACTCTCTACATATTTCACGTATTCATGATGAGTCATTAGCAATGTGACATCTAACCTGGTAACCATGGTAAGGGATTAGGCTCAGCAGAGCGGCTGGGAGAAGTTAATTTTCATTTACGTACTAATCAAACAGGCATGTGAGTTCAGTTAATTGCTCTGGGAAGACATCCAACTAGAGAGCCTATTTTCCTTGATTTGGCTCAGAAATGAACAGCATGATGGCTACCGCCCCAGTCCTGGGTGAGTGGGAAGCATCCATGTGTCCTCCGTGCACAGGGTAGGAGCTGGTTGACTCTGACATACTGTTTAAGTGACTTATGACTCAACCCTATCAAGGCCGTGTTATTGCTAAGTAGCCTGTTCAGTTTTGGAGATCTGCTGTCAGATTTTATGCTCCTATGCTGAAATATTCTCAGTACATTTTCTGGTAGCTACAAAAACACAGTTTGCTGTTGACTTTTAAATCAAGTTGGTGATGTTACTTCCCTTCATTATGTCAACAATCCCTACGTCTTAGACGTAAGGGTACTTACTCAGCATATAATTGTGAGGCCTGGATTAGAGTAAATGCAAGAACTGACTAAGCTAAGAAGGAATAAAGGAAAAGAAAATCAAGACGTAATAAAGTATTTAAGTAGACAGAAATTGAGGAAAGTGAATCAATTCAGTCTTATTCATTAACTGTAGTTATAGTTTCTGATGTGAAATATACATTATAAAAACAAGTTTCAATATGTCAGTGCTTGGTGTCTATTGTTCATTGGACAAAATGTGAATTCATTAATTAGTTCCAGAGAATTACCTTTGCTTTTGTGCCAGCAGAACAGTTTCTTATTTTTTGTAAAGAGTTTTGATTGAAAGAGGGTGACAAACTAAATAACTGAAGGCTGCAGATGGTTGAATGCCATTGTCTTATTCCCGACGGGATAATCTGAAATTGTGGTACACTTAATTCCTGATGCCAGCAAACAATACATAAATGATGAATTTCCCTCTCCTCCTTCCTCAGCTGCACAGGAAAAATGGGGTAACACCAATCCTTCAATCACGCAAGTGAAGTTTCTCCCTTGTGGCTTTACATCCTCTTAACATAAGAAAGGGAACATGTAAAACAGCACAGCTGAGCAAGAATAGAAGAGAGCTCGAGAACGGTTTTCAATGCTGACTTCTGTGAATTTTTCATATTACAACACACCCATTTATTGTTATTTATTTATTTGTTATTCTTGTTCAAATCTCCTAAATGTGTCCAGAAGAATGAGTCGTTTCCACTTTGGTCTTGGAAAAAACTGAAATAAAGAGGCTAAAGCTCACGGAAATCGGGTTGTATTGTATTTCACTCCAGACTCTGTAGCTATGTTTTTTTCTTTTATGAATACTCTTTCATCTCTGATAAAGTCCAAGGCAAATATGATGGCACAAATCAGATTTAAAACACCTCAGTAAATGTATACTGTGTTGATGACTGAAATGAAAACATTTGTGTGCATCTATGATGTCACAATAACAACAGAGATGTGATGTATTATAAAAACTAAACCATTTTAAAATATGAAAACATATATTTGACTAATCTGCCAAAGAACAGATCTTATGATTGAAACATCAAGCACAAGCAACCAGATTTGTTAATTGTGCATATTTTCAGACTACTATAATAGGTTATCTTTCTTGCTTATTTGCTTCTCTTAGTCTACACCTTTCTCCAGCTCGACCATTTCCATCCGTTCAAACTCTACTAAAATGGCCTTCACAGCAGATTTAAAAGAGCAATACAGCAGCTGCAGCCAGCAAATCCTATTTGCACCTTATCAGTTGGGTGATGAAAGATTCAACAGTGAGCATCCATAGGATGGTCTCTACATCAGGTTTGCACAGTCCTTGGGGGCCCATAATGCTTTGGCTATCACTGGTCTGACAACAGGATTTCATTTCTTTGGTAATAATAAACAATAATAATAATACATTTTATTTAACAGCACCTTTCAAAGTACTCAAGGGCACTTTACAGTGAGTAAGGAACATAAAATAAATAAAAACAGGCAAAGATCAATATGGAAATAAAATAAAGGAGAGATTATAATATGAAACGGATGTGTTTTGAGTCTGCATTTGAACTGGGGTAAAGAGTCACTATTATTGATGTCAGGTGGGAGTGAGTTCCAGAGGTGGGGAACAGCGTCTGGAAAGTCTGCCTATGGTAAGAGATATGAAGAACGGTCTGCCCGTGGCGTTATGAGAGATGAAGACAGGACAGCGGACTTCACTTGATGCTCAGGGAGCTAAACTCTCAGTCTTATAAGGATTTATTATTGATGAATGACTCTTTGGGCATATAAAGAAGACATAACACATAACACATGAAGAAGAAAAAATTGAAAAGAGAGAAGAAGGTAACGCACTAAATCAGTAGAAGTATTTTAATTTTTCTGTAAGGGAAGTTTAATTGTGTCTCTTTTCTCAATTTTGGCCATAAAAGCTGAGTAAAAATGAGACCGCAAATTAATGTAAGATGTAAGAACATAAAAAAATGACCTCAAGCACATCTTAATGTGTGTTTAGTGGGTTGATTAATTAGACATTTAAACATGAGGAGTAAAAGGTGTCTGAAGTGAGTACAAAATCGAACAACCCGACACTATATATAATATATTCCTTGTTGTTTAGAAATACACAAATCTAAAAATATGTCACTCATGAATCTGTTCAGTTTTGCAATCCATCATGACGCTACACATGGAGACCAGGATTATCCAGTTTCCCCATATTTGAACCTTGGTAACAGAGGGTACCGAAAAGCTGTAACGGCAATTTCAAAAACAAACATAGAAGAGTTCAGTCACCAACCAGCTGACCAATGCACATCACACACAATTCATTCAGAGCTCAGGAAATTACGTCAATGTTTGCTTAAAGAAAAAAGTATGTCGTCTTGGACCAATGTAATATTTAAAAGTAAGTTAAAACAAATGTCATTGCAGTCACTGGCATGTTACTGGCCCCATCAACAGCATCTCTTCTTTGTTGTGTGGAATAAAACTCCTAATTTAAATCTCTTTTACTTTTCAGAAGGAATTTCCGTTTCAAATAGGAACGGCTCTTATTTTTACTTCACATGTTGATGACTCACATTTTCATTCATTCTTAAAGAACTAATCAATGAAGTTCATTATTGATTTAAGAGTGGTGACCAAGATGAAAAAAGTGCATTCATTTATGATGCCCGGAGTCTATTGTCGAGGGCCTAAAAATGTAGAAATGTGAGAATGCATGATGAGCAGATCTTAATATTTCTGCCTCCTTATCCCTTTAAATGTCTTAAATGTCTCATTTTTTTTTGTCTCTCTTTTGACTGTCTATTTCTACTTCTATCGTTCCTCTTATCCACACTTTTTCAGATTCTCTTTTCCACTCTTCTCTGTTTAAAGCGAACATATCCATAGCAAAACAGTCAATATTGCAGCGCAAAGGGTGGAAATGTTGTCATTCCTGAAATGAGTGGCTGAGTCTTAACACACAACAGAAGTCACTCATAGCCACGACTTTTATTTCTTCAGGAAAGCGGGCTGAAGCGAAATAGATCATTCAAATAGTAATTGACTGAGATATTAAAGAGAAGAATTGGCTCAAAACACTTTTTACAATCAATAGGAAGATGTAAGATTTATGAAAAAAGTAAAGAAAAATCAATAAAGGCTTTGTTTAAAGGGCAATGTTAAATTAAAGGTTTAATGATCAATTTAACAAGAAAAAGGGACTACGAATGTCTAAAACATATTTAATAATAATGCCCTTGTTTTTAGTCATATAAGTCATAAGTATTGTAAGATAAAACCATGATTCATTAATGTGTAATTGTGAAAATTGTGACTTTACGCGTTTACAGTGAATTTTGTTGGTTAAAGGATGGTTGAGACATTAAATGAATCAGAAAGCAAACGCTGCACAACTTTCTCATGAATGCTGACCTGACTGTAACTCCGATGTAGAGAGAGATTTGTTGGAGAAATGGTTTGTCCTCTCTGGCCCACTGCTCATTGAAGTGAGTGAGGGCAGGCCTGGCTAAAGTGCATCCAGAGGGAGCTGAAGGCTGAATCTGCAGCAGTGACATTTGAAGAGGTCTGCACAGTGACGTTCTCCTTGAGGCCTTTTCACTGGAGACAAAGTACACTAGATGAACACATTTTCTCCAACTTACTTCGTCACCATGTTCTTACATGCTACTTTCTTCTGTCCTTCCCTTCTCTTACCTGCTCGGTCAAAGGGACCCTGCTAAACATACACTTTCTTTATTCTAATGACTCAGCCTGATTCGTCTAGTTCACGACAACAGTGCTAATATAATGCATCATAATGCAAAAATCATGATTAGTGTAGTAATCTCTTTGTTGCTTTTAAGTATACAGCCGAGTGTAAGAGAGGAGTTGGTGAAGTCGTTTTCTTTCCCAGATGTTCATTAAAGGCAGGACTTCTCCGGGCCCCTAATAGCTCATTGATCCAGAAAAGCAATCCACTCCTTCGCTCTCACAGGTGACAAAGCCAGTGTGAGATGCAACTAAAGTCAGCTAAAGGTAAAGGAGATAACTGAGGGCATCTTGTTAACAAAGTTATTAGCGCTTTTAGTATCACATAGTTATAAAAAACAATGCAAATAAAAAAGAATATTTACAGCATATTAGTATCTTAAATGCTATCTTAAATATTAAATTGTACACTTTTATTCTGCTTTTAGGTTAGCCAAATAAACAAAGTGAAGTAAATCTATTGTACTTCTTGGATATGCTGAGCTCTTTTGATAAAAAAAAAAAAAAAAAACATTTAAAAAATACGGTGGACTTATCCCTGAATCAGGTCTTCTGACGGATCGAAAAATGTCAGTCTCGTAAGTTTTAATTATGAAGGGCTACACTTCACAAGTAGGTGAGGGAAGTGGGATTTAATCCCCCCAATGACTGACAGACAGACAGACAGACTGACAGACAGACAGACAGACAGACAGACAGACAGACAGACAGACAGACAGACAGACAGACAGACAGACAGACAGACAGACAGACAGACACTTAATCCCAAGCTTCCTTTGTTATAGCAGTAGGAATAATATCGAAAACTAACTAAAAAAGGCCCTGTCATTCATCTAATCCATCCTTTAACGTTACCGGTTTTTTCCTCATCCAGGGTCATGGAGGTCTGCTGGAGACCATCCCAGCTGCCTCCAGGGAAAAGGCAGGAGTACATTTCCAACTCGTTGCCAGTCCACGCAGAGCTACAGGTAGATCAACTCTTACTCCGATGAGCCACTTAGAATCACCAATCAGCCTAACTTAAATGAACGTGGACTGCAACAGGAAACCATTGCGCCTGAAAAAACCCATACAAGCACAGGGAGAAGATTAAGTCTCCATACATCTGAGAGTCAAACCAGCAGCTTTCAAGTTGTGAGGCAACACTGCTAACCACTGTGCCCAAAGTGCTGCCCTCCCTTTCTCACAGGGGCAATTAATTAGGAATGTAGAAGGAAGAATGGATCAATATACTGTCAGGGAGAGGACAAACCCAGCCTAACCCACCAGGACCAAATCTCTTTACACATTGCAGCACACTCTCCCCTTTGTAAGGCAGTTGCAGTTATTAAAGCAGTACATGGGAATACATCCATCCTCTCGGCATGTCAGGCTTTTCCCCCGACAGACTGAAGCCCAGTAGGTTGCAGAGGTGACACCCATTTAAGGAAGAATATATGGAGTAAGGAAGGAAATTAAGGATAAGGAAAAAAGATCTTGTTTGTAACTGTGCACATGTGAACTAGGTCTGATCATACTAGTAAGTAAATGTGACGTTGTCCTTAATTGTATTTGAACCCTGGCAGAAAGGAAGGACTGGGAGCTGGTCGAGAGGAAAAGCATGAATAAGTGAAACGTGATCAGTCACATCTGTGTTACTTGGGGCCGGTATTAATGGATAATAGACTATGCCCTGGCACACACATCTACAATGCCATCTGCCTTTATCTGATGACAGCATCTCAGCCCTTTCAACTTCTCCCTGAAAGCTCTACAGCTTACCTTTCTTCCTTGTCAATCATCTCATCGCACCCTTCTGACACATATCCGATCATGTTTTTCAGTTAAAAAATAAACTACTGCTGCCTTCACTGATACACATGCCCTCAGAAAATTATGTGAAGAAAAAAATAACCTTTCACCAGCCGAACTCAGATGCTGCACTTCAAATGTTGACCATGAAGGTCCTGGTCAGAAAAAGCTTTGTTGAAGAGGCATCGATGCCTGGGTGCTCTTACTGTACTGGGTTAGACCCAGTACTCCTTTCTGAATGGACATTTGCCACAAATGAAGGCAGAAGTAGGAGCAGGGTTGTTTACTCCTCCTCTCTGTCCCTACTCGAAGTAAATTCTTCTGTTGAAGCACAGCTCTTGTGTAATCAGAGGTACTTCTTATTTATTGCTCTAAGTTGGGACTGGACAACCTACAAGCTACTTTTTTAGGCCCACTGTGCTCTGTGGACCAGCCCGCAACTCCACATGAGATACTTCAAGCAAAGCCGTTACAAATTGCCAGCTATAAATGTTATGACAGCAATGTGTGATTGGCAATAAATAAAAAGCAGAAACCTATAACAAAAAAAAAGCAACAAAAAAAAATTTCCAGTCTTAGTTTGAAAGGGGCTTCTGCACAGCAAAACCTTCGTTATATGTATATCTTTTTATTCCTTTGATTAAAAACACCTGCATAAAAGACTCAAGGGTTATTACGTATGTGTTTATTTCCATTAATTTATGGTGATCTTCACCAAATTTATTCCACATATTACAGCCTTCAAACACTGTTCGACTACAGAGGTGAAATGACAGGTTTTTTTTCTTCTTACTTTTTTATAATTGCTTTACCTCGGTGTCTTTGTTTGCCACACTGGTTGGGTGGGATACTTGTGCACAGAACAAATATGACAGAATATTTCTGCTGCTATCACACACAAAGCACAGCTACGTCTTGAGAGGTTTGTATCCTGACAGTAACACTCAAGCTGACTTTGTGTACAGATGGAAAAACGGTATCAGTGGCTTGACAATCTGTGTTGGAAGCAGCTGCATTTTATTACAGTCGCTAACAGTTGCCGTAACGGCAGCCTTCAGACAGATTCATTCACCTGCACTGAATCACCTCCACAAGATTAGGCTATTAAAGTTTTTGCACCACTGGGCCCAGCGTTTGCTATAACAAATTATCTCAACTGAACTAATCTAAAAACAGCCCTTTAAGCACATAGGTTGGCGAATAAAAGTAAAGTAACATAGGAAATTTAAACATTTAAAAATATATGAATGACAGGGTTATTACAAACTAGGGGTGGGCACTGAAATCTGATTCCAAGGACATCTGCAAGGACATCTGCCATTTACAGCAGTGACAGTGGTCGTGTGTGTGTGTGTGTGTGTGTGTGTGTGTGTGGTGTGTGTGTGTTTGTGTGTGTGTGTGTGTGTGTGTGTGTGTGTGTGTGTGTGTGTGTGTGTGTGTGTGTGTGTGTGTGTGTGTGTGTGTGGGAACACCCTAAGTCCTGGTAGTGGAAATGTGATGAAGATGGAAAGAATTATGTCCTGAACTTCCACAATAATAATTCTTAGTTCCATTGAGCTATGAAAGTCATCGTGGGAATGAGAATCTTAATGTCTAATAAATAAAAAATGGAAATTCTTACTTGGCATGTGGGTAACTTAACTGTGTTTTAACACAGTACTGCGTAATCCACTAAGTTTACGGTATAACCTGTAATTGCACTTGGAGTTAAACACCTATTAGGTAACCTAGTTTTTCTATAACATTGATGTTTTGCATGTGTTTGAAGACTTTTGCTAGAGTTGGTGTTAGTTTGCTTGTTATGTGGTCAAACAGCAGCTTCAGCAACCCTACTTTTATCTGGATAAAGCAGGAAGCACTGTGATGATTTTGCTTGCTTTTTCCAGTGCATTTAACATAATTTAACCTGCTTAACTATAAAAAAGAATCTCCAGAAGATAAGGACCTCCACCACTTCCTAGATTACTTACCTTCTGACAAACAGACCACATTGTGTGAGACAGAACGGTTGTGTGTCTGACCAGGTGGTCGGTAGCACAGGAGCACCACAGGGGACTGTACTCACCACTCCTCTGTACACTGTACAGCTCAGGCTTCTAGTACAAGTCCGTGTCCTGTCATCTGCATAAATGCTCAGATGACTTTGTAGCTGTGGGGTGTATTAGTCATGGACAAGAGACTGACGACCGATAACTGGCAGATCACTTTGTAACAAGGTGTGGAAACAGTTATCTCAACTTGACAGTGAAAAGCACAAATGAGATGATTTGGGATTTTAGGAGGAGCCGGAATAAGTTAGAGACAGTTTCTATCATTTGACAAGAAGAGGAGGTAGTGGAGGAAAATAAATAATACAATAACAGCAGACTGGACTGGAGACACAACACTGGTCCTATCTGCAAGAAGGGGCAGTAAGCACTATTTCTTGAGGAAGCTTATGTCCCTCTTGTAAGACACCAAACTGTTGCATATCTTTCTATAACTATATTGTAGAGAGTGCAATCTCATCTGCAGTCATCTGTTGGGGTAGTACCATCAGCGCCAGAGCTTGAAAAAAGCTGGAGAAACAGGTTGAGAAGACTGGCTCTGTTCTGGGGACTGTTCAGGAGCTTCTGGAAAAAATGCTTCATACAATGAAAGTCGACGCTAATCACAACACTAAGCAACCTCTTCACAAGACAGTAATTCAGAGGCTTATTCAGATGCACTGCAACACAGAACGCTACAGAATATCCCTCCCGCCCAGAGCAATAACAACCTATACTAACAATTTACAGAAACTTAAATAATGACATTTACTGCAACATATAATTTCCCTTAGGTGATTACCAAAGTATTATTGAATTTAATTATCTGTATCAGGTTTGAGCAAAAAAAAAAGAGATGTGGTTTATATGGGTACCCAGCTACCAAGATAAATCTAACCTTCAACTGTCAACAACAGCGCGACGGGCTTTAAATGGTCATGTAATTTTGTAACATCATACAGGGGTTTAACATCAATTTAAACACTAAATCTTATCTAAACTGGTGACAATGCAGTTGGTACAGTATGTGCCAGTAACTTACAATAGTAAGATAAAACAATGTGACGGATGAAACTAATATTAGAAACTCACAAAGTAGCTGCAACGGCAAACAATAGAAGATTTTTCACCATTCAGCCAAGAGAATTGTTCCTAATGATTTTGGTGAGTTATGTGCTGTATAATAAATCTGGGTAATTCAGTATAATAGTATTCCCCACCAGTTAGTATAACTGATGGACTCTGAGAGAGGTAAAACAAATTTCTTTCATAACTAGACATCAAAAGCAGATGTTGTTTGTTAAAAACATCTGAAACCTTGATGAATAAAAGTCTTGGTAGACAAAGGAGCAATATTGCACAGTTGCACTAATGCCTCCATCATCTCAGCAATGATCCATTTCTGGCATTTTCCAGATAATGCATTTCAAAGCTCTTTTATCTACCACTCCAAAAATGTCAACTAGACTATTTGCAGCACGTTCAGGCATATAAACAATAAATAATATGCAAATTGTAGGAAAAAAGGTCTCATGAGAAGGCGATATGTTATTTTAAAGCAGCCACAGTCAGTAGATTGAACGTAAAACCTATGAAAGCTGAGAAATTCCACGTCCACTTCTGTGACAGTATGTCAGGGAGATGTAGAGTAGTGTCTTACCCTCTGCTACATAAACTCACAGAAATCAAAGGGGTAAGTGGCTTGAGAGAGATGGAGGTCTGGCATGTATAAGTATATATAAAGAGATCTTCTTTGATTTACATAAGGAAAAATGTTTGTTAAATCCTGGTACTGTGTTATTATTTGACTTGGTGAGCAATGCCCGTATTTCTAGCAGAGTGGCATACAAGTGAAATTTGACATTTCCTGTAATGTCAAATACTGCCAGTGATTAACCTGTGTGCCACCGTTGAATATGAAGTTTAAGATATATCAGTTAGAATTAAGATCTTTGGAATTACAGTCCGTTAAAAAGGCCAACTCTGGAACTCTCACTGAGACTAACTATCAAAGCCCCATGTGTTGGACCTCAAGGCCACCATCACAGTTTGATTGCAGGGCTATTTGGTAGTTTGATTGGGTGCATGAGGCCCCCATCAGGTGAAATGATATTGGGCCACAGCTCATAGGTTTTCAGGTCTAATTTGCCTTTACTTCTCCCATCAAAGAGAGATAGGCATAATTAACAGGACCAAAACACCCACCACGGGCTGAACAGTGTCATTTAGGGGAGCGATTCGGGAGGAACGGCAGCAAATGAAATGTAATTGCAATGGGAGCAGAGGAGTTGAGCAGGCGTGTCAGAGGCACTGATGTGTATGTGAGAGGCAGAGAAAGACAGAATGAATGGGATAGACATGAGGGAATGAAGGATGAAGGACTGAATAAAAAAAAAACCACTCAAATTTGATAGAAAATATGCACGTGAGAGAAGAACAAGCTAAGGAATGACTGATGAAGGATCATGAACGACAGGCTGAGATAAACAGTGAAGTAACATTATCGAATATTGCAACATTGTTCACCTGAAAACAATAAAAAAATTCCATCCATCCACCCTTCCGTCCGTTCATCCATCCTTCCGTCCACCCGTTTGTCCATCCATCCATCCATCCATCCATCCATCCATCCATCCATCCATCCATCCATCCATCCATCCATCCATCCATCCATCCATCCACGGCCGTGTATCCCCGGACAGTCTCTCCGTTTCTTAAACCTCTATGTAGCTGTGGCTGAGATGTTCTTTGTGTCAGCTAGATCAGCAACCTGAGGAAGAGTTGCTTTTCTGCTTTTCTCTCATGAAATGTGTCATTGACCATATCATCCTGTCTCTACAGTGAGCGCTCTTTGAGGGTCAGTAAGTGTATCTCTGCTCAACCAAACTTCAGACTTAACTGGGGCAGCTTAACATATTGATATGCCACCTGAGCATGACTGGATGTTAGCTGCTTGATTAAAGGACCCCTGTGTGGAACTTGCTTCTGTTTCTCACACAGCTGTGTGAGCTTCTGAGGTGGCCTGCAGACCGACGCATTTGAGGCTAAATTAATTTTATTGCAGAACTCACCTAAAATTACAAAGTTGAATTGAAATCTGAATTGCAAAGTCAAACATCTCATTTCAGACACCTTGTTGCCCAAAATGATCCCCAGAGTGCAAAGTTGTGAAAACTTAGTACCCCTCTATGTTCTTGTGAAGAAACATAATAAAATATAATTAATTGTAGAGTCTTAGTATTGGGCAAATGCAACCACATATGAACCTTTATAAGCTTTTTTTCCATGCTGTTATTTATTTAACAAAAAAAAAGTCAAAAAGAAAGAAAAAACAACATGTGGGTAAACCTAAGTACTCTGATTTGAGCGCATGCAGACGGACCTTCAGCACCACTAACTTGATATAGCTATTTAGTTTAAGACTTTATCAGTTTATGACATTGTTGTGGGGAAGTTTTGGCCACATATTCTTTACAACATTGCATCAGTTCAGCGAGGTTTCTGTTGGAGAGATCACTTTACCCTCGTCTTAGAATACTCTCTTATACAAACGAGTTCATGGCTGACTTGACAAGTAAACTGAACCCTTCCAGTCTTCTTCTGTCATGGACTAACGTGCTCAGTAAGGCCTGCAGGATTTGAGACATAGCTGTTGTTTTTTGATTGTTTTTTTTTTTTTTTGCATTTGCCTTGAGTACCTGCACAGTCTAACTTCTGAGAGGTGTCTGCATTCAATGCTTCTCATTTGCGAAAAAGCTTCCTTGTTGTAGTGCGCTCAACTTCGAATTGATTGGACATTGTTTGATAACCCTTTCCAGATGGATGTGCAGGCAGAATTGCTTCTCTAAGACAACTGCTTATGGATTTCCTTTTTAGCATTATGTTAACACAGACTTGAATGATGCACACCAGTGAACCAAAATGTCTGCTTTTATAATGTCTTTACACCTGCTGACCAATTCATCAAGAGCTGATTAGTCACACTTGCTTAAAAATTACCCTATTAGATTCTATGGAAGCAGGAAAGGAGTATTTATTGTTGCCCACATGATTTTGTTTTTGGTTTATTTTGTTAAATAAATAATAGCACAGTGAAAAACATGTTGTTTGTCTGAGTATTTTCTTTCCATTATGATCAGAATATTGATCACCATCCATCCATCCATCCATCCATCCATCCATCCATCCATCCATCCATCCATCCATCCATCCATCCATTCATCCATCCATCCATCCATCCATCCATCCATCCATCCATCCATCCATCCATCCATCCATCCATCCATCCATCCATCCATCCCTATTTAATATGGCACAGTGGCTTAATGGTTAGAACTGTTGCTTCACAGCATGACCCTGCTTGCATGGCTTCTCTCCTATAGTCCAAAAACATGCGTGTTAGGTGAATTGATGAATTTAAATTCAGAGTGAGTCTCTTTCTGATTGTATAGCCACTAGAAGTGAGTGTGAGCATGTGTAGTTTTGTCTATAGGTGGCGCTGCAACGGGCTGGCGACCTGTCCAGGGTGCATCCGGCCTTTCACTCAAAGAAAGCTAGGTTTGGTTACAGCAGATCCATTGTGATATATGTATTTCTTCTTAGTACAAGGAGTAACTGATTACAGTTCAGAGTCAATGCAGTTGACCTCCGGTAACACATTACCATTCATTTGCTATGTCCATTATATTTAGAACACTAATTTTTTATTATTATAGTCTTTATCACTATTTGCCACTGATGTTAAGAACGTTCAAATTGGCCTTGACCTACCTGGTCTCCGCAGCACCTCGACACTTCTACTCTTTCACCTATCCCTCTCTATTTCCTATTCCCCCTTACTCTGTCACTCTCGGTTTATGGAGTACTGGATGAGCAGTGACCCAGGGTCAGCTTTGTTCCTGTCGCTTCCAGGCACAGGCAGCCCAAACAAATTGGGGTCACAGCAAAGTTGAAGTAGTATGATCACACACACAAACAGCTGCTTGTTCAGACAGTAAAGGGTAGATAAGTGGCGATAACACTGATAGTGTCTACTCGCTCCTTATCGCTGCAGTATCAGTTCTACCAGAGACTACAGTAAAACACTTCTAATCTGAATCTGTTTAAAAACAGTGTTATTGCATATCTCCTGTTGCATGGTGAGCAGATTCAAAGTATCAGGTGTCCAGGTTGTTAATTAAATGAAAGCCCACCACGCTTTGAACTGAGTAATGTGTACATGGAGTGCTCCAGTTTGTAAATGGATTTTTAAATGCCTGCTGTCCCAGAACCAAAACAAAACCAAAAAAATGTAAATGCCAGTTAAAGGTGCAACTGCAAGAGATATTCCCAGATAAAAGAATATGGTCTTTTTTTCACCAAAGTCTTCATCATGTCATTATGATCACACAATATATACGTGGTTAGTTTCTGAGATTCAGAAATATATTGTCAGTGCCTAATATAGAGTAGGTCTTAACCAGACCCACAGAAAATATAATTCCTGAGTAATTTCCCACTCTCCCATGCCTCTATCCAACAACAATCATCCCCGGAATCTTACTATGTGCAGCTCCAGGTAATCTCCCAGTCCTTTGGCACTCTCCACCCTGACCAGAATGGCTTCCTTCAGCTGCGTGCTGAAGCCCACTGCCAGCCGGTCTGCCCGTGTGCTCGGCCGGTCATTGGGCGGCCAGGTGTATGTGATGAGGGCTCCGCCTCGCCCGAAGATGTAGGTTGTCCCAGCTGAAAAACACACAGTGGAAAGTATAACTCACTTATAAAACAACATGTGCTTCGAAAGCTGAAGACAGACATGGTAGCTGTGCTCTCAAACATAGATTCAAAGTATGGAAAATTGGGACACCGTATTAAATATTTATTTATTTATTAGTTTTTTATTAAGAAATGTTCACATATCAATGTCTACTCTTGTTTTTAATCTATCTCTGTAAAAGGAAGTGATTTCATTGCTGGCAAACAACAGAAGTAAGCCTTGCTTTACTCTTTAAACATAAGATGTAAAAAAAAAAGAAAAGTGTATTCAAACTGAGGAAAAAGTATGGGCACCCTCCCCCCTAGTTGCTAGTGTTACCCTCTTTGTCTGAAATAACTTCAGTAAGACACTTCTTGCAGCCATGTACCAGTCCCCGAGGAAGGTTTTCCCCACTGCTCAATGTACATTTTTTTTTTTTTTTTTTTTTTTTTACAGCTGTGTGATGTTTGAGGGGGTCTTGCATGTACAGTCTGTTTCAAGTTACCACACAGCATCTCAAAGCATCTCCACTTCTCAGTTTTCAGCCAGTCGTTGGTGGTGTTGTGGAAAAAAAAGTACCCTTGATTTATATTTAAATTTATCAATGACTATCTGACTACATGTGTCAAAGCAAGACTGAACAGAAAGAGTTGACGAGAACTGAACCGGATTTACTTTCATTTCCATGGTCACCCCCATACAGCGAGATAGATGGCAGGAGAATGGCACCGGGACAAAACGGCATGAGTGATTTAAACATTACACGTTAAACATTTATAATTTCACATTTTATTGTGGTTTTGTCTATAATTTGTCTTATGTAATATCTTAAGTGCCCTGAAAGGTACAAATACATAAAATGTATTATTATTATTATTATTTTAATTAATAATAGTAATTATTATTATTGTTATTAAGATTGCAGTAACAGAAAAGTACCAAGGATAACAGTATCTGATTGATGCATGATGCAGCCTTTTCCAGTGGAAACACATCTTGTTTCGTCTCAGGCTGGAGCTTGTAAAGTCTTCATGCACATTCTCTGGCAGGTCATTGAGACCCAAAAGTGATTAGTAAAGAACATAAACCACATTATATCTATATTTAAATTCTTTCACTCACAGGTGGATTTAATGGTATGTTTTGGGTCACTGTCATGTTAGAGGGTCCAGTTTACGTCAGTTTTAATTACAGATGGTCTCACGTGCTCCACAAGCACCATCTGAAACACAGTTGAATTGTTGGTGGATACTGTGATGGTGAGCTGGCCAGGTCCTGCTGCAGCAAAGGATCCCTGAACCAGGATAGTCCCGCCTCCATGTTTCACAGATGGTATGAGGTCCTCGTTGGAATGCTGTATTTGGTTTTGGTCAAACATGTCCTCGGTTCTGGCATCCACATAATTTGATTGTATCTGTCCAAATGACATTATGGCAGACGTCCTGGTCTTTGTATTCGTTTTCACTGGTAGACTTTTGGCCTTCATGTTTCTCTTAGAGGGCAAAGGTTACCTCCTTTCACACTTCCCATAAAAGTTAAACTTGTGCAGCCTCTTCCTGACTGTAGAGGCATGCACTTTCACATCAGCAGTAGCACAAGTCTACTGTAGGTTTGTTTAGGGGTTTTGGAGACTTCTTATACCATCTTGCGGTCTGCTCTTGAAGTGTCCCCCACTTGTAGATTATTTTATGGACAGCGGGATGGCTGATTTCAAATTCTTTGGAGACCTTTATAAATCCCTTACCAGACTCACAAACTGCTTTAATCTTCTTTTTTAATGGTCCCACACAGCTCTTTGGATCTAAACTTGGTGTTCGTTCTCACTTCAACAGTCAGGGCCACATCGAACTAACTTAGATTTAAAAAGGGCAGGCCTCCGCCAAAATACTGATATAGGTGCAGCGCACCTAATGTGGTACATCTGTGTGCCTGTGTGTGATCGTAGCCATTTCAGGCAGAATTAAGTATAGGGATTTCCTAATGTATAAAGTAAGTTTTATAATCAATAGGTTGAGGTTGCAATGATGAAAATCTGTGACCCAAATATCCTATTTAAAAATGATTTAGCATCTGACACAAAACCCTCATTGTTGTTAAGAAAGCATACGTGTTGGTGGCAGGTGCAGCATGGTCATGAAGTCAGCTTCAGCATCAACACTTGCTCTAACCAGTGCTGGCTGTCACTTTGCCTTTTAAATGCCAAGTTAGTGCTGAAGTTGGGCTGCAGTCAAAGTATGGCACACCGACACACTTTGTGTTGACACTGCTGTCAGTACAACAAATCACTGCTCAACATCAACAAGAAAAAAGTCCTTAGATCTCCTTCTCAAAGGAGCTTTACCTCAGAAGCATTTAGAGTTCTAACCTAAAAAGATAGAGGGAGGAAAGACAACAAAAAACGTATCCATCCCAAACATTGAGTGGTTTCACGTTCTAGCTGAAGGACTTGGGTTGGCGCCAACAACCTCAGTCGCTGGCTATGGTTGTCAAAGAGTTATGAATCTATATTGATCTGTTGTCAAGCCTGGGCAATCTGTCCCCCCTGGACCAAGAACACAGGCTGTATGTCTCTATACTAATGTACAAAGAGGAATAATAAATGAATACACAATTAAACAAGGGAGTCGGAAAAATGTTTACGTCTGAGTCAGGCACTCCTCAAGACAAACATCAACTTAATTTGATAAAAACAATAACAATTATATTCTAATTGTTTTAGCCACAATTACATTGGGAGCGTGAGCATGAAATCTGACGGAAAATCCAGTTTTTGTTGTTGACTACAAGAGTATGCACAGTCACGCACAGTCACGCACAGTCACGCACAGTCACGCACAGACGCAGCTGAGCCCAGCGTTGCTTTTTTCACAACACTCTGATGTTTACGTACAAACGTACGTACACTGGCATCTGTGAACACGTAGAGCACACGTCTTTCATTTTTCTGGGCTTACAACTCCGTCTGCGGTTGTCCTTAGGTGCGAGTGGATAAAAGCAGAGGCCGGTGAAGACTGTAGGGCCAACAGCCCCAAAACAACACAGCCGTAGGTTGCACACACTCATTGGCATACAGAAGGAGAAATCAAACTAACAATAAGCCCTCTTTCACTCACACTGACACTCAGACTCAACTACACGGCACTTTTGTTATCCGCTGGTAGCCATTTGAAATCAGCCGACACACACATCTCCCTTCCTTTCCTCTATTTCTCTCTCACACCACCCATCTATATCTCCCTCCTTCCTCTTCTTCTCTTTCCCTCCCAGTAGAGCTACGCCCTCTGTTCAACTCTTGTTTTCTGCAGGCTGTATTATTTGAGTACTAACTAATTATACCAGCATGGCAAGTCAGGCCATAAAAGGTTGCATGCTGCAGGAGCAGAAAAGAAAAGGTATGGAGCAGTAAAGAGGCTAGTCTTTTTATTCTGCCTCATCTCTGCCGTGTCTTCTGTTTATCTTCAGTTTAGCAGCAGAACTTCACAGAAACTGAGCAAAAGATGACTGGAGAGGAGAAAAGATTTCTAAAATGGCCGACAAACAGAGAGGGAGGGGAGGCGTGCTGTGATGAATGAGGCTGGAGCCATGTGGGGGAGAAAGGAGAAACGGTGCATATGGTGCACTAGGTCGTCACAGTCTCACTTCTTTTTCAGGTCTTCAGCTTCCTAGTCAAATAAATTGGTCCTCCGGCGGTAAAAATGTGCACATTTTAAAGACAGGAATATTGATTCAAGATGTCTTTTTTACCATTATAGAACAACAAATATACAACAAAAGGAAAGTGAGAAAAAGACTCACACACACCACAAACAATCATTCACAAACGACCGACCGACCGATCGTCCGACTGACCGACCGACCGTCCGACCGCCCGTCTGACCGACCGACCGTCTAACCGTCCGATCAACTGACCGACTGCCTGACCGACTGCCTGACCCGACCAACCGACCGTCCGACCGACCGAACGACAGGCCGACCGACCAATCAACCGTCCGTCCGTCCAACCGACTTACCGACCAACCGACCAATAAATAAATTAATATATATTTATATTGTTGTTGTTTTTATTTTAAATTTTGCTACCGACAGACGATTGGTAGCAATACATACCATACACAATCTAAATGTTGGACATTCTAGGTGGCGCAGATGTAAAAGTAAATAATAATAATGATAATAATAAATATTATTTCTGCAGTCCTTGTTGAGATTTTTTGATGAGTTGTGTTGTGTTATGTGTTCATCAGGACCTGAAACTGGAGACTCACTCTACCTCCTCTCGCTCAGGTTCAGTGGCATGTGAACATCTTGATTTCACCTGAAATTGATCATCAGCTCTTTGGCCTTTTTGATGTCAGGAGAAATCTGTAAACTTAATGATGGTGTGCAGTCGTGTGTAAAGAGAGAACAGAAAAGGACTTAAAAAGCAGCAGCGTAGGGCTCCTCAGCCGAGAAACAGAATGGAGGGCCAATGAGGTCCTATCCTGACTGGCTAGTCGATTACTTAAAAAGGCCAGTATCCACAGGCAGATGTTGCTGGAGACCTAGATCAGTAATCTCCTGGAGCAGCCTGCTGGGGATGATAAGGTTCAATGCAGAGCTAATCCACAAAAAACAGAGGCAAATATGTTCACTGTTGATCCAGGTGGCGCAGTAAAGTCTGAAGGGTAATGAAGATGGCATCATACTGTATGCTGGCTCTGTGTGCAAACTGATGAGGACCCCGAGTCGGAGGGAGTGTCCTTGATATGTGTGAGGACCAGTCTGCTCAAGCACTTCATAATTACTGGTGTTAGGGCCACTGACCTGTAGTTATTCAGGCAGATTATTGCAGTTTGGCCGAGGACTGGAACTATAGTAGATCTCTTTAGGCAGGTGGGGACTGAGCACCGCTGAATATATTTGTAAGTACCTTCAAAGAACTCTTCCCTGCAAGCCATCTGGGCCAGCTACTTTCCTATGTTTATATTGCAGTGAGTGTGTGTGATGTCTGAATAATGAAACAGCTCGTGTCTGGGGATGGAGCAGCAGTCATGCCAGTCCATGTGCTGTCCTTCTCAAAAAACAGCACAGGGACTGTTGTTGGGCTGCGCTGCTGGTATTGGTGCTCAGGGAGGTGATGTCTTACTTTGTGATGTGTTGTAAACGTTGCCATGCACTACAGGAGTCTGAGTTGTTACAGCAGCCCTCAGTCCTCCTTTTGCAGCGATGGCCACTGTGATATTCTTCCTCAGTTCTGCTCTGGCAACGTTGTACTTCTGTGTGTCACCTGATTTGAAAACACTGCTTTGGGCCTCTAGCTGGAGCTGCACATCTGTTTGTGATCCATGACATGGGGAAGACACTATTTTGTTTTATAGTGGCCACAATATCCATACAGTTTTTAAAAAATATAAAACTGAACAGAGGAATTGTAGGTCTTAATGTCATCATCCTTGAAAACAGTCCAGTCAATGTGAATAAAACAGTCCGGAAGCTGTTCAGGAGCGCCGTCTGGTCATCTGGCGAAACTGTTATAACTGCAGCAGTTGTTTTGTCTGTGTTAGGTAGAGGCCTGTATTATGGAGATATAGTCAGACTGGCCCAGATGTGAAAGAGGTTTTTTTGTTTGTTTTTTCACACAAATACAACAGTTTTGAACTTTTAGGCATTCTTGCAGTAACTAAACAGTACATTTTAAATATGAATTCATTATTGTAGACAGACATCCGATTCAGACATCCGTTTACATGGTGGAAGTAAAAAGAAACAATAACACAGGTGGGACACTGCATTCTCTCCAGTTTTTAACGTAGTTTTAACATCATCTTAATCCTGTAACTTTAGGTATACAGGCTCTAGTTCTTCTTCAATACAGACGTGGGTCTGCTATGGTGTCCCGCACAGTTCAGTGCTAGGGCCAATCCTGTTCAGTTTATACATGCAGCCCTTGGGAATTATTATCCAGAACCATCTGTGCAGGCCAGAACCTCAGGAGCTGCACGCTGCTCTGCAGTCCCACCCTCTGACCATCCCAGCATTTGCTTCCACCTGTCTGTATGAATGAGTCTCTGCAGATCACCAACTAGCCATGTATCAGTCATATATACATGGAAGTCTTAGTTCTGCTGCTGATGGATAGTTATACTTATGAATTCTGTCTTTTATACATTTGAAGTGTGTTTGTGTCGCTCCTCTCTTTGTTCTTCCTGCTCTACCCAGCTGGCATTCGGCAGGAGGGTCTCCCCATATGATCCAGGTCCTGATCAACGTTTTTTTCCCTCTGAAAGTGGAGTTTATTCTTGCCACTAGCTTAAGGTTTTTCTCCCACTAGAGGAGTTTATACCTGCCGTTGTTTATATATTACTTGCTCTGGGGTCATGTTCTGGGTCTCTGAAAAGCGCCTAGGGACAACTTGTGTTGTAATAGACGCTATATAAATAAAATTGAATTGAATTGAACTTGCTCCAACATCTAACCCACAGCTGTTGGGCCATGAATGATAGTAGGTCAGTAAATACATAAATATATGTCCACATTTGGGGGGAAATAAATATTCATAGTGAAAGAAACAAACACAAAAAAAGAGGAACTTTTTTTTTCAAATTTCTAAACTATCCCAATAGGTGGTTCTTGGGGGTTCTCGTTTGGAACCAGCTCACAGTTTTTGTTTGGAAAACAGACACTATTTCTACATTTAATAAAACTACTAAATAAAACTGTTAAAGTGCATAATTAAACAGGCCGATTGCAGCAGGAAGATATTACGTTTTGAACTTGTTTGTTTTGCAGTTTGGAAAACTGTATCTGCGACGTGAAGGTTGCATGTTAAAATCACTCCACAAAGAATGGTTTGGATCAGCCAACACGGCCTGGGCTTTCTTCTGCTTTCAGTAGTCTGACTTTGTACAGTTTTTGAAGGTCAACAGGAGTTATTCCAGCAGTTTTGCTGCAGATCTTAACAATGCCCTGCAGACGATTTTTCAGTTTACCTTCCTCACTAAGCTTTCTTCACAGTCACACGTGTCACTTCTGTGACTTTGTCTTAGGCATCATCACATCTTCTGCACTATTACGAAAATCCCAAATATAAGCACCAAAGGTCTAATACCCTGAGTGAAGTCTACAATCTAAAGTCTAAAAAAAACTACTTCTCTCTCCTTTCCTTATCCTTTATCCATCTGATGAGCTGGTGTTGACTTTGTCTGCTTTGATTTGTGCAGGTGATAGTGGCCACCTGCTGCTTTGTGGGGTTCAATGTGTGTGTGTGCTCATGTGTATGTACACTCTTTTCCCCTCTCAATGAGGAGACAAAGAAGGCACAGAGCCTCTAATGAGTAGCCCGACGGGGCGCATCTATGTGTCACTGTGTCTTCAGCAAACACCTGCTGCTCTGCTTGAGAAATCCACTGAAAACCGCAGTGAAACACTCACTAATAGGAGAACGAGTTGGGCCAAAAAAGAGAAAGAAAAGTTGTTTCTGAAATCCAAGAAGGTAGATCTTCAGGGCAATTTCCCCTGGCTGATTTCAACACAAAGATCTCCATAAAGCAGTGCACAACATTTCTGATCACACTGATAGTTTGCTGCTTTTCCAGTTGGTAAATACCACACACGTTTGCAAAAGACTGAATAGAAGTAGTGAATTAATGTAGCCCTTTAATTGAATAGTAATATCTATTCTCACACACACTATATACATAAAAAGATATTTGTCCAGCCATCCATCCATCTATAATGAGCCTATTCCGGCTCATTACAGGCAAGACTACACCCTGGACAGGTTGCCGGTCCATCACAAGGTCACGTATAGAGACAAACAACCACACGCTCACACTCACACCTACGGGCAATTTAGAAGTATCAATCAAATTAGTATGCATGTTTTTGGACTGTGGGAGGAAGCCGTATTATCTGGAGGGAACCTATGTAACCATGAGGAGAGCAAACAAACAAACCACACAGAAAGACTCCCGCTGGGCCGGGAATTGAACCAGGAACCTTTTTGCTGTGAGGCATAAATACAAATATATATATATGTATGATGTCATGCCCAAATATGATCTATATAGAGAGGTTGTTATGAAAGGTTGACTGTGACATTTGTTGAATACTTAAAAGAATCTAACAAGGACTCATGTCAACAAGGTGCGTCAGTTTTCAAAACGAGTGCGTTCTTTAAAGCAAAAAAAGCAGCAACTGACATCTTTGTTATGAGTCCAAACTTTAATTAGTACAAAAAAAAAAAAATCCCATTCATGTATACATTTGGACCTTTAGCCTTCAGGTTGTTTGGCTGCTTTTGCAAGAATAACAGCAGTGATTGAAATGTTCTTTGCATGCATTTTAGTTTAATTAAAAAAAGAGCTCTGGTATAATCGACCTGGACAATTAATCCTAGCGTTGGGTTTAAAGTAGAGAAAGTGAAAAAGATGAATGAAGTCAGGTCAGATTCTCCTTGATCATAATCACAATTCACACAGGCTGGCTGGTAAATTAGTCTGAAGAGGAACGGGCGAAAACCAATTGAGCTTTGTCGATGCATCCAGTCAAAAATAATTAGCAAAGGAATCAAAGTTCCCATGAAAAACCAGCTGATTTATTGTTTTTTTCCCCTTTAACTTTCTTCACTATACTGAGGTGAGACAAGAAAAGGTAAGTTTATTTTTGTAGTTGCTTATTCTGTGGAACACCATTGATTTGGAATAGTTGATTTTAGGCCACTCCCGTCTACCGCGGGGAATAAATAGGTCATATTGAAGAAAGCAGGTGCTACAATTTTTCATCAAGGCCCACGCTCAATTTTGTGGTGTCAAATGCCTGTTGCAAAGCCTCATGGGAGTTGACAGTGTGAAAATTGCAAGACAGACTAGCGATAAAATGAAAACTTCACAAGGAAAAAAAAGAAGTGATGTGTTGATGTTCCTTCTCAAGAGACAATAAGTCTAAAGAAAGCAGCACAGAATACTGATGTAAATCTACAGACACTTCTTATTTTATCTTCTCAGAACGGCTTTTAAACAATAACTCAGTAGCACAAAGTTGGTTCTTCACAATTTAATATATTATTACATCAGAGCAGAATGATTCTTTAAAGCGGTTAAGGAGACAAAAAGAGAAATGGATTCCAGTTAAAAACAGAAAGCTGAAAACTGTTTTCTTCATTTTTTGGCAAAAATGTGCATTTCTCAGGCACTTATAACAAATTCAGTCCAGACCTGAATAAAGAGCTGAGATAAGACATTTTCCACATGTGTCCAGACAGCTATTAATCTCTGAGGATGCACAGTTGAACAAACATACTCTCACACAAACTCTGAGCACACCCATTGGCGTTTTAGGATCTTTCAGTCTTCACCCCTCAGTTGTGCTGGAACAAACGTCAATACTAGCAGAAGAAAACAGTCTCCTTTCATATGCAAACAACCCTGCCGACATTGCCAACCTTGATCTGACAGCTACTTGACTGTGGACTGCAGAATATGAGAACATGTAGAAACAGCAGCCTGGCTGGAAACAGGAAGTCATTCACCTCTGAAGTAGTTGGCTAATATTTCTTTTCAGAAAGGTTTTTTCAGAGGATAACGATACACCTCCTGTTGCATTTAGTAACTTCATTGTGACAGTCTAAACAGTCCTGCTGGAATGTGATGATTCATCAATTTCTTCTTATTTTTTTTACATTTTCCAAAAGAAGCTGGTACAGGAGGTGATTGTAATGATGATTCTGTAAAGAAGCAATATTCATGAAAGGCTGAACTGGACTAAAGTTGGTAGAAGATCTTGTCAACAAATGCACAAAAAAATGTAAAAAAGAAAAGGTCTTCTCAAAGATGAATTGGGTATGGCATTTCTCCTTCTTTAGTGCATTATATATATATATATATATATATATATATATATATATATATATATATATATATATATATATATATATATATATATTTTTTTTTTTTTTTTTTTTCTTTTCTTTTTTCCTTAAATAATATCATTGGTTTTTTAAATTATTTTTTTATCCCAGTTTTGGTGCTGTGGTGAATGGGGGATTTCTTTGTTTTGTTTTTGTGTCATTGTTTACCACCATATGATGAGTAACCATAGCAACAAAGAGTTGTTTACAGGCAGAGCAGCTCTTCTGGAGTCTACCCAGACTGAGACCCCAAATCCCCCACGAGTTGAAGAGAACACATCCTGAATGTAGAACAGGAGCAACGCAGAGAGAGAGGAAGAGGAAGTTTAAACCACCGTTGTGATCACCTCCATCCATCCATGATCTATACCCGCTTTATCCGTTTCCGGGTCACGGGGGTCTGTCAGAGCCTATCCCGACGCATATCAGGCGAAAGGCAGGGGTACACCCTGGACAGGTCGCCAGTCTATCCAGGGCCACATACAAACAACCAATCACACTCACATTCACACTTAGGGAGAATTTAGAAAGATCAATTAACCTACCCTGCATGTTTTTGGACTGTGGGAGGAAGCCGGAGTACCCGGAGGGAACCCACGCAAGCACAGGGAGAACATGCAAACTCCACACAGAAAGACCCACCGTGCTGCCCGTTGTGATCACCTGTAATGTGCAATCTCTTGCAAATATGAGGGCAGAGCTTAAAGTGCTAACAAAGACAAATCTGAAGTTGTGGGAATCCAGCGTCATGTGTTCTGCCGTGATGTGGCGACAGTCCTATATTCCTGATTTCAGTGTCTCTCTGCCCAGCTTTCAGATCATACGGGCAGACAGAGACTTGAAGAGGAGGGGAAAAAGCAACGGAGGCGGGATTGAGGGCGCTTGTCAATAACAGATGGTGCAATCTAGGACATGCTACTGTGAAACATCGTTTCTGCAGTCTGTATATTATTATTTACCAAGAGAGTTTACTAGTGTTATTGTAGTGGCAGTGTACATCCCGCCATCAGCCAGGACAGACTCAGCTGTCACTGGTGTCGTCACTCTCCTCCGCCCACAAACCCATCGTCCAGAGGCAACCTGAAACCTAAAGGACTGTGAGGAGGTGGTCCGAGGAAGATGAAGAAGCTTGGAGTGTGTGAGAGACTGTATCAACGTCTGTGTGGACAGAACAGTCAGGTTTGCAAGCTTAGGTAAAAAAGAAAAAGAAATCATTGGAAAGTCCTTGGGTTGTCCAGAATAAGCAGCATTCGGGACAACCTGAGGACATTACAATGATTGCAAGGCTAATGACAAAATAAGTATTTACATGTCACCCCTTACAGCTGCACTGGCTCCTCATTTTAAAATCCTGGCATTAACATATAGAGACCTAAATGGTCAAGCACCAGTTTGTAGTAGAGACCCTTTGCAGCCTTACGTCCCCAGCAGGACCCTGAGATCACATGATGATGGTCTGGGCGCTGTGAAGCAAACACAGCTGAAAACTAAAGGAGGCAGCGCCGTTGCAGCAGTGGCTTCCTGCCTCTGCAACTCCTTCCTCTCAGCCGGAGATCTGCAGACTCTGTGGTCTCCTTTAAAAAGCAGCTAAAAATACATCTTTTTAAACTTGCTTTTGCTTAGTTTTTATTTGTTTTATGTGTATGCTTCATGTGTTTTATTGTGAAGTACTTTGTGTTTTTTATCTTTGAAGGTGCTATGTAAATAATATTTTACTTAGTTACTTACTCGGGGGAGAAGCATCGGAGCCAGTAGCTTAAAGAAACTGGACCAACTGAAAAAGACAGATTGTGGAAAGGAGGATACTTCATAAAATGATGACCATCATCAACCCGCAGCATCCTTTTTCCAACACATTAATTTAGCTAGAGAGTCTTCCGTCGGCGGCTTCTTCAGATCCGCTGCAGCGCAGCCGCTACAGGAGATCCTTCCAACCCACAGCAGTAAACCTCTACTATGACTCTCTGAAGCAACTTAAATCATGACTACTTGGACTATTTATTTTCCTCCGGGATTTAATTAAGTAGTTTTGAATTTGAATTGATTTAGACAAATATTGTGCTAAGCTGTAGTGTGTTAGGGCCAGTAGTCATAGCTACAGTTTATATAGTGGTCTCTGTAGTCCACCAACTAACGTATCAGTCATATGTACATAAAACACTTAGTTCTCCAGCTAACTCATAATGGCTGTTAATATATTTTGTCTTATGTAATATTGAAAATATATTTTTCTCTCCTCTGCCTCTCCTCTCTCCATTCTTCATCTTCTCTGTCCTATCTCCCTCCTCTTTTCTGTCTCTGCCCGACTGGCCTTTGGCAGAAGGCTCCCCCCTTATGATCCAGGTCCTGCTCAAAGCTTCATCCCTCTTAAAAGAGAGTTTTTATCGCCACTGTTTGACCTAAAGGTTTTTCTCCTGCTGGGGCAGTTTTTTTACGGGTCTCTGATAAGCACCTAGAGACAATTTGTATTGTAAAAAATGCTATATAAATAAAATTGAATTGATTGATTTTCGATCCCTCAGATGACACAGCATCAGGAAGGCAAGCCAAGGGATTACCTTGGAAAACCTACAGTCCCAAATGTCGTTTAACACTGTACAGTGCAAAGGTTAAGCTTCATGTCAACCTTGTCCACATGCATCAACGTCTCTGAGCTCAGAGGGATCTGGGACAGACCATCACACAGTGGAAAAATGTATTCCGAACAGACAAATCAGTATTCCAGATCTTGGTAGAAGGGAATTGATGTCTTGTGCTCGGGAACAAAATGAAAAGCACCATCTAGACTGTAACAAACTGCAACAAATAAACAAAAGCCAGGGTCTGCGATGGTATAGGGTTACATCTGTGCCCTTGGCAGAGAATTTTTAAATGAAAAATGTGACAACAACCCTGCACCTTACTGTACCTTAAGGCGTGTTTGCAATGAGAACATGACAGAATTAAAACTGAAGTGTTTAATGCCAAAACACCTTTTAAGTGTTTTTAGATTAAATGGCACCATTATAAAACTGTTTTAATCTTTACCATTTCACCCAGAGCTGTTGCATTAGAAAGGACGTAAACCTACTGGACGTAAGACCAAGAGCCAAATGTCAAGTTTAAAATTAACTTCTTCTTTTTTCAACATTCAAAAAACTGTGAAGACAGTTTAAATCAAATTATGTTATTTCATTTTTTTTTTGTCAAAACAACACAAAAAATTTTAAGCTAAAAGCTTAAGCATTTCTTCATAAAATAAGTAAGGACATTAGTTAGCAATCCATGGTTTGGCGTAAACCGTCTAGGCTTTGAAGTGTCATCAGCTGTCACACATAACCATAGTTTATACTGTAGCAGTTACAAACCTAAAATAAAATAAAAGAAATAGACTCACATATTCTACCTGGCTATTTGTAATATCAACACAATACTGTTTGGGCTAAACTGCAACATCGTTTTCTAAAGTTTATTTGGTCATTTTCTTAGAATCAAAAAGAGCTGACGTTTCACGTCAATCACATGAATTATATCTTTACATCATTATTGATTGTCAGAGGGTCTTTTCATCAACTCTGAAATAACCTACGCAAAATTAAGCAAATACAATTGATTTTTAATTTTGTTTTTTTTTACCACATGAACCACTGAACCATTACAGTCTTATCATTAATGAAAAAAAAGAAGTAATTTCCAGGGATAATATTTGTTCCCTCGCCCACAGATCCTCTGATTTTATGTACAGACATCTATTTATAGAGAAATACAAGAACATTTACACAGATTCAGAGCAGCAAACTAGTGGCCTTTTTTCACATTAACACATATTTTCACAGTCTGATAATATGCCAATCAAACAGAAGCAGGAGACAGAAATGTGTAAATATTTCAGCTGGAGGGTCTGTTCAGGGACTTCGTTGATTAATTATTCACCATTTTTGTAGGTTATGCATCACCAGACTGACCCAATCCACTACCATCACCCTCCCAAATGCTGAGATATAAAATCAGTGGCTGAAATACAACAAGACAGGGTGGAAATTAAAACAATGGAGAGAATAAAATGAAGGATTCTGAAAGACAGGTGTACATTGCCTGCAGGCACTTATGTGTTGAATAAAAAAATAATTACGGTTTAGTGCAGAACCCCTTTCTTATTGCTTGTACAGAGTCATTTAACTGCAATGTGCTGGAAAGGTCAGACTGTTTTATAGCTGCCAGGTCTGTGGAAACACAGGTGCATGAGAACACACATTTATGCATGCGCTTATGTATTGATGTTTAGGGATTAAAAAGTGCAAGGAAGTGTGTTTACTTCTTAGTAATATTGAGTAGCCATGGGCCCAATTAGTGTTAACGTCATCCTAATCAAGCTGGAACGGCCTTTATAGTGCATGAACAAACACAGGTTGGTGCTGGTGTGAGCACATTTAAAAAAAAAAAAAGGGTTTTCAGATTAATTTTATAAAAAATAACAGTTGACACCAAGTAGATTTTATCCATTGAAGACTGACATTAACTACTAACAATCCAATATACAGTAAAGGCAATGTTTTCAAAAGTAATCTTTAAATTCTTGGAAACTACTGAAAAATCTGAAACTTAACACAATGACAAGAAACTCTCTTGGCGTTATCTGTGTTCATTTACCATTTAGGGTTTGAGTTTGATCTTACACGTACAGGATTGGTGCTCGGAACCTGTGGTGATTAAAAAATGACCCCGTCATGTCTGTTTCTCGCAGTGCATGTGCAACGATAAGCAAACTATATGTTTAACAATAAATTGCTGATATTAATCCCTGGATGTCGTCGTCAAGGCCTTGCCTTTTCTTAAACAATAACCATTTCATTCACGTAAATGTTGAGTAGTGAACTGAAAGTGTCTCATCACACGCTACAGCTTGACTTCAGTGACAACCTGTCCTGTTGTAAAAGTTGAAAACCTGAAATGAGGGCCTACGTACTTAACATGCCACGGTAACAGTAAACTGAATATTCCTGGATCCGGTGCCGTCAACCTACACTTTACACATGTCATCCATCTCGTCTGCCAGCTCTGGGCTTCTTGCTTTTTATAGGTCTCTATGACCTAACTAATTTATTGATTTTTAACTGAAAAACTAATATATCTTTCAGCTATATGCGGTTGAAACAGACTACTGACATTTTATATCACTGGAATTATATAGAGAAAGAGGCAGAGAAGGTGACTTTTATAAAAAAAGACTGCTGCCCAGAAACCACTGAATTACTGAGATGTGCATTTGCATGGGATTAAAGATATCTCATGACCTCTGTGTTTATGTAAATAGGTAATTTGTGGTGAGATTTTTAGCTTATAAATCAGAGACATGGCACATACAGTACAATGTTTTTAGATACCAGTCTTGTGAAAGCAGGACATTACTCACAACTGATACTGGCATATTCAAAAAAACAATCTGATATTCCTGACTGACTATTTACTGTTTAAATAATATATTGCAATTAATCCGAATCTTTCCAATTTCCATGCTGATCAGAGCTTTTTGATTCAAACAGGTATTAACCTCTAGAGTTTACTTACTTTTTTCCTTCTGCATTGTTAATGTGTAATGCATCTGCTCAATAAAGACATAATTTTATGGGAATTTAAATGAATGCAAAAATCTAGTTGATTCAAGTTCTCATACTTTTAATTGCCACTGTATGACAAGTTTGCATAAGCAATTTTTTTTTTAAAGTGCAGGAATGTGAAGAATATTGGAAGGATGGAAAGGGTGGTGTCAGTGATTCAAGTTTGCAAAAAGGTGATAGACAGTAAAAGACCAAAAGGGGGTTAATAGAAAGCTTCTTCCAGAGTGCAACAGTATTGAGCTACCTGGTCTAAATCCCTAGGACAGTATCCCTCTGACTCCAGGATAACCAAATCAAAAACAGAGACAGATGAAAGAACAGTATAGTCTGGAGTACCTGTGTGACATGCATGCACTAAAAGGCACATGCATGTGTGTTGAATGCATTCCTACATGTGCATGTGATGAACTGGCACAGGTCAGTCCACACAGGAATTTTGGATGATGTGAAAATGTCACAATTATTGACATACAAAAGCTGCTTGTAGGATTCACTGCTGCATGACTGCATGTCATGTCTACTCACATCAAAGGTCCCATGTCTATTCCTACAACTTTTGTGAGATAGATCCCAGAAGATTAGCCTCAGAGGGAAAGATGAACACATCTAAGCTGGTATATCTGAAGATTCTCTGCTCTCCAAAGTTTTAAAATCTGCCACAGATCTGAGGTTACTGAACTGCCAAAAACCAAACACCAGGGATGGTTTAAAATAAGCATACACAGAGAAGAGCCAGTAGAGTAAAATAAATAAATAAATAAAGGATGACAACTCTCTGAAGAGCCTGGGTAGTCATCTGAAAGGCCACTGGTAACTCTGTTCTTTGATTTGAAGTGGATGTACTTAAATAAAGCAGAAACAGTCGATAGTATTCTCTTCATCTCTCGTCCCACGTTTCACTGGACCCGAGGGGACTGCTGGACCCGAGGGGACTGCTGGACCCGAGGGGACTGCTGGACCCGAGGGGACTGCTGGACAGGGACGTCCGTCGGACTGTGCCTGTCACCTAGCTGATATGTCACATGTGAGGAGAAGCTGGAAATGTCTATGTGTGAGGAGAAGAGCTGGAGGTAATTAATAAATGACTGTCTGAACTTTGCTTAGAGCCTTTCAGTGGAAAAAGAAATGAAGCCGAACAAATTCTGCATTGAGGAAAAAAAGAAAACAGTGGAGAAAAAAGGCCAATAGCAAAGGATATTCACCCTGCCATGTTTGGAACCACAGCAGGAAGCCACAGGCACATCTCTTCTCCCTCCTTTCTTTCTCTAACTGCCCAACTCTTTTTCTCATTCCCTTTCTTCACCTTAAATCCATAATTTGCCTGTTATTCTTACTCCCTCTCTCCGCAAGTTGCCAGTCAGACATGGCACGCCATGGCTGTTATGTAACAATCTATTTGTTGGCTGGTGCAACCAATGCACAGCAGAAAAAAAAAAACCTTATCTGTACAGACACATGTGGAGACAAACAAGCAAAAACACAATTTCAGAATGGAAAACCTACACTTGGGTTCATGATATTGCCTCGGCGTCTCGTTGGTGTATCATGTAATCAATGGAGCCAGTTGGACTATCAACCAAACTGTTGTGTTTAACGATGTTCTGATGGAGAGATTAACACAATGAAGGCTGTAACAATTGAGAGCTGTTTGTGCATCTTTCTTTACTAATATAGTGCTTGCTACACGTGCATCTTTTCAACATTATCATGAAGTAGGACAGACGTAAGCAGGGTGCAAGCTTGAACTGATATCTGCCATCTCCAAACCCTTATCTTGAGTTCTCATTCATAAGTAGCTGATATTGCCACATGGGCAGCGGCTTACTTTAGGAAAGAAATGCAGATGTAATATGGAGCTACATTGATAGATACCATTGAAAGCTTTTGTGTCAAAACCAAACTCTTATCTTGTCCAGCATCCTGGTTTCTGGTCTTGAAAACATCTATGATGGCCAATCATTCAGTGGAAACGTGTATTATGGTCAGATGAATCTGTTTTCTAAATGTATTTTATTTTTTTTTATTTTTTTGCAGCAAATGGTGTCATGTGTACTGGACCAAAGACAAAAGGGACCACCCAGACTGATATCAGCGACAAGCCATTGTCCATCAGCGTCCTTGGCAAAGTCCCCACACTTCTGTGATGGTGACGTAACTGCAGGAATAGTGCACTCAGCTTTTAAAGCGACACACATCCACCCAGAACTCTACTAAATGTAAAAGAAAAAACAAAAAAAACCTCTCAAACATTTTACTTTTTAGACTATTCCATGTCGGACCGTTTTTAAATAGCAATGCACAGTGGTAAAAGCTTTACTGCCCCAACCTTTTCTAAATTATGTTGTGGACATAAAAAGCAAAAATGGGCATATATTGACAAATGGAAATAAATAAAATAAAATATGTTTATACTCTGAAAAGAAATAAAAGCCACAGCAAGAGGTCAGGGTTATTTACCAGATTTCTTTTTGTTGTATTTTTCATATCATAACAATTTTTCATGCTTTATGGTGTTATTTTGTCACTATACTCTTCTAAAAGCTAAACTTAATTTTATTTTTAATCCTTTTTTGCAGATGTGAAAACCATATGATCATGATGCAATGGCAGCGTTGTGCATGGTGCACTAAGTTGCTGACACCCTTATACTGCTGGACATTTAACCACGGCCAATATCGTCATTGTTAATAGTTTTGGGTTAGACTCTAATGTACATTAGAATAGAATTTTTATTTCAAATAAGTATTTGTTCCTAAATCCTTCCAAATCGTATGGGTGACTTTTCTCTTATTTATTTCTAAGTATGCCTTTTTACAATAATCAAAAATGTATTCCACTCAATTCAATCCACTGAATATTAAAAAGTGATCTTTTCAAGTTGATTACAGATGGCATCTGAAGGTCTTTGCCCATGATGTTAGATAAAATAAGCCTGATTTTACAATGCATTTACACGTTTTGCTCTCAGGGAGAGGGTGACTTTTCCCAGCAAGCTTACAGGCGATCCAACCTTCAAAATGAACCGCTCAGATGATATTTCCCCCTTCCAGAGTGGTGCTTAAACCTAAGTCGTCATAATTATTAAAAAAGACACTGCATTTTTCTGAGGGAACTGAATACTGGTCAGACCGAAAAGCAAGTGTTTAGCTCCAGGCTGTTTCAGAGCCTGATGTGAGCATCTGGACAATGTACAGCAGCATAGAAAGCTGAGTCGTCACACGCACGCTGTCTTAAATGTCACAAGGGTGTATTTTTGCAAAAGAAATGAAGAATTATTACAGAACTGACTAAACATCTCTAGTACAAAGGCATCTGATCCCACTTGTGTGCTCTATCAAGTTACTTCAAGTTAACATATTTTCTCAAAGTGAAAGTGAACAGGATACAGAAATGAAGTGGAAACAAAATATCTGAAAGAGGTGCCTGGAAGCAAAGGAAACCGATCTTATTTGTGTTTGTCTTATCAACAACTCGTCCCCTAACGTGCACAGAAATATGATATAGTGTAGACAGACAGCCACTGCATTGTCCACAACTCCAGTCAATAACTCTGAAATGTCATGAAAATACTAATTTTCTCAGCTTATACTCACTGCTGTGGCTAATGAGATAAATTAGACAAATAATAAATGCAGTTGACTGTGGATTCAAGTAAACACATCACAGACGTCAGTGACCACAGTCAGGAGAAGGGTCACATTTGTTTGCAGGCAAACAAACAGCAAACTACCGGAGCTCCCCAACCAAAGCACGATTAGAAAGTTGTTATTTAGGTGATCAGAGTAGCCTTCCTGGGGTTTCAAAATGTGGGATTTTATCATTTTCATTCTGTCTTAAAAGAAGCTTTGTACAAAAGCCACTTGACACTGCTTTTTTTTGTAAAGGTCATCTTCAAAAAGAGAAGAAAAAGAAAAGAAAATATGCACTGCATAATTTTAGGCCTGTCAAAGCAACACATTGCTACACAGTATACAGATTTTAACAGGGCTTATGATATGTGCGGGAGTTCTAATTTTTTAATAATTGATGTCTGCTGAAGAAAAGCACTTGCAAAGACATCACAGCTAAACCCCCCTGTAGGCGGTACCAAAGGACATGCCAACAACGTGCTTGAAAAAACCTAAGCGGATCATTTTTAGACTGGAGCTGAGTCCGTACACAGGGTTAAAACTCCTGCAGAACTTCCTCTTCTTTCCTCTACTTCCACATTTCTTTTCCCTCCCAATCATTTTCAGTCAGCAGATTAAAAAAAAAAAGTGTTTCACGGATGTCAAGCAATATTAGCTTCTCGTATAAAGCTGCAATCGGAGGATATAGAGATAGATCACATCATCTCCATACAAAATTCCATACAGATCACCAGGCGGAAGCTCCCTCGTTTATTTTGTTTAATTATTTACAGTATGTAACACAAATAACATAAGTTTTAACTTCAAGAAGATTCACTAAGACAGGGTTCTTTAATCCGGGTCATAAGGAGCCTCTGTTCTGTGTATTTTAGATGCGTCTCTGTCTGATAAACCTGATTGACCTGGATGGATCACCATCAACTTGTCATCAAGGTCTACACAAGTCTGTTAATGTGCAATTTATTTAGAGCATATGTGTTGGAGCAGGTACAGATCAAAACTATCATGCAGGGCAGTGGGGAAATGCAAAAGAAAAAAAAAAGACAGAAAGAAACTGGCTGCAAAAATATAACAGAACCAACTACATCAAATGTCATTGAACCTTCCACTTATATAAACCATTTCTATGTTTGCTCTCATTCTTCTTCTTCTTCATTTTAGATCGCATATGTGAGGTTCGCCTTTGAACTTGGATTTTGTTGCTCCGTAGGTGCTCTAGTGTTCCAGAGGTGCAATCTTTTAATGCCATCTCTGCAATGACCTTTTCACGCATAGGTGAAGTGTAATTTTCTAATTTGGCCAGGTTTGTGAAGTGACTTTCTTCATGCCATGCTGTTGGCACGAAGCACGTGACTTCATGCAACCGCAAACCCTAAAATGTCCAATTTCACATTTTCAACTTGCAACTATGTTAGGAGCCAAGAAATACCAAGTGGCTTGAGTAAACAGTTGATGAGCAATGCTCATCCTTTTTATGTCAAGTTTATAGGTAGTGGCTGGATGAGCGGACAGACGGTCCTCTGCTTTATACTTTTAAAATTAAACTGTCCATCAGTATCAGTATCCTACTATGGAGTTTATTGGCTTTTAGTAATTCATATGCAGTGTTATGTGATCTCTTCTCCTGCTTTCCTAACGTATTTTATACTATTTACCATTTACACAAATTAAAATCATCTATCAAGTCTGCCTGACAAAGACATTAAATTGTAAAATTAACCAGCAAAATAGTAGTTTGTTAATCTTTTAGACTGGAGTATATACTAGGATATGGTATTTCTGTATGCTGTTCACCTGTTTCATCTGCCAGATAGTGTGTGTATGTTGTCTAGAGTCGTTTGAGTTTACAGATAGATTTCAGCTATAGCATATGGCCTGGATGAACTGAGAGATAAAATATGAGTATTCACTCTCAGCAGGCGGTGGTGGGATCTTTTGCTCAAAAAGATTAGAGAGGAAAGGAACGAGATGATGTCAGCCATGACATGGGCATGTTAGCAGTGTGCAGATGGAGTAATGAGAGGACAGTTTGCACTACATTTTCTTTGATAGCTGTTCATAGCAGCACTCAGAGATGGCGAGACTGGAAAGGAGGAAGATAGTGCATACTTAAATGGAAAGAAAGAAAAGACAAGAGGGGAGCTCAGAGTTCAGAGGCTGATAATATGCATCATTTCCTATGTCTGTTCTATTCACTGACCTTCAACTGCTGCTTCTGTTATCTTTTTATTGTCTCTTTTCCTCAACTCTTCCCCATTTATGCCTTAATTTTTTCCCCTCTTTCTGCAGAGGTCACTACGGGCGATGCTCTGCCAGCACTGGTGAACTGGTAGGTATGGGGAAAAGGAACTTCTTGTCTCTAAAGAAACGTTTGCAGTGAGATTTGAAACTTTCACATTCTCCTTTGCCTTCAACAACACAACAGAGCTGAGGAGCAGGAGAGGTCACGGAAAAGAGAGAAGACTGTGAGAAAAGGAAAGGCAAGATGAAATGGAATAAATAAAAAACAACAACATTTTAATCATGTTGACTATAACTTTTTCTTTCCAAACTGTAAAGTTATGTTAACTAAACATGCATCATAACCCAGAGCCTGTTAAACACCTCTCCTGTGTTTCAGATCTGAGATTGTAACAAGAGTTCAGAGGTGCATGACATGAAAAGACTTGAGGGCAACGATAATTTCACTTTAAAAATGTATCAATGAAAATGAATCACTTAACAGGAAAATGTTGAAGGAATGTCATTATTTTGTGCATTTCCTTGGTTAAAATATGGCAGCTCATGCGTCACAGAATAGACAAGCTGAAGATACATACAGATATAACTGGGAAGTTTTCTTTCTAATTTAACCGCAATCTGGAGGCAACAAAAAAAACAAGCCAATCTGTGTTATTGTGTGTAAAAGAGAAAACATTTAGCAACAGGGTCAAACACCTCAGTTTGGAGTTACTTTACTAATAAAAGCAAAAACAACTGTATAAAATCTGCCCAGTTCCAGGAAAATTAACAGATAATTATTAATATTTTATGAATATGTTTATGTAACCTTGTTAACCATTGCGATAAGTATGATCACATACCAGTGAACGCAGACTGTGACTGAAGAGGGTGACTAAATTGGAAAATATATACTCTTACACAAGCAATGTGGGAAAAAAAGGAGCTGTGTTAAAAGAGCTAAAAAGATGACATTAATGAGAGAAATGAGAGGAGTGTTGGGAATTGAGAGCTGTGTGTATAGTCCTCCCCGTCTTCGTTTCCCTTCAGTGACCAGACATGTGTTAATACTGCAAATCACTCAATCCAGAGCGGTTACAAAGTGTTTTCTTCACCGAGAGCTCGGCTTTAGTATCAGCCCATAATTTCTGTAGCATCCTCTGCAAATTCCTCTGTCTCATAAAAACGCTGTCACTTTTTATTTAAAGTCTGAACTTTTGCTCAACTGTGGGGGGAAAAGCAAATCATTCAAAATAGAATAACTTTGAATGAATGAATATATTTACAGTCTATAGGTGGCCGATGGTGCAAGGAAGACAAAACACAAGGCCGTTTGACAAACACGATAAGAGTCTTGCCTTAATCTAAAATGATAGTGAAGCTGAGGCCCAAATAAGGAGCAGAGGAATCAAGAACAACAGGACTAACTTTGACCTCCTAAACCACCGGAGTCTGTATACACTGAGCCTGTGAGCTTCACCAGAAGCTTGGACAGTTTTAATTAGTTCAGTTCAGATTCAATTGAACATGAACCAAAGTTCCCTTGTTTTGTTTTTTTATTTCTTTTACCAGTGCTTTGGATAACTGCTGTGTAGCCCACTGAGATCACTTGTACGTAAGCGTGGCAGCAGCTGGCAGGTGAAGGCAGAAGATTGAAGGCATACTTTGGTTGCTTTGTGACAGATTCATGGCATACCGCGTGCTTGAAAGGTTTGCAGTCATCCCTTTAATGCTGGTTTAGAGGCAGTGAACAAAAATATCACACCATCTAAAACCACAGAAAAAATAATGACAGAAGAGACCTGCTTGTACATACCTGACAAGTTGAAACAGTGTGTTCTGGACGTACAGTCTTATCTGTTACTGCCACGGAGGATATGAACAACCAGATATCCTCCTGGTAGAGTTGATTCACAAGTCGCATGTTTCCTATCTTCCCTGCTTTTTCTTATAATAATTCTGTGCCTCAATACAGATTTAAAGCATTGCCCTTGACATACATGTCAGAGAGCAAATATTAAAATGCATACACATATAGGGTTCATGGGACTGTAGCCAACCTCCCTGGGTGTGGCTGCAAGAGGAAAATTGATGACAAATTGAACAGACGGATAATATGAATGGTAACCAACAAAACTTCTAAAAAGATTCAAGGTGAACCCAAAGATCAGGTACATCAGTGTCAGATCAGACCATCTGTCACTGTTTGAGCCAAAGTGGATGACGATGCAAGCCACTGTTGAAAGCAAGTCGTAAAATTGTGAGATTGGAATTTGCCAAAAAACATATCGACCAGGTACAAAGCTTCTAGGAGAACGTCCTTGAGGCAAATGATACAACACTGGAGCTTTTTGGCAAGACACATCAGTTGAATGTTCACTGATATAAAAATGAAACAGTCATTAAAAAGAGAGAACACTGTATGTAATTTGAGACGTGGAAGAGGCACTACTTTTTCCTGGAAGGGCTTTGCTGCGTCTGGCACAGGGTGCCTTGATTCTGAGCAGCGATTTGCAACCGTTACATCTCCAGACTATCAAGGCATTTTGCAGAAAATTGTGCAGCCCAGGATCAGAAAGCTTGGTCTCAATTGCAGGTCATGGGTCCCCCAACAAACAAATAACTTATACACCCAAGAATGGTTAAGAACAAAACATTGAACTGTTCGGAAGTGGCCTATGAGCTCTGATCCAAATCCCATTAAACACTTTGTGAAAAAGTTAAAAAAAAAATGCAGTTTGGAGTCACCCTTCAAACCTAAGGCGTCTACAGCTGTTTGCTCATGAGAAGTGGGCCAAAACACCTGTCAACCGGTGCAGTAGTGTCACTGCGAGTTACAGATACAAAATATTAAGATATATGCACATCATTAATTTTTAATGTGGTCTAGGCCAGTTTCATTGTCTTTGTTTGTTTGGTTTTAAGTGACTTTGTTTAACCACAATTCAAAACCAACGTCGGATTTTTATTATTCAGTATTTATTCAACTATTATTTATTAATATTTTGTCAGTTTGAAAAGGTACAACAACTTTGTCCACATATCTTTATTTTGAACATGGGACTAAAAAACAAGTTAAAGGCACTAAAAAGAAACACGTGGAAGAATATATTCCCATTAATTAGGATAATAGGAAACCGGTCAGTGAAAAGCATGGGTTTAAAAAGCACATCTGCGAGAGAGCAGAGCCTATACGAATGATGGACAGCGATTTTCCAAATGGCAAAAGAAAAAGCTCCAAATATTTTGAAATAATTTCAGAATTATATTCCTCAACATGTGGCACCACCGTGGCTACGGGGTTGGCACTGTTGCCTCACAGCAAGACGCTTCATGGTTCGACTCCTGAGCCTGGCAGGAGTCTTTCTGTGTGGACTTTGCATGGAGCCCCCGTGGTTACGTGGGTTCTCTCTGGGTACTCCGGCTTCCTCCCACAGTCCAAACACATGTCTAGGTAATCTCCTGTGTGTACATTGACATGACTCAGCTGCGCCTGATAGTGGCGCATCTGGTGGGAGCACATTTGATAACTATTATTGTTGTGGCAGACAATGACTGGCATGGCGCAGTCACACTGCTTGAGACCCACGAGTGATGATACAGGGGTGCATCACAGCCCATGGGCAGTTTGCTTTGGAAGGAAATGTCAATTCTCAAAAGTATATACAGGCTTTAGAGAAATATATGTTCCATTCCTGACAATGCCCTTTCAAGGTAAGGCCATGCAACCTTCAGCGAGACAAAGTTAAACCCCAGTCAGTATCAATAACAGAAGAATCCAGATGCTGAGTTAGCCTGGCTGCAGCCCAAACCTTTCACCAACTGAAAATATTTGGCACATCAAGAGACACAAAATACATCAAAGATGACCTAGGACTGTTGAGTTACTAACATCTTATCCTATCCTAGACAAGAACAGGAAACTCTCATCATCCGAAAGCTCAACTGGTGTCCTGAATTCTGAAAAAGTCATATAGGTTTACATTGTTAAAAGGAGTGTTGCTACAAAGTACTAACCATCACTCTGTGCCAACTTTTTTGAGGCATGATGCTACTATCAAATTAAAAATGACCAATTTTTTCTGATGTGTGTTGTGAATATAATGTGAGTTCATGAGACCTGGAAATCGTTGCATGGATGGAGCCTTACAGACTGACCAGCAGCGACCTACTTTGGTTTAAGTGGAAGGAAGTAAGACCTTTAATAAATGCATCACAGTTCACTTTCTCATTTTCATGAGGATGGTTGCAACATCCAGAAAAAGCTTTCTACTGTTGCCAGGACTCCTGTAATGTACCACTCAGTGGGTGGCAACTCTGGGGAGATGGAAGGCTTATTCAGCTAGAATGGATTCAAAGTTAAATGATATTTCATAAAAAAGAAAAAAAAAACTAAATAAATTGGGAAAAAAACTAAAGTGCTTTAAATACCTTAAAACAGTTATTCAAAACACCATTTAATACAAGTCAACCAAACTGATTATTCTGACTAATGAAGGATGGTCAGAATGCTGTTTACTGTTCTTTGTTTGAGTCATATAAAACTGCCTGGTGTTATTTTAAATGAATTTATTGGGATTATAAAATCAACTCAATATTCTTAGAAAACAATTAACGGCAGGAAAGCAGACAGAGCTGAAATGTCTTTTCTTTCAAAGGGCACAACAATAGTTTTAAATAGAAAACGTTTTCACTTCCAGCTGATTTGATACGCTCGGTTGTTATGTAATGTTGTTAAACATCACTCCCATTAACGGAGGCATAGCCTCTCATTGGACATTGACTAGTTATAGACTTTACTTAAATTACGATAACGATTCCTGCTGTGTTCTACCACACAGAATGGGAACTGCCTTTTCAAAGCGCTTTTGTTGATGTTGTCTATTTTAATTTCATTATTACTCACACAGAAGTGTAAATGATGAAAAAAAATAGGCAGCATAGTGTTTGTTCAGCAGCTCACAGTAAACAAACAGCATGCGAGTGACATACACAAGTAAACAACAACAGAATGATGAGGAACTCAAGCACTAATGTGGACAGTGGAAAAAAACAAACAAAACAAGGTGACTCAGAGGTTATACTTCATAACCACCGTCTGCACCCCTAATGGTTTCACGGGAACTGAGAGCAGTCAGGTGCGGCTAATCAATTAAGTGATCGTCAACAACAGCGAGCGAATCTATAGAAACAGAGGTTTTGGCAGCTTGGCGGTCTGGAGCATTCAGGTGTGTCTTAACAGTAGGCTGAGAAGCAAAGACATCAGCATAGATCTTAGAGAAGCAATTATCACCACTCAACAGTTTGGGAAAAGTAATAAGGACATTGCCAAACGATTTTGAGTCCATCATTCAGATTATTCATAAGTGAAAAACATTCAAGACACTCTTTGTTCAATCATCCCCAGAGCATCAGCTGCAGCGGGTTCATTTTAAGGTCAGACTGTTTGTAGAAATTGAAAACACCAAAGTTTCATTTCTGGAGGCTTTGAGTAGTATGTTAAATGTTAAAGTCCAATCACAAAAGATTAACCTCTTATTTCTAAAAAGAATATTACAAAACAGTCACATTGTTTCTTGCTATGTGAAGTCTTTGCTGCACAAATGTTTTAAACCACTGATTGCAGAGATTTCAAAATAGTAGTGTCAAGTAATCAAGGTCAAGCAAAGCTTTGGAGTGTGTCGTTTCTGCTTTGAGAGGTGGTGTTTCTGCTGCCGGCAAGAGGTTTTTAAAGTGTTTTTAATAAAACTCATTCCATTTTTGTTTGAACTGGAAACTCTCAGAATGTTTACAAGTCAGACAAATGTGTCCAGCTTTGAGGGTCGTTTGTGACAGGAGGTTGATGAGAGTTGAAAACACTGGTATGGATGTATGGATTTATGTAGTGTTAGACTAGTGGTAGCTGTTGATTTATACACGGTAATGACAGACCAGTGGGTAGTGGTAGTTAGGTAAGATGGCTAATTATTAATAGTGGATAGAAAAAGAAAAAAAAAACCTTAGATATGTATTTGTGCCAAGATCTGATGATGTTTAAGTTATTAGAAGGAACAAGCTGTGGTAAATCAACATTTGTTAATGTTGACTGGAAAAATATGTATGGATGCAACCTGCTTTATTTTTAATGCAAAATATTTTAATCTCTGCAGGAAAATTAGTTAAATAATTTCCCTTCTGGGATTAATTAAGTATTTTAAATTTGAACAAGTAAGGTCAATACAGAATACAATAATACAAAATAACAATTAAAATCACATTTCCCCCACAAACCTAATATGTTATCTTTTAAAGGGGTTTTCTCTTGAATATGCTCATCTAACGTGACAGCACTGAGGCTGGGTTCAGAATTTCATGTAAATCAAAGATACCATATCAACCGACTGTCATGTTGTTGGAACAGGTCAGTAGATGTGACTGTGGAGGTGAGTTTGAAATGTCCCAAAGCTTTGACACTATCTTGCACATAATGGGCATATCTGTATCACAAAGCCTGGCTTTACTCACCACAGGCAAAGAACCAACATCTGTCTGATTAGAAAACTGTGTCAGAACCTACAGAAAGCTGTGCATAATTAGATGCCTGTGAACCTTAATGAAATGAAGAAACGCGGATTTCCTCTCAGGTTTTACACTAAGATGGAAATGCAGAGGTGAGCTTCTTATGTTTGGTATCCAAATCATTCATCAATCTGAGAAAATAAAACAGACTGAAATCTTTCCAAGTTGACTATGAAAGGAGCTAAATTACATTACATAAGAATGACAAGAAAATGAATGAATCATCAGAAAATGTAGATGTGAGTAACAACAGTCTATATTTAAAAATTCAGTAAAAAAAAAAAAAAAAGTGAAATAAGATGTCACCAAGTTTAAAGACAAAGTTCTGAAACAGCTACTGTCACAACACTAGAATCACAGAAACCCAAACATCGGCAGCAGATATGGATCCAGCCGGAACTAATGACAGTGGAAAATCAAAACATGGAAATGCAAGACAGAAAAGCTGATTTGAAGAAGTGCTCAAGAAGAAACAATCTCATAATGTACCCCAAGAAAAAGAAGGGAGGTTGGTCACAGAACATGTAGGTGAACTGCTCAAAGGTAATCTTGCCCTTTCTGACGGGGTGTTGCTCACAGAGCACTGTTGATGAAGCCATCTGTAACCTCATCCCAAGCTCAAAAATAGTAAATGCTTTTACAGTTCCACATAAAGTTGGTGCTTAGGAAAATTTGGCCGTCGTTGGTGGCAAACAACTTTACTTTCACAACAGCAATACAGCTAACATCACAGAGAGGCACAAGGCCTACAAACCAATCAAAGCAGCACTGAAAGAAAAAGGAATCAGGTTCCAGACATCCTACACAAAGATGAAGTACTGTGGGGCAGTGCACTGATCAAGGTGCAGCGGAGGCAATGTAGGACTCAAATCCACCTGGATTCCAGGGGACTAAGAGAGTAGGACTAAAAGACTTAAAAGTGACTCAACTTATTACAACGTATTCCTTAACTACCCCAGTTCTGCACCACGTATTAAACACAAACTTATTACACTTGTGAAACTGACTGTGGAAATGAATGAGGTGCACATTAAATGTTGGGACTAACATTACATGTTGAACATTATGTTAGTAACATTAGTCTAAGATTCACTGCATTTCATTGAATTTTAGTTCCTGAATCGACACTATAAACATGAGTATCCTTGCAATACTTCTCTGTCTGTTACAATCACTAGATCGGAGAAACAAGTCAGAATGTGGAAGAAAATAATTTCAAGGTTCGTACGAAAAAGCCTATGGCCAAAAACAAAAAAGTGAAACATTACAGCTTTGAAAACACAAAGAAGGTACGCCATCACCAAACATCAAGAATACTGTTATGCAGCACAAATTAGACCTTTAATGACTTGGCCTGGTAAAGAACATAAGAGCAAAATGGGAAAATAAATGTGTGCGATATGCACATAGCGGAGACATCCAGAGACTTATGGAAGATGAAAACCAACCAAAAACATTTTTTAAGAGACAAACACTATAACTAAACTTACACTGAAATATGGTTTAATATTGTCTGGAAACAAAGATTAGAAAAGGAGCTGATACAAATTTGAGGGGTAGCTTATATGACAAAAACTTTACACTGAGTACCGTGATAAAACATTTCAATTTTATGAGTTTTTTAGGATATTAAACTAAACTTTACATTGCAACCAGGGCTATTTCAGATATTTGCAGCTATGGATTTTTATGAGACAGAAATAAAGCCTAAGTAGAGTTTGGACAGAAATTGAATAAAAGTAGAGTGAACAACTCTAAGACATATACAGAGTCATGATGACATTATATAGACAACTAATGGAAAGTTGGAGAGGTAAAACACTATATGTAGAAAATAAATGGGAAAAAGAACTTGCAGTGAGTGTTTCTGAAACGAATGCTTGCTTATGTGGAAAATACAACAATCCACTACATCAAGTGGTATTTGGTGAGAATACTGCTGAAAGAATTTAATAAGACTACAAACTGCTATTAGCAGCTCATAAAAAAACCCTTAAAAAGGTATGGTACAAACCAGATTCACCAATGCCAGAACAATGGTTGAAAATAATGAATGAAATCTATGCCAACAGTTGACTCACATGATGAAACTGTAAGTTCAATTCCATGAGAGGTGTGAGAAATGGATCTTGTTTACATGTCAGTGACAAGAGAGGACTGGAAAATTGAAATGACACAGATGCGAACTGTCGAGAGAACGCAATCTGGCTTGTGAGTTGAAGGTGGTTCTTGTTTGTGTTTAAAAATAAAGCGTTTAAAAAGAAATGACGCAACATTGCAAAAAAGAGTGGGCCAACAACGTGAGAGATTGATAATGTTCCTTCTCAGCATGTGCTCCGGTTTTTTCTATTCTCCAATGTTACCTGTGAGTTTCCCATCAGGCTGAGCTGCAGGCGCATCCTTCACACTTAACTTCCAGGTTTTCAACATTGCCAACAGCAGTCATAATGAAAAAATTACTTTACTTGGCATGTGTATATGCACGCAGAGAATAGAATGAATCTTTGAAATGAGTGTAACAGATTAGGTAAATGTCTGCTTATCATTAGACATGGATATGCATCTGTCAGACTGCAACGCTTCTACAAGCTGGGGAGTCGACCTAGGATGTATTAGGTGAACATAACTGAGGAAGGCATGTGCCTTTGTATAAATGCTCTTAAAATTGATGGTGTAAAGTCAACGTAAAAAAAAATAAATCAAGCTATAATCAGGGCACTGTGCACATAGACCTAGGGTGGGGGAGGGGCCTCACATTTTAAAATGTGCAGAAAATGTTTTTGTCTTGTTTTAAAAATGGAGGGACATACTTTGAAAAGATGTCATCTTGTAGGCAGCATGCATGGATCAAACAACTCTTTTGTGAATTACTGCTGCCATAACAGAAGTTTAAATGACATTTGCCGTGGGCAACGGCGTAATCGCGTGCCATCTCAATCCCTGCCATTTGGACATTGTTTACTTCAGTCTGGATGATCCCTTTCATCTGTGGTCCAGAGCACAAGGTGCCCAATTCTTCCAAAAAAGATATGAAATGCTGCTTGGTCTGGCCTCAGTGCACAGTTCCAGTGTATTATTCTCCAATCCAGAGGCCAGAGTTGTCAAAACTACTTCTTTTAGGAAGAATGACTTTTAACTGTTTAAATTATTTTTGTCTTGACATGATGATGATACACTCCGCAGCCCGCTGAAAGACAAAAAACCCTTTTCATGGGTATATTTTAATTTTAACCAATTCATCATTGCAGTCACCAGTCTATCTAAACTTTATTCAGTAATATAATTTTCTTCTTCCTTCCTTGTTTCCTTTCCTTGTCGCAGGCCTGACATTCAAAATTGGATATAGGCTATATCAACAGAAACAATTAAGTTTATTAAATAAATTTATGATTCTTTTGGGCTAATACTGTCGGCAAAGAAATAAACATCCATCAAAATTGTATTTTGTCAAAAGGACTTGCAGTCATTTGTTTGTATTTTCAATAATGCCTCAGCTTAGTCCGAGTTGAGGTCGAACAGAGAAATCTCGTCTAGTCCCTGCTCCTCACACACTTAAAGAACTGTGAATGGCAGTGGCAGTCATTTTATTTATGCGCCCCTCACACCCCAGCCCAGCTCCCCTCCCCCAAGTTGAAATGCTGACAGAATAAGGAGTGTTGGGATGATGCCAGGACAGCATTTTGGCAGCAACAGATGTACAGGCCAACACATGACAAATAAGTGTGTCATGCATGCTGTTGGGCCTCGACAGAAGCATTGCTCATCCTTTTGGTGAGCGTGGCACAAGTCCGTTTTACTACACAGACCACCTCCTTGCTCTTTCTTCCCCCTCTCGTGTCTAGGACAGGAGGAAAGAAGCTGTCTTTATCTGACTTTACAAAAAGTGAGGGACTTAGTGGATGAAAAAAGGTGCAAATGAGGTGACAGAGAACAATGTGAGTAAGTGATCAAATTAGACAGAAGCATGAGGCTGTGAAAGCTCCTGGCATTGATGGAAAACGAAAACTAAACGGATGTGAATCAAGCAGGGACATGCACAATGAGCTGGTGACGACAATAATTAACTACAAGACTCGACAGAGGAAATAGTACATAAAGAAAATAAATTGCAATAAGAGTAAAAAGTTTTACTTTGCAATGACCACTGAATTTCCACTTTCAATATTATTTGTTGGGCTTTAAAGATGTTTGTTTAGTTATTGAAGGTTATTAATGAGTGTCCTATGAGACTCATTAATAACTAAAAATAACAATTTCAAAATGAGCACCACCTGAAGATCAGGATTTAACTTAATGACGCAATTGGTGTCAAAAATAGCTGCTGGTCTAAGCTTGTGACTAGATAGATACTGTGAGATAATATGATGATGATGATGATGATAAAGTAAAGTTAAGATGAGCAGTTAATAACACTCTAATTGAGGTTCTACTAAACTAGGACTGAAATAACATTACATTTAAACAACAACCAATAAACCATTAAATAAAAGCATCAGTATGTATACATGTACACCAGAGATGATGTAGTGTGTGTGTGTTTGTGTGTGTGTGTGTGTGTGTGTGTGTGTGTGTGTGTGTGTGTGTGTGTGTGTGTGTGTGGCTGCAACTGTGTGGCATGTTGAGTGGCATATTGTGTGGACAATATCATGTGGTAATCAAGCCTCGCATGACTAGAGATGGCAGACGAAATGACTTGAGCAGTTGGTGACACCCAGGGCAGCTGAGACCACAAAGGAAACAAGAGCCCTTATGGTCAAAACGGAGTAAATATGCATGTGGATTAGTAGGAAGGACAAAAAGGAAAGAAGAACAAGGGGTAAAATCCAACAACGCTATAAAGTTTTCTCACTACCAGCAAACTAAAAGCTCTATCGTTTCTGACTCAAAGCCACAAATGTGAAACCAACTTAATCGGGCACTCATTCAACTGGGAAACAAAGATGGTGGTTGTGAAAAAGCAAATCAACTTGGCCAGCGACGATGGTGCAATAACAACTCTCTTTTCCTCCATGGAAGAGAAAAAGAGGGCGGCAAATATGGTCAATCCCGCCTGCAGCCGGAACCTAGGGATATGCTTACAGCCTTCAGTGGGATAGTAAAGTCTGAGAGGGGTTTCCTCAGGCTGCATAATGCAGCAGAAGGACAGTTTGAAAAAGGGCAGCAGCTGGATTTATTGCCTGGCCTGAGCTGCTGTGAGTCAGAGGATCCCTGCTGATCACGGGGCTCAGAGCCAATGGGAGGCTGATGCATCACTGTCATACACAGGTGTGAAGATGCAAAGCTTGCTGGGGTTTTGAGTCATTTCTTGGTTTCTTTGTCTCAAAATCCCACACTAAGGCTGCAACTGTCCATTCAGGCCCCTCTTTTGTGTTTCCACACACGTGAGCCAGTATATGAAGGCTTCTGTTTTTCAACATTTTCCTTGACGGGGTCCACAGTTCCAACAGCACACAGAATGCACCCTTGCTCACCCAGCAGCAATAAATCATCCCATTCTGGCTGTTTAATGCACAGTGAAGCGTCGACTATGACGACAGTTCATTTCATGGCAATTGTTCATTACCTTTTCTTTCTTTCTCACACTTCCCTCAGTCAGTCTTTCATTTGCATAAGACAGGCTTATGCCTGCATCAGATTAGTACGTTTCTTCAGAGAAGAGGCTATCTGCAGGCTGCTGTGGGAGGAAACCTTTATATACTTTTAAAAATGTTCAGTTTTTCGGTCTACAGCAGAACAACATGTGTGGCAGGTGAAAAGGCTAAATAAAACGCTGCTCACTTAACCTGAAATGCCATAGATATTGAAATATGTAGCAAACAACTTATTTTGTTGTCATTTAAATTGAAGGAGACGCATTCACTTCTGACACATGGCAGCAAATGTTTGACTTCCAGACACTTCACAATTTCAGCATCTGTCACTATAAATATGCCCCACAAACTCTCACATTGGCTGAAAGCTAACAAAGCAGAGCTCAACAGAACATGAAAGACGGAACGTTATAGACGATGCAGTTTTCGCCGGAGCGCTTCGCTTGGTTGGTCTCCATCTAAATGTGTTTCTTCATATAAAAACGACATGCTGGAGATCAGATGCTGATGTCCTTGCATTGGGTGAAGCCGCTCTAAACGCTAGACAAACGACAGTTTATTTACTATAGAGACCCCCGGGCTCCCGGGCTCCCGGGCTCCCGGGCTCCCGGGCACCGTTTGAGCTGGGTCAGCCTCTCTGGTTTGAAAGCAGTCGTTTAGTTTACTAGAAAAGTCGTGGAGGCACCGGACTTAAACTCAAACCACCACTTTTCTATCGTGTGGCACAATGAGGATTCTCCAAGTTCATCACTCCATACACACAAACATATTTGTGTTCTTTTTTTAATCAGCTATTGATAACATTTTATGAAACAGCTTAGATGAATTAAGTAAAAAAGCTGGCATCAGATAGTTTAAGATATTTAAAGAAATATAATATTTTCAGACTTTGCATTAGCCTGGAGACTGTGTCATACATTTTTTAATTTACATTTCTGAATTTAAATACTATACTGGGATGTTGACTTTCCCCTCTGAGTTTCAGGAAGTAACTCATGAAACATTTAACACCCAAAATGTCAAACTATTCCTTTTAAAAATAATTGTGACGGCCCACATCTACTGCCAGCTTTTCTTTGTGTAAAAACATCATAACTGAACACAATTAGTGAAGAAGTTTCTGTCTAATCACTTCTCATGCAGTGAAGATTATTGAAATTTGGTTATAATTTGGCTGTAAATGATAACTTGCTTAAAACAGCTGGAGCCTAAATAATAAATATAACTTTATTATTAAAGTGGAAGAGAATGCTTCTAATGCTTCTAAATACGCCAAAAATACAACTGAGACAAAAGATTAAAATGTTTTTTAAATGGTTCAGCATTGTTAATAACCTTTTATTGTGTGTTGATAGAATTCTGTGTGTAATAGGAACGGCGATGTTGCATCTCTAAATCAATGAGATTACTTACTTGCCCTTCACAATGTGCATTTTTTACTTATTTATGTTGCCTGCTGCTACGAGTATGGCTTTTACCAAATAACCTTTCTCCTGAGTCATCTTTCCAATCAGCTCTCTCATTTAATCCCTGCTAATGCGGGTCATTGTCATTGGAGGAGTTTGCTTGACTGTGTCAGGCATCATAACAAAGCACTAATGATGCTAAAGCTCTGCCACGTTAAATACCTGTAATCGTGATCTTACCAGGCGGGAGGCTTAATGCAGCATCACTCTAAGACCTGTCAGCCAAACACATTTGTTCACAGGCATCAGTCCTGCACTGGGGTGTTGTTACTGTAAAAAACTGACCAATGAAAGAAGGCGTTGAGGAAGATGACAAAGAGTAATATTGGTGGGCTTCTTGGAGAAGAGGTGACACTTATGATGAAGACTGAGGAGAAATGAGAAGATTTTCAGATTTTTAAGAAATATGTTGGTGAATGAAGCTATATTACCGCTGTATTATGAGAAAAGCACAAACCCTTCACATCACCTCCTTTCTCATCAGATATTAATAATATTTTGGGCTCAGAAGTTCAAATTTATTAATGTCATTTTGGTGCAATGAATTCCTTAAAGAAAGAAAGAGCAAAGCATTATGGGTCACCCACAGGCTCCCTCATCTGAAACCATCTGATCTGATTAATCACAGATTTCAGGATAGGGACCACCCTTAAGGTAAGTTAATTAAAAACACGTTCTCTTCTCCAAGTTCCTGTAAGTCCTTTCCTCTGGAAACAAATTGAGAAAAAAAAAACCCTTGCCTTTGGCCCTTCAGAAGCATAAAGTGAAAAAAACCAACCACTAATTTAGAGCTATTCAAGGGTAAGCGGATTGCACAGAGTGAGGCTTGAGGCTTAGTGCCGATTGCAGGGCAGTTTAATGCAAGGGAGATAGTGTGGTAATTTAAAGCACCAATGAAACCAGCAGCTTCCACCCTTTGCAGCTCCAAACCTCTGTTAACACATTGTTTCTTTGCTGTATGCTGTTCTCTCCTCTACTATGCCGGCCCTTTACCTGTCTGCTCTTTTCTGCATTCAATTTCCTCTTTAGTCCTTAGTCGTGTGTGTAATACTGATTCAGAATAAATAGAAGTGTAAGTGAAGAACCCAGAACGTCCCCAGGGAGTGGATTGACTGCTCAAACATAACTGATCAAATAAATCATGTCCTATTTAATTATAAATGTTAACATCTGCTACTCGGTTTTTAATCACTTGACAAGATACAGAACTATGGATTACTCTGACCTTGATACATTTATTTTTAATGTATTTTCTTTATCTGAAAAGAAAAAGGTTGGTTGGCATCAAAGTTCTAAGCTGGACCCCGAGTAGAGAAAGAAAAACACTACGAGGACAAGGCCAGACAGAAAAGATGAGCCAGTAGAGTTTGACATAGTCTCCTCAGAGTGTAATTGGCAGTTTTCAGGACAAATCCTCCAAAGGAAATCAGACTATTCAAGGTGAGGGCAAAGCCGTGGCATGATTACATTACTTTGCTTTTTAGAGATTTAATTTAAAAGCACATTCAGGACAAAATAATTTCGATCTTTTCCTGGAAGTTCCTTTTGACTGACATTCATTCTAAAAAGGCACGAGATCAAAGCAGAATACTTTACCTATGACGTCTGCAATATGCAGGGGGACTTATTGATGAGCAGAGATGTGGTGTAAGCAGCGGTTCATTTCATATGAACATGCAAAATGCAATACCAGTGCAACTGTGTTTTGCAGTAAAATGTATAAAAGATATAAAAAAAATACTAGAATGAATGAATGAATGAATCACTGCATTCATGCCAATCACCACAAACTACTTTCTTAAAACCCAGCAATACTTTCTGAAAAATATATTTAACTTTTAACTTAATTTTGAGCGATTCAAGTTTCCTGTGTTTTTATTTAAGACAAACATGTATTTTGGTTTAATATTTGTATGCAAGATACATACAAGAGTGTCTATTTTAAGGTAAGCATTAAACACTTCCATCAGTGAAGGAAGGCTGTATTCTGATGTACAGTAAACTTTAATGGCCACCTGCAAAAGTAAAAGCCAAGTAACAGGACACAAAACACTTTTCATCTTGTTACAGTTTCATGGCAACCGGTTTGCTGGCTTTGTTTTGGAAAGTACTGCAGGGTTATTAAAAGTTGAAAAAGAACATTTCATCGGCAAAGGAAAAACAAACTATGCAGACAAAAAGAGGAAGAAAAAAACAAAAAAAAAGGATTATGTTTGACTATGTTTGCTTATGTTTCTTAACACTCAAAGGCAATAATTTAAAACTCTTCAGTGGTGTATATGTATATGTGTTTCCAGCTGGGGGATCATCAGCCACCATCTACCTCATCCTATTCATCTATTCATGTCCTCCTCTATGACACCTGATACATTTGATACATTAATTATCTTTCCTCTGGCCATGTCCAAACCATCTCAGTTTGGACTCTGACCTTTTCTCAAAAACATCGAATACATCTCTGATGTGTTCACTCCTTATCTCGTGCACCCTCGTCACTCCCAAAGACAACCTAAACCTTTTACCTCCGATACTTTCCACGCTGCCTCCTGTCTTTTCCTTAGTACCACGTCTCAAGAACATGCAGCATTGCAGGTCTCATCACCGCCTTGTGCACCTTTCCTTTCATCCTTGCTGATATGCTTATCACACATCACCCTTGACACTTTCCTCCACCCGTTTCAACCTGCTTGTACTTGCTTCTTCACCTCTTTTCCACCCTCAAGGTTCCTCTTGACTGTTGATCCTGACTACATAAAATCCTCCACTTCTTTATCTCTGCTCCATGTACTCTCACCGTTACACCCGTGTCCCTCTCTTTCACACATGTATTCTGTCTTGCTGCAGCTAAGCTTCATCCCTCTTCTTTCCAGTTCTTACCTCTACCTCTCTAGATGTTCTTCCATCTGCTCCCTGCTCTCACCACAGATAACAATGTCTGCTGCAAACATCACAGTCCATGGAAATGCCCTTCTAACCTCACCTGTCAGCCTGCCCATTACCATAGCAAACAAGAAGGGGCTGAGAGCTCATCCTTGATGCAGTTCCACCTCCAGCTTGAACTCCTCTGTCACACCAATACCTCGCTACTGTTTTACAGCCCCCATACATATCCCGCACCACTTACCACATACTTTACTGCTACTCCAGACTTTCTCATACAGCTCCTGTCTCTGCACCCTGTCATATATTTTCTCAAGGTTGACAGACACAATGCAGCTCCCTCTGAACTTCTCTGTACCTTTCAACCTACATAGTCAAAGCAAATTGCATCTGTAGAACTATTTTTTGGCATGAAACCATAACATTGTTCACATTTCTGCCCTTAGCCTAACTTCCATGACTCTCTCCCATAACTTCATTGTATGGCTCATCAGTTTTATTCCACTGTAATTACCACATCTCCATGTCTTTCTTGCTCTTGAAAATCTGCAGCAGCACACTGCTCCATTCCTCAGGCATCCTTGCACTCCTTCTGATGTTGCTGATTGTTCTAGTCGAAAACTCTACTCTACTCCCGCCTCTGCCTTTCCACTCTTCATCCTCCCTGTATCCTGGTCCACAACGGTCACCTCTGGTACTCGTCCTTCTTTTGCCATTTACTTTTCATTTTTGTACACACACACACACACACACACACGCACACACACACACACACACACACACACACACACACACACACACACACACACACACACACACACACACACACATACAGATGATAGATAGATAGATAGATAGATAGATAGATAGATAGATAGATAGATAGATAGATAGATAGATAGATAGATAGATAGATAGATAGATAGATAGATAGATAGATAGATAGATAGATAGATAGATAGATAGATAGATAGATAGATAGATAGATAGATAGATAGATAGATAGATAGATAGATAGATAGATAGATAGATAGATAGATTATTCTATTGGTAGGCAGCGTTACTTCATCTACTCACACTGATCATATTGTTTGTCATCAATGAGCTAAGAAGACATCCTCAAGTGCAGAAATGATTGCAATTACAAAGAGCTCTTCACCTGACCTCGTGAATTTAAATAGGCCCATGTATTCCAAATAAAGTAATTTGACAACATCAAATGAGAAATTTATTTGAAATGTGTGAGTTCTTGAACAGAAATGCCATAATGATCTCTTTTCCTTCTGTTTATGGTATGAGCTAAACCATCCGAGTCTACTCTAATATGCATAGTATACTGTGCAGTCGGAAAATAAAATAACAGTTTATATTTTGATGAAAAGGACAAAAAAAAAACCCAGCTTGACAATGAGTAGGAAGAAATGAAAAATAAAATAACAGACACAAAGAGAGATGAGCAACTTGCCTTTGTGCTGATAAAAGCAGGGATGATTGCAGCCAGTGTTTGGAAATACAGTGACAGCCTGATCAAGAGAAGACTGGAGAAAATGATGAGAACTAGAAGTGTGGGATTCCAATTGTTTTTTTTTTTGGATTGAGAAGATGCAACACTTTTTCAGTGAGTGACCTGCCAATACCAACTTAATCTGGTTCCGATTTTCTTAAGAGCTGTGAGTGAAAGATTACACTAACAAAAATAGTTTTTTCTTAAATTTAGGGTGTAATTTATTTATTTACTTTATTCAGAATAAATGCTAAAACCTTTCCCCAACTTGTACTGACGGGATTTGATCTATGCTTACTGTTTATAATTTACTAAACAACATGCCAAACACGCACTCACTTTCCACGGCTGATGCAGACGTTTGCAAGTAAAGCAAGTGCAGGGAAATAATTTGTGTCGACCCCAGTGGTTCGATGTGCTTCTGTTTCTGCTCCTGAGCTGTGGTAGCCCTGCATCTGTCCAGGTGAAGCACTGGCCAGCAGCTGAGCGATGTGATCATTCTCATTTAGTATTTTCATGTGTTGAGATAAAAGACTGCATGTTTTGTTTTGTTTTTGTCTTCAGGTGCTTCTCTGACAGGATCAGATACTGTGGATACTGCAACAGGTTCATGCCTTATTTACACATGGGAATGTCCCCTTTTATCCCCACTATAAACATATAGTCCTCTTCCTATTAAAACATGGTACATAGCAGAGTGAGGAGAAAGCTTGTGGTCATGAGAGCCGTACATTTGGAGTAAATTCACATTTTCGGCTAAACATGTAACTAAAGCAAGCCAGAGTTTTCAAGAAAATGCAACAACATAGGGGAACGTGGCCAGGGAAAAGACTTGTAATTGAAAAAAATGTCTTCTTAGTGATCAATTTATATTTTCCAAACGGGCAGATTTCATTAATTGTAATTAAACAGAGTCAATACCTCAGTGCTAATCTGTGATCAAGACCTATTGCCTCTGCATTTGCTGCCTAAGTGTATTACCACATAGCCCTACTTTCTCTAGCAATAAAAATAAAACAAATACACAATTTGAATATTTTTGGGTGCAGTATGAGATTTTTACACTTACCTACATGTTTGTTTTTGTGTATCAGGGAAGGCAGAATGAGAACATGAGGAAGAGAAAGAGAAGAAAAACCGGTCAGTTAAAATGCACCTTTGCAAGATTATGTATCATGATAAATTGATAAAGCACTCATCACTCATTTATCAAACTTAGCAATGGCTTTTCCTTAGAGGACATGATCAATGTCGTCCTTTATGCAAAGTCATTCACCAAGTCTATAAAACAATATCCAAAGAAAAGATCAAGCAGAACTCAGATGTAGAATAACTTCATAGCTTTAAGATCTAACATGAGCTGCTTTTTAAATACATATAAAAACAGCCGTGCACTAGTTATATCCAGTTTTGAAAAAGAAAAAGTAATTTGGAGACCATAATTGACATTGTCTATTTACATTGTTTTGCATGGCAAAATGACTGATGTAATATAGTTTGAATCACCCACATTCTCGATATTTAGAGCCCTATGAGCTTGTTTTGCAAATGAATACAAATTGGGCACAGCACTAATGTTTCACTGTGTCTCTGTCATTCATAATGGATTTAAATATAGCTTTCTGGGTTCAAAGAAAGTGAGAAAATATTGCTTCAGTTGGTGGCTTTTGCAGCAGCTGATATTAAGCTATTTTAACCTGTATATTTTCTATAGTATTTTAAAACCAGCATGACATGAACGCAGGAAATGAAAGACATAAAACAAACGCATTTACTGTTATTTAGCACCGGGGTTGAAACAATAGCAACCTGTACAGCAAAACTGGCACCTTGATGTTAAACAATATGCAACCTAAGGGGGTGGGACCAGTAAATGCAAGGCGGAAAAGTTATACCTCATCATATATTAGTGGCCCTTTCAAAATTTCCATATCTATGTGATCAGCAACCTCTTTAATGAGCTTTACACTTCTATCAAAGGAGAGTGGAGCCTGCCTGTGGTTGTTGTTGTGGTTTGGTATGGATGTGTGATGAATAAATACGAGCAGAGCCATGATGAGAAACTGAGAAAGTGCCAGCTTTTAAGGATCCATCCTCTGTTAAACAGTGTGTGGAAGGAGGAACTATTTGATGTTGCACCTCCTTAATTAAAACCCACCACTACATATGCATGCAATCATTCCCAAACACAATTACACACACACAACTCGCTTTACTTTCTATGCATGCATTGACAGAATCAAGTCTGTGTTCAATCCGATACCTGCTATTTTCTCCAAGTAAATATAATTTACTGATATTTCCAGAATGTCTCTCTTTTCCTTGCCTGTATTTTGGCCACCTCACTTTGGCCTATCCTGAGCCAGACCTTTGGATTGCAATCCAATAAACATGTTTATCGGATTTATCGGATCTGCTGCCTGATCAGTAACAGATTGGCATAAAAGATGGTAAGTTAGGAAAGGGAGGAGGAGACGAAATTGGGATGTCCATCAGTAGTTATGCAAAGACAGCATATGAGCTTTTGCTGATGCAGTGACATATTATAAAAGCAGAAACAAGCAGGGAACTTCTGAGGTGGTGGTCAGATCTATATTTTAGCAAAAAGGCTAAAGAGAATAGCTGATATCTAATGAATAATCAGAGAAAACCCTCTAACCACTGCCACTCCAATACACACACAAAATCCCCTCCATGTTAACTAATCATTCTGCAGAGATGATGCAAAGGAGAGAATCTGTGGCCAAGCCAACACCCACAGGCTTCAAAGTCACAGGGAAACACAAACAAACAAAGTGACACCAGTAGTGCATGGCATTCTCTATCTGCGTTGTTCCAGGAGGTAGACCATAAGGGAGGCTTGGATTGATGTAAAAGCCCTTCCATTTACTGTCATTTTAGAGGAGTGTTGATTGTGTGAGGCCATAAACTCAGGTGGCATATAAATAGGAACATTGTCTGATGGTTACAGCCTTTGCATTGCTACTTTAAACCTCTTTCATGGGAGGAAATATATATACATAAAAACCTTTGGTCAATACAATAGAAGTCAATATAAACCATATAAAAAAAAAGATTAAAAAAACTTTCAATAATGCCCACAAAATATAAATAGCTACAAGCCATTGAAAGATGGAACTCTCAAGTCCATTCAAACTATATAACCTTTTAGAAATAAAACTATTACAAATAACCTAATGTTCACCTTTGATAACTAAGAAATAGTAGTGTCAATATATGTATAAATATATACGTATAGATGTACACACACATACATTTACACTTCACTCAAAAATGAACGTAGAACAGAAGTTAAGGGGAAGAGTGGGGAAGCAAAGAGGCGACAAAGCAAGTCTCAGTGTTTTTCTTCCAGGCCTTTCATGTGCTAGGACAATGCAGAAAGAAGAATAGATGAGGTGGAGAGTGGTGGAGCGGGATTGTGCTGTTAGGTAGGTGTGTGTCAAGGAGTTGAGATGGTTTCATTTCTACCCAGTGTGGGATTTTTCTCCCTGCAAATTGGCTTGAGCGATTAAAAGTCAGTGAGGTGAGTGAGAGGAACAGGGAAGCTGAGGTGCCTGTGAGATAGGGTGGTAGATTTACTAGGGCTCTTTTCACTGATTTTCTTGCTGTTGTTTCAGTTTCTTTCAGCTTCCTAGTTCTTTCATAATAATAAACTCATATGCATTTCATACAAGATTGACTACAACAGATGTATTAAATAACAACATACAAGGGAGTCCTGTTTCAACAAAGCCCCAAATTAACAGCTGCAATAATGTAAAAATTCAAATATTATTCATTACAGGTAATGATTAACAATGTAATAATGTGGCCACAACAAGGCAAGGTAGCTAAATTAGATTTGTTTTTGGCCAAAATATAAGTGATCATACATTAAACTTTAATTTTACAAAACTGTTTTCTGAACTATGAACTTATTGACTACACCAAGTTTTGAATAAGTCACGCAAGAAAACTTTTTTTTCCTCATCTAGTTATGACGATAGGTTCAAATCTACTATTTAATCATTAGAATACAAGAAAACCTAAAGGACTCCAGGTCTTACTTTTAACATTAATATATTTACATCAACTAGTCCAACCAGGGCTTCAATCTTAAAACTTTTTAGACGCATTGTAAAGACTACTGCACTTCAAATCAATTTTCAAACAGAACCAAAAAAATGTTTTAAAAGTGTTAAAAAAATTACTTTGTGGTTGGTTGATATAATGAAAGCTTGGGAAATTTTGAAACTTCAATTATGATTAAAAAAACAAAACAAAAACAATAAATTTAGTCATTGGGAACAAGTTAAGAGTCATAATTCCACCTGATTCAAAGCAAGATAGTAATGACTGTGGTGGTTAACTGGCTAGTAAGGCAGCCGTGTCAGCAGTGGTATAGAGATTCTTGGTTTCAGCACCACAGACAGCTCCCCTAGGCTGCAAGTGCTTGTTCACAGCACATCAGGACACAGGTCAATGGGATATACAATGTCGCGGAGGGTTGGAGATATCTTAGTGTTTCAGCAATACATCTTGTCAGACACAAATTAAAGGCATGCAGGTTATCTGCAAGGCTTCATGAATGAGGATTTGGGACATTTATGTGTATAATTTTAGAAATAAAGCAGCTTTTGAAACAATCTTGTTATATGCTGTGCATATATAAAGAGAATTACGTGATGTTAGGTTATCAATAGAAGTCAACTACTGGGACTACTGTTATTTACTTGGTTTAAACAACGCTGAAAAAACAGAGGACAAAAGAGAATCAGATTATAAACATCCTACAAAGGTTAGAATCAAAACTGGCCTAAACTCGGAAACACAATTTGCAGACTAAGATCCTACTGCAACCCCTGCCATCAACAAACAATTTCTTGAGGCTTCCTTTGGGTTAAATAATAGAAGGACAACTTTGTAAAATATACAGCCCAACGTTATTATGTATAAATGAATCTTGACATACCTCAAACAGACCCAACTTTTTAAAACTATAGATGATTCTGCTCCACTGTGTTTGATGTTTTTACTGTATATTTTCCCCTAATTTTGTCTTAAGTACTCTGCTCATTTTACCACCACATTTTCTTGCTCTTTCATAGTCTCACCTCATGCCCATCTGTTCATAATTCTGCATTTCTAATTCCTGACGTTTGCCAGACTAAACACACAGACAGACACACACATACACCCACACAAACACACATACACATTTGGATTTTCATTAAATATTCCAGTGACAGGTTATGACAAGCTCCCCAAGCTTTTTAATCTTGCGACGGTGTCCACCCACCTCCTAAGAGAGCTGGTCTAAACCTGTCACTGCCAACTGTCGAGGGATGACAAGGTAATTAATAATGTTTCACTACAACATGGCCAACTCTTTAAGTAGCTGGACAGAGGGGATAGGCTGCAAAATAGAAAAGTGTATGGAGAAAAAACAGAAATTAGGAGCCAGAGATGAAAAGATATTATGGACAGATGAGGAAGAAGAAAGTGAAACAAAAAATACAGTGGAAAACCAAACGGCCCTCTTGTTACTTTTCACATGATCTTGATCATGTCAACTCAAACAATTACAAATCAAATTAACACTTTATTTATTTCTTGAGTTTCAAGTGGCTGTGTAAAGTATTCTATGATTGAAATTGTGTCTAAAGATGAGGGATGGCTTGGAACATGTTGAAGGTGTTAATCAGCATGGCAAGCCTCCTCAAAAATATTTAGTATCTCTAATGCAGACCAAGTATGCCACTGTGTTTCATCCATCTCTATATAAGCATCCTCCAGTGATGTATAGAGGGGTATATATAAATGCACACTCGGAAGAGTGGATAGATCAAGGGTGATAAAGGGCTGTGTTCAACATCGTTGATGGATTGCTGGTGCCACTCATAAAGCTAGCTGCTTCAGCTGAAACTAATTCAGCATGGGAGACCTGTGGAGTTTGTTGGTTGGGTGGTTAAAAATGAATCATCTGAAAGACATGGATAGATGGATAGATGGAGAAGACCTTCACCAGAAATAACAAAAAAAAAAGTGATTTGAGAACCGTCTCAGAAGTGAAAGATGAGATATTTCAGGATAGCAATATAATGGAAAGCTTTCAAACAATAGTCTCAAAACCCCACATGTACAACAGTGTTGAGAAACCTGATACGAGAACATTATAGTAAAATTGCTTTTCCCAGAAACAACTAGCAAGATCATTTACAGAGTTTTGTATAACCCACTGCCATTCCCCTATTTGATTTGCTCCTCTTTCATTTTGCTAAATAAGATGAGGAATATTGGAAACTTCATGACCGAGGACTAATGTAAGTATTCTTTAGACCATTCCATCAAGGGCTGAACTGAACAGCGATTTAAGTGCAATTTGATACAAAAGCAAAATTACAAAAATATTCATTTATAAGTGAAAGTAGTACAGTTGTTTCCATTTTAAAGATCAGAACCACGTTCAGAAAAATGGCAATGGTCAGTCACATAAGGATCCAAATACATCAACAACTTCTAATGTAGGACTGGGCTGCTGCACACACAAATGTTTCCTTGTCAAATGCCGCAACATCATTATCATGCGGTATTGATCCCAGTGAAAGCTATTCATTTGAATTCCAAACAGCTGCGACAGCTCCAGCCCCTGCTAGTAAACACAGACGAAGTTGTATATGTTTTCACAATCACAGAATTTCATCCTCAAATATAAAGTGATTAACACTTGCACTCCCTTCGGGTATCTATGTTCACCTTTAAAAAACAAAAAAACTTCCACAGATCAATTTGGCTTAAAAGACACTTCCAATATTTAGTGATCCATATTTAAATCTCTGAATGACTCAGATATTTGCAGCATAACAAGTGGTCATAATCCCCCCTTCGGTGTCCAAACATACCCTCATGCTGTAGCAGCTGGGGATTCCTGCAGCCATGCAGAAATGCCAAGAAGATGCTGCTGAGGATTATACAAATGGGGAGCTAATACTTTGTAATTACATCTAGCTCCAGCCCAGAGACGAGAATGCCTTCTTCACATGCTTATAAATTGTGTGTGTGACCTTAACTGATGCGTGGTTAGATCTAGCTGTACAGTAGGCAAGACAACATTTCTATTTTTAGTCTATCTTACGTAAAGTTTAAAAATTCTGATTTTTCATCTCTGATCTCAGTATGAATGAATATAATATCAGGTAATATTCTGATTCTTTCATCTATTCACTGTTGTTACACTAGTAGAGTCCTCTGCTTCCTTAAATCACTTTGACTGTTTTAGCTGTGCCTTTCTTCTCTTTCCTTAGCCTTTGTGTCCAAGTAGTGAATTATCATTAACAACGCCATTGAAGCAGGTGACTTCTTTCCATCTCTCACCTTTTGCGTCTCTTACAATCTTCTCCATCTCTCTCTCAGTTTCAGACATTAACCAGGGAAATCCCATCAGCTCTGACTATCAGAGTGATCAGCACATACGTGGAGGCCGAACCAGGGACACGGGTTGCAAATTATCTTCTGCTAGAAACACGTTTGCATCTCATCTATTTTATATTTTTTATGAAGCAGTGTATAATGCATTTATCCCTGTACAAATAAATACCATCCTCCCTGCAAGAGTCCTGATTTCTACGCACAATTCTTTACATGCTGTTTCACAGCACACATAATGGATAAGAATTAAGTATATTCTGTGCGCTAACAAGACTCTTTATTAAAATGATTTTTCCTTTTTGGGAATATGTGAAAAAAATGGTGCTGTGCTGAAGCTAAACCTGTGCATTGCTTGTGACAGTTTCTATTTGCCCAGGACTAACGAGCTGCTAATGAAAAATGATGGCGGGTAATGTCGAGCATATTAAAAATCAGAAAGGTGCGGCAGTGTGCAGTGAGGCTAACTCATACGCACACACACACACACACACACACACACACACACACACACACACACACACACACACACACACACACAGAAAACGAACAAAAAGGAAATCTGTGCAGCTACATCTTCTTTGCATCAAAGGCCGGAGCACAGAGATTCTCATTACAGCTCCTTTTCCATTTCATCACTTTCATCCCAAGGCCATCCACCTCCCAAAACACAGATAACAGAGGCACCCTAAATATCCTTTTTAAAGGAACTACTTAAAAATCCAAAGAAAGAGGGGAAGAGTGTGAGGATCCTCTCAAATAATTAAGAAGTGAGGCATGCATTACAGATAATGAGTTTCTAGCATCACTGGCTACACAGTATTCCCCTGTCTTATCACCTGCTGCTGTCACTCACTAATGAAGTTGCTATTTCCAATTACTGCTCCTAATTAGGAATCATTATTAGGCCGGAGTTTTTATTGTGGCTGATTCTGAGGCAGTAAATTGAAAGCTTGCACATAACAGCCTCACTATGAGATGGAATGGGAATGTTGTAAAAAAAAAAAAAAAAAAAGACATAGAGAGAGTGGATCATGAGTAAATCCATAAATGCAATAATGTCTGGATAGTGTGAGTAATCATGTGAGTTTGTTGTAATGGCCAAGTTAGTTGGAGGTACTGCAATACGTTTTTAAAGGGTAAGTAACTTGAGGTTTCTAGTGAAGTAAAAGCTTTGATAGAAAGCAAAACTTGGCTCAAATCAGAGATGAAGTACCTTATGGTCACCAATATTAACACATTTTAAATAAATATTTCTGGATGCAATTATCTTAATTTATGAATGTCTACTGATGCTTGTGAGGTGGTTCTTAAACAGCTATTTTTACAGTTGACTATTATTCTGTACTTTTCACTGAACACAGCAATATATGTGAGTTACTGACTCTGAACTTAGTGCTGAGAACACCAAGGTTTCGCTTTTAATTGATATTTACAGAGAGCAACATGAACAAGGAGCAAGTCAAAGTGAGTAATGACACACAGGTCTTGGATTTAATTAAAGCTATAAAGCCTATAAGGTTATCTTGAGTTACATCTAATGCTGATTACATTGAGTTTAAAGTAGACAACTTGTCTAAGAATAGCACTTAATCCTGAGTTTCAGGTTCCAGTTCCAAACTTGTACAAAAAGAAAGCCACTACTGAAACAAACAGCTACTGCAGACGTAGTGCAGCCTGACACCCAGATTCTAAAGGAAACACAAGGATTAACAATTGAGTCAGAAGTAATATTTAATGTAATTTCTAAATTGGCTGTTCTGTGTGTCTAGTATGTCAACTAAACATGTAATAATGTTTTCTGAGCCTTTTGGTGATTCGTGATCTTGATATTTGCACAGCGAGAGAACAAAGCCAGCCAAAGAGTAAGGTCCTCAAGATATTGCCAAAGAGAAGATCAAATTCATTAATTGTCACACGATATTTGCTAAGGGACATTCAAAATTCACACACGGTCTTCATCCTTTATGCAAGAGGAAATTCTTACATTGGCCTCATCCTTTATTGTTTTGTATTTTTTAGCACTGGCAGCTGAAGCAGAAGTTTATGAATTGTGAACATGGTGAATTTATGTAATCTAGGAGAGTTGGTATTTGTTAAAAGAACATGACACACGTGGTCATTAATGTTTGTTCACAGCCATCCGTCCACTGATGCTGCGCCTGATCCATCCTGGTGCTCTACGACATATAGCAACAGTTCTCAGAAACGGGTATAATTTGTATAGAAATATTCCTGTAAGGAAACATCAAACATTGGTTTACAAACATTGGTTTGTTTGGAGGAATTCATAAAAATCTGAGAACGTGTATTTAGAGAATCACCAAGTCTAAAACTTCTTCAAGCACAATGTGTCTAAATGGGTCCAAAGCCAGAGGAAGTTCCGTTAAATCGGTTTGGTGATCCCACTGAATTAAATCCTATGCAGAAATGGAAACCAAAGCCATAACTTTGTGATTGGCTAACCATTGTTTTTTCTTTTAGTTTTGTTTTTCTCCTCGAGTCTCTTGGAACTTTCCATTTCGGTCAAAACATAACGTAAAAAATAATTTACTGAAAGTTACTGAAACCGTTAGCAAAATGCTGTTTGTGTACATGTGAGTTAGAAGTCACATAAGAAGTTATACAGTATGTGGCCAAAAGTATTCCCTCACCTGCCTTGACTCACATATGAACTAAAGTGACCTCCCGTTCCTGATCCATAGGGTTCAATATGACGTCAGTCCACCCTTTGCAGCTATGACAGCTTCAACTCTTCTGGGAAGGCTGTCCACAAGGTTCAGGAGTGTGTTTATGGGAATTTCTGACCATTTTTCCAGATGCGTATTTGTGAGGTCACACTGATGCTGGACTGGAAGTCCTGGCTCTCAGTCTCCGCTGTAATTCATCCCAAAGGTGTTCTATCAAGTTGAGGTCAGGACTCTGTGCAGGCCAGTCAAGCTCATCCACACCGGACTGTACAATCCAGGTCTTTATGGACCTGTTTTGTGCACAGTCATGTTGGTGCACAGTCATGTTGGAAGAGGAAGGGGCCAGCTCCACACTGGAGCTGGCCTAAGGGGCCTGAACTAAGGGCCTGCTCCTGAAGAACAACCCCACACCATAATCCCCCCTCCACCAAACTTTACACTTGGCACAATGCAGTCAGACAAGTACCGTTGTCCTGGCAACTGCCAAACCCAGACTGGTCCATCAGATTTCCAGATGGAGAAGCACGATTCTTCACTCCAGAGAACGTGTCTCCACTGCTTCACACCACTGCATCGGATGCTTTGCATTGCACTTGGTGAGGTTTGGCTTGGATGCAGCTGCTCGGCCATGGAAACCCATTCCAGGAAGCTTTCATTGAGTCCAGTGGTGGCATGATGGTGCCACTTATAATGTTTTTACACAGAAAATATAGGATTAATAGGAGGGGCACTAACTTTTACATGATTGTAAAAATGCACCCTGAAGAAGTGCAAAATAGTACACTAACTATAAAACAGTTAAAACTCTGCTCCTTTGTCCAAAGGACAAAAAGGAGCAGAGTTTCAATGGATTGAAACAAGAAGCAAGAAGATTATGCGACTATAGTGATGCATGAGTGGCTATTTCTGTTTTCAGTGCATCTAGCTCACCTCAAGGACATGATGGAGGATATAAAGTGAGCAGAGCACTCAAGGAAACCAAAACACAAAGTAGGAAGATGGAGAGCAATAGTAATTGAATTTTCTTAATACTAATATTGACAATATGAATCTTTATTTTTATTTTTCTTATTAAACACATTTGAGAGGATATATGGCTGATTTCAGGTATATTTTTTAATTTAGATTCCCTGATCAGAATACGGTAATATCAGTTGTTTTTCCAAAGACTTTAAATGTGCTTTTGTGTAAAAGCAACCTCACGGAAAGTAAAGTGAATAATAATCTTTGCAAAAGGAAGGTACCAACATCCGTGGTGCCACAAGACCACTTACTGAAAGGTAGAGGTAGAAGTGGATTTTCAACATACTCAACAATGTCTCGTTTACAGCAACGTGGTTCTAATCAATTATTTACCAACCATTTAGTAATCGTGTGCATTTGTTGACCATTATTGTTTGCTGCTACACAAAATAGCTGCAGTTAAATATGGACAATTAAAAAGTATACGTAATGTTGAAGAATATAATTTTCTACTTATGAGATTACTGACACATAGAAGTGTTGCAGTAGACTGACGTTGACGTAAGCAAGTTATTAATGACACTAAAACTTTATTATATATGATAAAGACGGGACAGACAATACCAACTTCCCAACAACAATTAACCAGGATCTAGTTCATTTCTGGGTATGTGCACTGCAGGCTATGGCAGAGATTACAACGTAATCTATAACAAACCTCTCTATGTTGGATATGTGTCATCAGTTCAGCATAGAAGAATAACCATTTTACATTTAATAAATATATAGTAATGAAAAATGAGAAATAACACTAACTTACTTTAACCTCCTCGAACAAATGCATAATCCAAAAATGTGACTCTGCAATTGTTTCCGAAAATAATTTATTTCTTCACTTCATAAGATTTCATATCCAGATTTGTCATCATTTTGCACAGATATATAAGTGAAATATGAGTAGCAGCAAAAGATTGGTGCATCTTGGCACCTCCAAGCAACATAATAATCTTGCTGCTGACTTCCTTCTGCCTCAAAGGATCTACTCATGAAGCTATGGGAGCATTTAAAGTGTACACAAACAAAATGCACACATACCTAGCACTACACAAATAATCCTCAATGGTCTATTTATGGCAAAAAAAAGAACATTTAAACAACACAACATCGATCACCCTGGGTAATTTAATAATTTGTCTCCAATCTGGTGCATGACAGTGTTGGAAAAAGACACCAGTGTCAGTAAAAAAAGACAATCTGTGCCACTGAGGAGCTTTGGTAGTTTTACAAAGAGGATAGGCTCATCTGCCCCGTGCCTATACAGCAGACAGCAGTGTGTGGACCTCAGCCAAATCACTGAGCACAGGCTCCCATCCTATTTAATGCACTGACAGACATGGTAGTCTTTGCCTTGGGGAACCAAAAGGTCCTTGTGAGCAGTAGAGTGACAGCATTGATAGAGAAAGCCAAGCATATTCTACTTACTACCACAGTGAATACACAGCCACACTTTTTTGATTTGCAATTATAAAATGCAGTTGAAATACTTGGGGTTACACAAATTATTTTTGCTGCTCTTCAACTACACGTGCCAGGTGAAAATATATCCAAGTATTAATTTGTAAGTAAATCACTTAACTATTTGGGTCCTTAATCTTCTCTTCTTTCCCTCAATTTGTATGTTTGGATTTCAATAAAACCTATATGGACAACTGAACTTTCTTCTGTGTTTCCACTTTATCTTTCAGTTTACTTCCTAAATAGACCTAATACAGCATCAGGTAGGGGAAACAAATAAAATGACCAATACTGTTAATGACAGGAGTGGACAGCTGTTGTGGGCGGTGAAATAATCACTAACTAGATGTTTTGACCGGTGTCCACTGAGACTAGCAGAAGTTGCACAACAGCAGCACAACAGACAACATGCAGCCTATATACAGTCAGTTTGATAAGGTTTCGTTTCTGCCTATTTTCCCAAGTCAATATTGATTTTTGAATCAGTCAACAACTGCACACAGCTTGTAGTTGTCACTTCTAGATTAGAATACAAAACACATTATCCACAGTCTTGTAGAGCAAAAGCACAAACACACATATACATCAATACCAGATGTGGCCAAATTTGTACTTTTGACACAAGAGGCTACAATCTTCCTGATAGCAAATCTTGAGATAAATGCTGGACTGGTGCCCCATCGATCAGCACTCTCCCTGCGTATTACACCACTTCCTCTGGCATTTGTCTAATATGTGTTTCCATTTTCTCTGCAGGATCTAAACAGAATGTCAGGTGCTAAAGTATAATTTGGACTCTTTCCATGACTGTGCCTTTATTTAATACCTAATTTGACAGCTAACTTTAGACCACACTACCTCAAATGACACATCTTTTGAAGTGAAGCTTTGCTATTTTTTTCTTTCTTTCTTTTTATTAAACAAGACAGATGAAAACTCATTATTCAACCACAAATTGGCCGTTTGAGGATGCTATTTAAAAAAAAAACACTGACAAAATCTTTTATCTTTCAATGTCAATGAATACAACAGGAATTTGGCTGTAACTTGGGAATAAAAAAACACATGTTTACCACAAGAAAACATGTGTAAAACATGTAATATGACTGTTGCTGTTTAAAAGTAGTAATGTGTGGGTGTGTTGTATGTGCTTTAGAGAGCAAAATCTGTGTAGTATGTGCTTTAGAGAGAAATAAATCTGTGTTGTATGTGCTTTAGAGAGAAATAAATCTGTGTTGTATGTGCTTTAGAGAGAAATAAATCTGTGTTGTATGTGCTTTAGAGAGAAAAAAATATGTGTTGTATGTGCTTTAGAGAGCAAAATCTGTGTTGTATGTGCTTTAGATAAAGAAATCTGTGTTGTATGTGCTTTAGAGAGAAAAATCTGAACTAATGAATGGTGGGTGGAAGCTGCTTCACTGTCTGATTATGTTTGCATGTGTGCTCTTCCAGAACCAAGCTCAAAGTCAATGAATGCTGAGAAAAAATAAAAAAATAAACTGATAAACAAACTAATTAATAAAAAACCTTCTTTATGTAGCATGCTATGATGTTTCACTTGTATACCCACATTAATCTGCACTTATAAATAAAAAATTAAAAAATAAAAATGAAGTACACTCTTCCAAAACCCTACCCTCCTCCCCTGGCTCCCACCATTCCACTTAGCACAACCCCTCCCATTCACTCTCAAAAAAAAAAAAAAAGTGATCCTGGATTAGACAATTAACAATAGATATTGAAAATAAATGTAAAACCTAGATGTCGACTGACTGTGATGGTATAGAAAAAGGTTATTGAAGAAATTGCTCAACCACTGACACACATCCGTAATCTGTCATTCAAAACTGGAATATTTCCAGAAGACATGAAAACTGCAAAAGTCATCCCACTATACAAAAGTGGAGACAGGCGCCACATCACTAATTATAGGCCTGTTTCTTCACTCCTACAATTTTCCAAAATTTTAGAAAAACTATTTATTTACAAATTGGACAAATTTATTGATAAACACAAACTGCTTTCTGAATTCCAGTATGGATTAAGATCTCAAAGAACCAAATCCTTGGCAGTCTTGGAATTAATAGAAGAAATCATCAGCTCTGTCGATAAAAAGAAATTTGCAGTTGGGGTGTTCATTAATCATGACATATTAATAAAAAACATGGTGTCAGAGGAGTGAGTTTACACTAGAGGAAAGGTTATTTAAGCAACAGGCAGTAGTTTGTAAAAATAGGTGACTTTCAGTCATCATGCTTGTACATTGTTTGTGGTGTCCCCCAGGGGTCAGTATTGGGACCTAAACTCTATATTCTGTACATGAGTGACATATGCAAACTATCAAAATTACTGCAATTTGTTCTGTTTACTGATGATACAAATATTTTCTGTGAAGGGGAGAATTTACAGCAGCTTATGGAGGAAATTACCTCAGAATTTAACAAATTCAAAAGGTGGTTGGATATAAATAAAAAAATCATTAAATTTGGACAAAACAAAGTTTATATTATTTGGAAATCGTAAGGGGAACAGTAATGTAACAGTTGGGATATAGACAGAGTCAATGAAATTAAGTTTCTGGGTGTTATGATCAACTGTAAAATCTGTTAGAAACCTCAGATTCAACACGTTCAAGCTAAAGTATCCAGAAGTATTTCAGCCCTCAGTAAAGCTAAACATATAACGAATAACAAAAATTACATATTGCATATTTCTCACTTATTTTACCATATTTGAATTATTGTGTGGATCTTGTGCTGGCTCATGGGTGTTGATGTCAGGGGTGTGGGTGCTTGTGTTGGTGTGGTGTTATGTGCAGGTCAACCGGGTCGGGGTACGTCCTGGTTCTCCTCTGGCACTGTTATTGTGGAGAGCTGGTGGGGCGGACTGGACCTAGGTGGTTTTAGTGTTAGAGTGCAGCATAGTGGGTTTGGGTGGAGGTCTGTGTGTGTGTATGGATATGTAGTGTGAAGTATATGTAGTATATAGTGTAGTATATGTAGTATGTAGTGTACTATATGCAGTGTATAGTGTAGTATTTATAGTATATAATGTAGTATATGTAGTATGTAGTGTACTATATGTAGTATGTAGTGTAGTATATGTAGAATATAGTGTAGTATATGTAGAATATAGTGTAGTATACGTAGTTTACAGTGTAGTATATGTAGTATGTAGTGTAGTATATATAGTATATAGTGTAGTATATGTAGTATGTAGTGTACTATATGTAGTATGTTGTGTAGTATATGTAGTATATGTAGTATATGTAGTATATAGTGTAGTATATGTAGTATATAGTGTAGTATACATAGTATATAGTGTAGTATATGTAGTATATAGTGTAGTATATGTAGTATGTAGTGTACTATATGTAGTATGTTGTGTAGTATATGTAGTATATGTAGTATATGTAGTATATAGTGTAGTATATGTAGTATACAGTGTAGTATACGTAGTATATAGTGTAGTATATGTAGTATATAGTGTAGTATATGTAGTGTGTGAATGTGTATGTCAATATCAGTGTGTAGTTGGATGTGAATGTGTATATGGATGTGTGATATATGTGTTACGTGTACTGCTATGAGTGTGCATGTATGTAGTTATGTATATATATATATATAAGTTTGTGCACATTACAGATTCATTTTATAGATTTGTTTATTTTGTGTTCATACATTTATAACAGATTCATTTATTTATATAGATTTATTTACAAGGGGTTATATATGTTGAAATGTGTGTGTATGTATATTTATTTAGTTATAGATTCATACGAGTTTTTATGCTTTATACAATGGCTTTGACACGTCTGGAATGAATCAATAAAACAAATAAAAACAAATAAACTCTCCACTCCCACCCCTCCACCACCCATTCCCACCCCTCTACAGGCAACTGCAGTTTCAGTTGCCTCCTTGGACGAAAAAGCCCTTCAAGTCTAAATGCTTACTAGTTCTGTAGATCTACGTCCATGCTGATGACAGAAAAGATTCATCCGCATGGCAGAACTTTACTTGAAGGAGGGGCTTTGGTTAGACCTGTGCGTTGCACTATGCTAAATATTTTATGACTTTAATCAGCAGCAGACAGAGTTCCAGGTCTTGTCAAGGAGAGATTTTTAAATAGTAAATAAAAATAATTATGAGATAAAAGTATGAAAAGAGTTTAAAATGAGGAATAACGGATAAGACGGTAAAACAAAGTACTGCATGAGGTCAGGAGGGATAGACAAGAGATCGGTCTCAAATAAAGAGGTGAACTACATGCTTTCAGGGGTTCAAACTTCATAACTGGACTCAGGCTTTATTTCATCTACATCTACACTGCTGAGAACTACAACACAGAAACTGTTTCATGTATGGTTTCACAGGGTTTTTCTCATTTGTAAATCAATTTGCTGATTTTATATTGGGATATTTACTTTTTTATGTGACTTATCAAGGTAAAGTTTAGCTGAAGGGTAGAGAGCATCTCTTTACTCTCAATATCAGTACCAGAGCAAATCAAATTCCCCTCAGGTCGAAACTGAATGTCTAACTTCTCATAAACAGGAATGTCTTCTCTTGCACTTGATATTAAAGAGGAAAAAAAAACTATTTTATCCATTTATTTGTAATAAGCCTTTTCATAAAAGAACTACATGCAATACACATTCATGGGAAAAAAAGTACACCCTCCTTCAATTCTGAAGTTTTATATATCAGAACATAGTAAAGAAAATAAACACTCATGTTCTTATGTTAATGCCACCTCTGATGAAGAAAAACAGTATATATTGCACTGAACCATTATTTGTTTAGCAACCACGATGAGAATGCATATTCACATGGAAACCACCTTGGGCACTTCGTAGTTGTTAAAACAACCATGAACCATGAACTATGTATGAAAAGAAAAAAAAGAAAGAAATTCCGAAGTGAAATGTGAAGCCATGTCTTCAACAACTACAGCCCGGCTGAAACTGGGTCCCGCAACAGCACAATGACTTCAAGCAGAACAGTAAATTGGCAACAGAATGGCTGAGATGAAAAACGGTATTGCATCGGTCCAGTCCAAGTCTTGACTTAAGACTGTTAAAATTCTGTGGTGGGACATTATCAGAGCTACCAAGGATGCCAGGACACTTCAATGAACAAAAATCCAAGAGGACTAAAATTGTTCTGAGAATCTGATGACATCATGCAAAACACAAGTATTCAGTCAAGAGTGGTTCACATTCTGTTTATTATGGAAGATGCTTAGTTTTTCCACACACTGCTTCTACAAATTGACTGTGTTTTTTCAATAAATAATTACTCAACAATTTAATAATTCATTGAATAATAGGTAATTGTGAAATATTTTATGCATATATGTTCTATCTATAAGATATTCTATTTACCAAATCCTAAGACCAGAAGAGGTCCAGGAGACTTCCTTATTTTATTTTAATACATAAGCCTCCAAAGAGCCTCCTAGTGGCTCATTGCTTCATTTCATTTTCTTTTTTTTCTTTGTGTTTAGAATTGATTTATTGTGCAGTATCGAGGGTTTGAGAGTAACGTCATTTCGATTCTCTGTATGTATCTCACATGTGGTAGAATTGACAATAAACGTGACTGACTTATTCTTTGTCCCAAATTTCACTTAACTTAACTTAACTATTTGGTGCTATTTTCAGGTCTCTGTCAATAGTCTTCCTAGTTATTATTGTCATAACCAATCTTTCTACAAAAGCAATAGTGGGTTACACGTGCAAAAGGAACACGAGGGAAGGAAAATGCATTCTGGCCTTGTGGGAGTAAAGTCAGAAAGATAAAAATATGTTAGAAATGCTGTGTTAGACAACTGCGATGACCATGACACTCATGCTACCTTTACTAAGAAATTCATGTGAGCAGGCCAATCAGCCACCTGAAATAGAAAGTGGTATTAAGAAACTGCGGAAGATAATTATTGTTGTGTGGTGCATCGACTAGAACAGAATACAACCAAGAAGGGCATCCAATAAAGGGTTTCTACCAGCACTTCATTCTTAACCACACCTGGTAAGTGCAATACATTTACACAGATACCTATTAGAGTTAAAAATAAAACACAGTTGAATGCAAGGAAAAAAAAGATGACTAATAGTATAATAGTTTTTTCATTATTATATATTTTATACAGTGTGGACAAAGCAACAATGCAAAAATGGCTTATGTGGCCAATTACCATCAATGACAGACAATTTTGCCAAGAGCTGGCAGCTATTAGCTAGTCATCACCTTCTGCTGGCGAGGTCATGTCAAAATAAAATCCGCCCCCCCTCCTCTCCCCTCGGAGATAAATGCAGTGACCTCTAGAACACTCAATTATGGAATCATAATCCAGGACGGTGGGCAGCTTTAACTCCTAATTAGTGGTCCTTTTATGTATGAGGTTAGCCTAAACGTGGAGTGATGGTGCTGCAGGGAAAAGCCTGCTGACAGGCCTGTCACTCCAGAAGAATTGCTTCAGACTGAATTCATTTCCATCCTTAAAAACCAGTTGGTCTGCTGCCATACCTTAGCTCTTTGTCATGCCAAACATCATCGTAATCTGTAGAAAAAAAATTATCCCAGCCTCATTTAAACTTATATTGGGCGTCATTGTAAATATAGATAAAAACAAGTTAAATGACACCTACTGTGTCAGTTTTAGACTGAGGCATTTTATGTTTGCTGTTTTTATGTTTTCTCTAAAAATCAACATTCTTTACACACAAAGGTAAACTTTCATCAAGCAATAGTCGCAACTGTCAGCTGATTTTGAAACTGCCATACTGTCAGTGAGATCTGATGCAGTACTTGACCTGCAGGCAAATAATACCAGCACATTTCCTGTGCAACATTACATGTTTACTTGTGTAAATATGGCTGCTTTACTGTAAATGTATGACTCAAACAATGGCATTTCCAGTGGTATTTATGTAACAAACTGCAGTGAAGAGGAATGTAGTAGATGTGTGCACACATGAGAGTAAAAAAGTCAACTTCTGTAGACCACCACAAACACAATAATTTGCATCATGCTTTTGATTTTGTATAATTTGTCAAGATAATTATTGCTGCTGGTGAAACATTGGTGCTACCAACACAAATTGAGGGGACGTAATTGTGAATTATCCCATGTATAATTAAGTTTACAGTTAACATTTGAACTCAATTTGATCAAAAACAATGTAGAATTGACTTAGACCAATCAGGGCGTCACTGTTTTGTCCAAGGACATTTTTTAACTTAGGAGCCAGGAACTGGATTGCCATCATTTAATTAGTGGACAATCATGTTACTTCCACAGCAAATTAGAAGTGTATAACCATTCAATTAGCTTAAACGTAGAAAATGTAGAAAATAAATATTTGTAGCTGATGTCATCCATCACCAAGTTTTAATCGCATGCAGCTCACTCTATGGCTTTGGTGTTATATCCACTTAATGTCATGTACAAACTGGCACAAATAGTAAATAGCAAATCTACACCTTGTTTTCCCTGTCATTGTTGTAGTCATATCTAAAATCTATCTAAATGAAGCCACAAGCCAAATTAAGGTAAAAGTGGCCATTGTCTAAGTATTGAATATCATTCCTTTAACACATTTTCAGACATTAATCTTACATTGCTCATATCAGAAAATGGATTATGTCGTCAAATCCCATTTGGAAAGATGCCTTGTCATTGACATTGCAATTAATTATTTACAATATAAAAACATATTTTAATAAAAGGTGTTTAGCTGGGTGATGTGAAGTGGATTTACATTTTTTTTTCTGTGAAATAATTTAGTTTTCTGTGATTGTATACTTCACTCAGGACATTGTCAAGTTTCAGGAGGTGCATTTAGTATTCCTTTCATACTCAAAAAATGATCTGACATTATCAATAAAAACTCTATATTTGTTCAATATAAATAGTGTTAAAGTCACATACTTGAGTTTCTCTTCGATCTCTGTGAGATGAATCCTTACTGTGCAGACGCCAATCAAGTCTTTCAATCAGCGAGGAAGTGATAAACAGAGAGAAAGGAGAGGCACCGCTTTGAAGCTTGACATTTGAGTGTGAGACTGACAGACTATCAACACCGTAATCCACAGGAGAGACTTTCTAATACACCTAACCACCGGACTAATGGAAATTCTACAACAAACAACCCAAGGCTGATGTCACATATCAAAAGATGGTTTGCGTGGTGAATGGATACAAAATGACAGATACAAACAGATGTAAATGTCGGCCTTTGATCTCTCACTGACAACACTTTTACAATAACCCAGTCAATTCTCTCACTGCCTGTGAAAAGACTTACTGTATCCATTTGCCACAGATTTCCATCATGTTTTACTTTTGTCCTGCACTTTGCTAAAGGGCAGCTCTACTGCAAACACTGAATAATCTGTGAAGTGGCACTTGGCCGTCTGTAACCAACCAGCCACTCAACAATAGCCACTTAACCATAATCCGTGATTGGAAACAGCTGTTTTCCAAGGAAAACAACCAAAGCTAGATGAAACAACTGTGTTAACTGTTTTTATGTTTTGTGAATTAAAGACAAGCTGAACAAAGTCATGACTGAATGCAAATATTGAAATGTCATAGAATCTCTATTCATTTTTTGGTGTTATGAGAGTTGTTCAATCCCCAGTGAGACACACTGGCAAGCATGGACTTTATTATTGTGCCATTATTAATTTAACCAAAAAGATTATATTAGTTGCATGCAGTAGGGGGAACGGCTTGTTTTTCAAACATCATGCTGTGCTTTAATTAGTCCAAACAGCCCAGCTTACTAAGGGATACACTACATTAACCCATTAGGCTGAGCCCTCAACGGTTGTCTAAATGTGATAAATCGGGTGAAACTCAGACCATAATTTTTTTTCTGAGAATGGGTGATTTATCCCAAATAAAGTAGTAGTAATTGAGTGTAATGTACATAACTGTGTTTTCATGATCAAAATTGAGAAGCAAAAGTAGCTAGGATTATTCCATAACACACTTTTTTCTTCTTTTACTTCCATCTGAGCGATCCCTGCTTCATCCCAATCTTCTTCTATACTCAACCGCAGGTAAATGCATTCAAGCTTGCACATGCCATTGCTCTGACATGCTTCAGTATGGTGGACGGGATGATACACAGATGTCATGCAGAACACATTGCCATGGGTCAGATGCATCCTCCTAAAGTCCTAAAGATGATGGTCCACATACATGTCAAACAGCTACCAGAAATATAATATAATATAATATAATATAATATAATATAATATAATATAATATAATATAATATAATATAATATAATATAATATAATATAATATAATATAATATAATATAATATAATATAATATAATATAATATAATATAATAAATAAAGCAGTCAGAGCTGTTGTGTTCACATACCATATCCATGTATTCATAAGATAAGCCTTGAAATGGCTGTAGCTTAAAGTCATGCAAAAATAAATCCTCTATACTATTTTGGTATCTAGTCAATGAGATTAACATCAGATTGCTACTTGATAGTTGTATTCAAATCAAAGCAGAATAAAGCATTTATGAAGTTAAAGATAATCCTTTCATAGTTCCTTTCTCTAAGAACTCTATGACCAAATGTACCAAAATCCCATCTTAAATACACAGAGGTAAGCAACAGACAGCAAACTGCAAATGAGCTATTACAGAACAGCTTATCTGAAACTTACATGAACTGACACTGTTTTTTAGACAAATATCCCTATAGCTAATTGATGCATCTTCATTGTCTGCAGATGTTCTCGTCAGATCAAGCTGTGGCTCCTACTTTAAAAAACTCTTTTTTAAACACTTATGAGATCCATCCGTTAAAGAGCACAGCAGGCTGCATCATCCGTCTGAGTTGTGCTCCACCCAGTGCACATTGATCTGTGCTGCTGTGTAAGAAGACTGTTCCCAGAGCCTGCACAGACGACTCGATTGATTCAGTACTATCACAGGATTGCAGTCATGGCGGTGGATTGTAATGGAGTAGATATGGACTTCAGGTCGGAGAGGCATTACAAAGACAATTTTTCAGATAATGGGAACAATATTGTAAATTAATGACTAATTGTTAACATAATTGTCCACCACTTGCTGTGGCCTCTTCTGTATGGTTCGGTATATATTGGTATAACAATCTAAACTGGAGGAGCATCAATCAAATCAATCAATCGATCAAAAAAAAAAAAACTGCCACAGGTTTCTTTTCATTGCTGTAGCTCAGCAGGCTGATGGCCGGTATACATCATAATATCACACTGTCAGAGATGAAAGATGATCATCATGAAAGAAATTTTATAAAATGTTTTTGTAGTCACTTCAAATAGGTGGTTCAGTGTTGGACAGCGCGAGAGGCTCAGCAACAGCTTCAATCTTACGACCAAAGATTGGGTCTAATAATTTTTTGACAGCGTCACTATCCTACAACTTTGTGCCAGTTAAAATGCAGCATTAACTGATGTAGCCATTAATGTGACTTATCTCTTCCCCCTAACCATGACCAGGACCACATTAACTTCCTGCTTTTCCTGGTTATTTTCGGGACAACTAATAAATTGAAGTTAATTTTCTTGTTTTGCTTATTGTTGAATGTTTACTGTCAGCACATGCAAATGATGTTAATCATCCATCGTAGCTACGATTCAAGACTTCTAATCACCTTAAGTCTACCCATACCATTCAACTTACACGTCTGTACAAACTGTACAGTGTACAGAAACCATATGAGTCACAACCCCGTTGAGCCTTTAACTCTCAGTAGTGAGCTTGTGTTTTATTGTGTTTTATTTTTAAATAAAGGCTTATTAAGGAAGGGAGTTCAGGAATAGTTATGAATAGTGCTAGGTTTGGGTAAAGTGCAGTCAAAGGTCAAGACTGATGTAGATGAAGATGAAGATGTATTTCAGACCTTGAAACAAGAAGAAGAAATGTCTTGGGTCACAACAGTCACAATAAAAATGGTGGCAAATAAAAAACGATATTGCCAATCCAAATAATCTGAATCAGGTGTTCCAATCACTTCCATGGTCACAGGTGTATTCAATTAAGCACCTAGACATGCAGACTGTTTTTACAACTATTTGTGAAAGGTTTGGTCGCTCCCAGGAGTTCAGTGAATTCCAGCATGGAGCTGTGATTGGATGCTGGTGCAGTGGAGACGCGATCTCTGGATTGACAAATCACACTTCTCCAACTGGCAACCTGATGGACCAGCCTGGGTTTGGTGGTTGCCAGGACAACGGTACTTGTCTGACTGCATTGTGCCAAGTGTAAAGTTTGTTGGAGGGGGGATTATGGTGTGGAGTTGTTTTTTAGGAGCTGGGCTTGGCCCCTAAGTTCCAGTGAAAGGAACTCTAAATACTAAAGACAGTTTGGACAATTTAATGCTCCCAACTTTGGGGGAACAGTTTGGAGCTGGACCCTTCCTCTTCCAACATGACTGTGCACCAGTGCACAAAGCAGGTCCACAAAGACCTGGAAGACAGAGTCTGGTGTGGATGAACTTGACTGGACTGCACAGAGTCCTGACCTCAAGCCGATTACAGCGGAGACTGAGAGCCAGACCTTCTCGTCCAACATCAGTGTGACCTCACAAATGTGCTTCTGGAAGAATGGTCAAAAATCCCCCGTAAACACATTCCTAAACCTTCGCAGATTAGTTAAAGCTGTTATAGCTGCTAAAGGTGAATCAACGTCATATTGAACCCTATGGATTAGGAATGGGATGTCACTTAAGTTCATATGCGAGTCAAGGCAGGTGAGCCAATACTTTTGACCATATAGTGTAAGTCAGGTGTGAAGCAATTGCTAACTATTAGAGGAAGGGACATGCCAAGCCCTGGCAAGGCACATCATCACATTGATTTTTAGCCTGTCCTACCTTGCAACCCCTCACTGCACATACCATAGGTTGGTGTTCTGGATCTATGTCCTTCTATCTCCCAACATACATAAAAGGAGTCTGTATTGCTTCCCTTGCCATTTACCCTCTTTTTTGTCATTTCACTTATGTTTTTCCAAGATATATGTCTTGCCTCTCTCATTCTCCCTCTTAATGAGGTTCTCTGTCTGGTTTTCTTTCATTTGTGTACTGCATTATATATATATATATATATATATATATATATATATATATATATATATATATATATATATGTGTCAGAAAATCCTCAACAAGCCACTACATAATGATCAGGAATGCAAATACGCAATTTTCTGGTTTCTACAAGTTCTTTTCCCAGCACTCCATCCTCTGTACACACGGGTGCCCTTCAGTTCCCCATGGGGCCTGTCATTACTGCAACAATGCCCCCCACCACTTTTTATTGCTGGGAAAATGCACGTATTGCTGATTACAGAGGCAGCAGAGAAAATCAATTCTAATTTCGACAGGAAACATTTGTCTTTGCGCTCCATTGGCTTGCAGAGATTTGACACAAAAGTTTAGCGTCAAAGGGTAAGCATGCACGCAAGGGTGAAAGAGAATGAAGAAAAAAAGACACAGAGTGGAACAGGGCAGGACACAAAAGGGCGCGTGGGTGTATTTGTTCAACAGTTGTGTTTAATGTGAAACAGGAAGTGGACAGGTAGGAGAACGATTGCATAAAAAACACAGGGGGTTGAGGACCTTCAGGCAAGGCTGTGAACTGGAAGATGCATTCAGTATGTGAGTATCACGACAAGAGAGGGGGGGTGTTCTCTTATAGTACCACTGCTTGACAGAAAAGCAGCCACAAATATCCAATTCTACAAGATGAATGAAGGTATAATAACCTCCCTAAGTGTTTTCTTTTCATTACATTTAGGTAGGAGCTATATTTGAACTGATGGTTAATTAATCTCGCTTGTTTAATGAATTTCCAGTTTGAATGCATGTTTTGTAGACAGCAAACGCTCTTGTATGTAACAATAAATGCTATGAATTGGCAAAAATGCAGTACCGCTATCTTAACTATGTTTCCATTAGTCCAAAATTACTTTAACAATTTTGACACATTGATGATAGAGCAACAACCAATTGGTTGTCACCCTTAAAGCTTTTTGTTTTGTGTTGTCACCATGTTCCTACAATAACATTAATTCAGTTTAGCTTACTGAATTTAAGTCTCAAATTTAAAACAAACATCTGCCCACGGCACTTTACAGAGAAAGTAAAGAAGTCATCATTCAGGTCGTCATGCCATCGTACCATAAAAAGCAGCCTCACTCGGGAAACCAAACTGCACCAAACTCTAACTTTGATTTGGTCATGTACCCTGAGCTAAGGAGAGCAGTCACCAGCGGAAAGGAAAAAGTCTCTTTAACAGAACAAGACCTCGAGCAGAAATGGTCTATTTCAACAAGTTGGAGGCTAAAAACACAGCCATATCAATTAGCACGAAAAGAAGGGACGCGTTAAAGCATCAGGGTGAGTTTCCTACTTTTTTCATAATGACCATAGTTCAGATAAATCAAAGATATTAAGTTGAATTCAGTTTGCAATTTCTGCAGTTACATGTCACTAAACCTTGACATTTAAGGTGATGTAATAAACAACCTTTGGCCTGGTCAGTTAGGATATTGCTGATCAAACTCTGGTTTAACACAATGCTATCTAAAAGTTTAAGTTAGAGCTTAATGTTGAACATGTTTGCAGTGTCGGAAAAGGAGGAGTTTAGTTCTCAGTAGCAGTGGCTACAAAAAAACAAATAACTGTCAGATTACATTAGAATTAGAGCAAGTAGGACAAGCAAATTAGCAACTATCAACCAAATAGGCATTTTCCTTTGTAAAGTGTCAAAACAGCAGATGAATTATACTTCTTGGGCATACAAAGCATCATGTTTTTGCAGTCTTTGTTTTTCACAGCAATACATTCTTGTGGATGATAAATGTTGAAGTTTTGAGCTGTTGAAATTGTGTGCAGTGCAACGCTTCTGCATCTCATTGGGGGGACAAGGCGGTTAATATCGAAGCTGGGTGTACTGCTGCAAAATCAGAAAATTATTTTTATAGGGAGAGAAGGTTTCTTTCAGCAGACTGTTGTGTGGGAAATTCTACAATGCTTTGACTTTAAAAAAAAATAATTTTTAGACTGTTTGCACACGTTATATACTCACAAATTATCTACTCTCTCAGAGTTGGTATTATCTATTTTGATACAGATTTAGAAGTACATAGCAACATGCTCTGCTACAGATAGGATTGGCAATCATTCAGCATGACAAGATGTATCTTATAGATACATTTCTTTTGATGAGAAACAGCAGTATTTTCCTGAGGTCTGAGACCAGACAAGAGGAAATAACAAACTAACATTCGCAGTATCAGTGCATGATGCAATACATTCGGTGTGGCTGATACAACTAATGATGAATGATAAGTTCATGTTTTTATATTTAATCAAATCTTCATATATACTGCAGTTTCTGAACCCAGAATAATAAAAAACAAACAAAAAAACAACAATAATGAAGTAACAAAAATAGTCTTTTTTTTATATCCCTGACCATACTATAAAATCAAATAACAGTCCAGGCTATTCAAATTATTATTTTTTGTGTGTGTGTTAGCCAATAAAATATTTGATAAGCAATAAAAATAAACAATTTTTGGATAAACTTGGAATGTGTCATTTCAGACATTATAAACTGGTTAAAACAAAAAGCTATTTAAATTGTTGTGCATTAAGATGAGATAAGTGTTTGCATAGTTTAAGTCAAATGCATTTTGAAACTACAGAAAACTGACATATAGATAAAAGAAACACACCCAACCAATCTGTTCACATCCCAATTTGCTAAATGAATAGCAGCCTAACTTTGGGGGATGTTTATTACGCCGTTCGAGAATGTGGAAGGATACGAACAACAGGGCTAAATTGACTGCATCTGCTTAGGGTAATAACTTATGTGTGGGAGATGTGGTGCAGCATGGCTGGTTTCAACCTGACTATATCACAAACAAATCAACAGCAATATCATGGGTATACTCTATTATAATATATGTTATTAGTCTGCCATGCATTCTGGCAAATCCAATATTTGAGTAATAAAGTCTGGATGTGAGCTGCTGCATTTTAGAAATGAGTTTGTAGGGTGGTAATTTTATATGCTGTTCTTTTTTACTGTTTAGATCTATGAAGAAATGTACTTTTTTGCATAACCACTGGCAAAAATTGTGCTTATGTTGAAGGGGTATTGAAATAAAAGATTTTATTTCGAAGCATGAACAACACTATTCATTAAGTATAGTGGCTTCCAAAGATATGTTATGATAGCTTTTTTCCCATTATTGTTATTTGTTTGTGTTATTTTCTTTTTTACAGGTCTTTTTACATCCCTTTAACATCACCACTGTTTGCATTCACTGCAGAGAACCAGTCAATATGATTTCATAGAAAGTGAGTAAGGTCCATGGAACAAATATGTGTAAATGCACCATTTCTACAAATCATTTAAAAGCTAGAATCAGATCACACAGAAGTTATGATTCATTTGATATGTGCATTTAACTGTTTTAATTTAATGCTTATTCAGAAGTTCATTCTTTTTGAGGCCCATTAAATAAGCTTTCCATAATACATTTTTTACATTGCTGCTGCACCTTTTATCTCTCTTTGTGTAAAAGTAAATGTACATATACACTTGTAGGTAAAGACTGAATAAAACAGTTGCGGTTCTGACCTCACATCTATCTTGAATGTCCATTACATTTTGTGGGGATATTTGGAGTCCTGTAAGAGATGCCTCTTCAGTTAATAAAAATAGAAATATTTGGTAAAAGAAACTCTGTAATAATGTAATCGTGGACAGTTGAATCAGAGTCCTGCACTACTGTTCTCAGCCAAAAGTTAGTCAACTCCTATCCCGCTTCAAAGATTTCTGAAAACTGCATTTATTTAAGATTACAACCTCAAGATCAGTGTAGCAAAAAGCTTGGGATCAATGTAAGGTTTCATTACACCCGAACAAACGTTTCCCACTTAGCAACATGATACCTGGTGACATGACCAGGGTGCACCCCTGGCTTTCACGCTGAGACAGCTGGGATAGGCTCCAGCAGATCCCTGTAACCGAGAACTGGGATAAACAGGTATAGATAATGGATGGGTGGATGGAAAATTAGGCTATTGTATGACCATTTTATGAAGTGAACCTTTATTTATCCAAGGAACCAATTCTCATTTACAACAACAACCTGGCACAATTCAAACATGGAATCCGCTAAAGATGGTTTCATCCTGGTGTCACAGTGGGGAATAACAAGTAAGACTATATCTAATTTTCACATCTTCCACACAAGAAAATATTAAAGACAATTCTTTAAAAAATTTAAATGAAGTGAGCAAAATGACCATCCCATTCTGTACCTGCTCAATCCTATACAGGTTCACAAGGGTTTGATGGACCTTTTAGCTCTTTACAAGGAAATGACAGGAGTACCCTGGACGGGTTGGCAGTCTACCACACATACATACTCACTCTCAAGCTCAATTTATAATTATAAAGCAACCTTACATACATGTTTTTGGACTGTGGGAAGAAGCCCAGTTAGCCGGAGAAAACCCAAATATGAGGAGAACATGCAAACTCCATATAGAAAAACTCCCGTAGCAGGAGACATTAATAATCAACCAAACAAGAATGTCCTGTCCCCGCCATCCCTCCTGAAGATGCCCATCAGCTTTAACAGGCTTGTTTTTGCTGAGACGATAAGCAAACGAAACATGTCGCACCCTTGCACCTCCTATCCGTTTCTACCATCTGTGGCTGTCTGTGTGTCCTGTCATTCAGATTTTTAATTGTTGTTTAATTGTTCATAATTGTTCTTTCCACTGACCTCTTTTGTAGTCAAGTGTTATCAGCGTTGAGTTTAGATAAAGCAGATCCAGACGAGAGGAAAAGCCATAAGAATTAAAGGGCTAGTAAAATAATACAAACGACGACGCAGTTTGTGTCTGGGTGTGATGGACGAGCTTTAGTGGTATAGAAAATTCTTCACCTCTCCTCATCCAGGATTCATTTTAAATGATTTTGACTGTATGTCGACTTCCACAGCTACACAGGGGGCAAGATGCAAAATGCTAATGAGCCGTGTGGTAGTGTATTTCATTCATAAGGTAATTTGAATCAGCAGTTGCTGTAGGGATTTGCCTCAGGTTTGTGTAATTGATAATTTAAATGTGTTTTTTCCAGAGAGACAGCCTGTAAAATAACTCTTCAGGCAGCAATGTATCGTTGGTTATTTTGACAAAAACAGATGATAACATTACTTTAAGCTGTAGGTGAATTATGCCCTGAGAAAAAAAAAAAAGTCAGGTAATGCTACACATATGCAAGCTTGAGATATCTACTAAAGTAAGGCAAACAAAACAGAAGTATAAGGTCCCAGATCTCCCATAAACACCTACTGAAGCACGCATGACATCAAAATGGTGTATCTTGAACCAAAAAATTAAAATGGATGGCTCAGATAATTTTGCAAAGCATTAAAATTAAAACAAGAAGACAAGGCTTGTGAAGGGCATACACCACAATGCACAGTCAAGTCAACATGTCTTTATACACACACGCACAAAGTCACACAGAAACACACAAAGTCTGGAAAATCTGCTCCTTGTCTGTGCAGCCATCCAGACACCCAGCTGAGATCACTGAGATGTGGCTGCCAAAAACAATCCAACTAGTGACGGCATCAGCAGTAATACTTTGTGTCAATAAAACTATCAGGATTTAGCGCGTCAATGTCGTGGTAAAGTTGTAAATAAGCAGTCATTTGGAAGAGAGAAGACAGGATATACGATTACTTTGTAAGATTCTTGTAAAATTCACTGCACTGAAGACACACACACACACACACACACACAAACACACACACACACACACACGCACACACACACACACACACACACACACACACACACGCGCACACACACACACACGCACACACACACAAATACTGTAAAGATCATTTTTGCTTATTTGCAAACAATGTGAGCATAAAAAAGGTCTACGTGAAACCGACCAAAGAAACCTTGCTGTGCATCCAGCAGCAAGACAAAGCACCACACAACCCTAGAGCCTGCGTTATGGGAGTTCCTTATTATATTCAGACGAGAGGTAAGAATGATGGGTAATTGTAAAGATAGGAGGGGAAAAAACGAAAAAGGAAAGTAGGTTATGGAGAAAGGGGATAGAATAAGTAGTTAATAGGTAAACAACGATCACTGGGAATGGGATTACTTAAGTACTTATACCCGTTCAACGGATGGTTGATGCAAATATTAATGAATCAATTTAATGGCAGCAGCTCTATGCTTTGGGCATGTAAACAAGTTAAAGTTCAACCCAAACACCAGAATGGGGAATAAAGACAATTTCTCTGACATGAACTTGACATGGTTGTTGATGGTGGGGTTCAGGTGTTGCAGAAACTGCTGCTATACGCCATCCACTGTGATATGTCACAACGATGTGCGCTTTACAGGGAACGATACAAAAAAGAGAACATGTTAAGCGTTCTGCAGATCACTGGGCGAAGTGCCATGTTAATGCCACAGGTCAGAGACGACTGCCTTGATTTGATCCAACGGCACCCCCAACCACGTCACAACCAAGATATGCAGAAGAACATCTCAGAACCCTCAACATGAGCAATGAGATGTGTGTGGCATCCAAACAGATGTTGCTTTTCTTCTCCTACTATATTAGATGGTAGGCTGGGTAATTTGCATAAACAACATGAAATAATTTATCCATCACACCTTCAATACTTTTTTTTTACACATTCTTAGCAAAATGTATGCTCCTTAATAGAGCATCATTTAAAAGCTGCATCCATCTATCCATGACCACAGTATACCCATCTACTGATGACTGCTAACCAGCAGGATAATGCACCGTGTAATGAAACTAAGATGATCCCAAACTGATTTCAGAAATTGCAGATATAAAGAGCTCAGATTAGTATTATTATTGTTATTATTGCTACATATAGCAGAATATGAATCATGCAGAATATGATAAATTCATTATGTCACTGAATCAAACAGATAATTATTTTCCAGTTGAACTCAGACAAAACTGAAATAATTGTCTGTGCTCCACATAAACAGAGAGAAAGTGTTATCAGTTATTTGTGACTTGTGACTTTGTTGATTTGGGATCAACAAAATAATGTCAAAACCAGATGTAGAATGCGTTTGTCTGCAGCAGGTTAGGCTGCTGTAACGGCCAGATCACTGGGCTCTAAACAAGCTGTAAGACAGCTGCAGGACATCCAGGAAATACAACCGTATTAGTCCAGTCCTCAGGTCTGCACCGTTCATGCCGCTCAGAGAACAGAATTTAAAACAGCTTTCTTCATGGCTTAGCGCTGAAGTACATCTCGGAGATGTTGGAACCATATGAACCAAGTCAGACTCTGAAAACCTCAGCGAGTTCCCTCCTGCTGGTGTCCAGATTCAGGACCAAACAAGGTGAAGCCGCGTATCAGTTTTATGCTCCTAAAACCTGGAAAAGTTTTCCAGAACTGCCCCAACTCTGATAATGTTCAAATCCAGGCTGAAAACAGTTCTATGTAGCTGTTCATATGACAATTGAAAGGTTTTTATCTGCACTCTTTGTTTAAATTCATTATTAATATGTTTTATAGAATGATTTTTTTATGCCTTCTTGTGATTTTATGTAGCTGTAAAGCACTTTGAATTGCCTTGTGTATGAATTGTGCCTTACAAATAAATTTGCCTTGTCTACATTTTTATTTCCATCACTGCACATATTATATCATCCATCCATCCATTATCTATACCCGCTTTATCCGTTTCCGGGTCACGGGGGTCTGTCGGAGCCTATCCCGACGCATATCAGGCGAAAGGCAGGGGTACACCCTGGACAGGTCGCCAGTCTATCCAGGGCCACATACAAACAACCATTCACACTCACATTCACACCTAGGGAGAATTTAGAAAGATCAATTAACCTACACTGCATGTTTTTGGACTGTGGGAGGAAGCCGGAGTACCCGGAGGAAACCCACGCAAGCACAGGGAGAACATGCAAACTCCACACAGAAAGACCCACCGGGCCGGGAATTGAACCGGGAACCTTCTTGCTGTGAGGCAACAGTGCTAACCACTAAGCCACCGTGCTGCCCCATATTATATCAGAAATAACATTTTTTAAGGGAACCTCTAAGTATTTGTAACTGGTCCAGCAGCAGTAGGATGAATGACACATCCTAGTGATTTTAGAAATAGAAAGAGGGCCATTAAACTGTTCATTCATTATCCCTGCGTTACCGTGCCAACACAAATTCATACAGGCACGTGTCAATTATAATACAATATAATAGGCTCTAAATAAAACAATGGAAATTATTGTAAAAAGCCTGTAGTTGTTTACTGTTCGGACACCATACTATATAAATATAAATATAAATATAAATATAAATATAAATATAAATATAAATATAAATATAAATATAACTGGTAACAAATTTCAGTTAAAAAAATTAATAAAGACTTTTAAAAAAAGAGCAAATCCTGCAACAACAAACAAGATTTTCTTTCTATCCATCTATATTTCTTTCTAAGCACACATTCAATATAAGCATCGCCACAGAAATGCTGTATGGTTTGCTGTTAGGCACCCTTGTGACGATTTCCCTCTTTTATGATGTTGAGGTCCTGCAGCTCTGCAAAGCTTCAGAATATAACCAAGGCAAACACATTAAAAATTGTGTAATATTTGCAGTGCATCCTAACGCAGCATTGACCCGAGCTTTAGTTTGTTGCCTCTAACCTACAGCAGCGCTTCACTCTTATTACTTCGCCATTTCCCATCAGACACATGGTGATGCCTCAACTGTGTTCTTCTCTTTTGTAACCACCTCCTCCCTCCCTCCATTTCTTTGACTCTCTCCATTTTTCTCTCCCACCTATCACCCTCGCACGCTCACGTGCTTCCCTCCTGGGCCCCGAAAAACTCATACATATACATGTCATCTTCCCTACAGGGAGCCGAGTGCGTTAAGCACAGCTTGGAAATTAATGGCCCAGGAGCTGTATATTGCAGTAACAGCAACACCACATGCATCCTTTAGCTGAAGCAGTGGGGAGATCGCAGTGGTCTGAATCTAAAATGGAAATGGATTTGCATGAGACACACACACACACACATATATATATTTAAGATGTTTTGTGAGTCTAGTGGCTTTTATTTTGAAAGTGGCTAATACACTTTGGGTGGAGAAAGGGGGAAAGACACACAGTAATGAGCAACGGACCAAGATTCGAACCTGAGCCACCTGCACGAAGGCAGCCGTCTCTGTATATGATGCACCCACTTAACCAATCAACCTATCCAGGGTCCCCACATGTGACACGTGTATGTTGTAGCTAGAGATTAAAGTGGGTTCCAAAATTAGACATCAAGCATTTAAATTTAAATTAAAGAAAAAAAAAGTTGTATTTCCTCAGGTAACAAAAGGTATAGCACTCTTAATGATTAAACTTTGGATCCTGCAAAGTGTTCAATATCTGGAAGTTAAGAATGAGATATTTCAATGCAGCAGTTTTGACTTGAGATGTCAAAATACTAAGATTAGAATGCTGAGATTTAAAAATGCTAAATTCAGCAAAGGAGATCTCTCCGTGCGTCTCCCTCCGTCAGGTGCATAATTTCACAGTTTAACAGGCTCAGAGACACCCTGACTGTCCCAACATGAAAGACGGATTCTGTTTGTTCTGTTGCAGGACTCAGCAGTTTAACAGGCCTAATCAAATCGTCACTGTTTGAAATGTAGCTTCAAAGATGTCCAAAACATATTTTACACATATTTTAGAAACAAAATGATGCACTAAAGCCACCACAGTGTACCATACAGGAAGTGTGATAGCTTAAAAACACTAATGCCCTTACAAGCATAGAAGAATTGAGAGAATGGAAAACTAAATATGTAATTTAGGCGTGTTGAATAAAAGATTGTTTAAGATTTATCTGGCTTATGTCAAGCAGAGTGTGTGAACCCTGCTGGAAATTCTACATAATCATAAAACCTAAACTGCAGTTTCTTAAAAACCACTTCTATATGTTTTAATCCAAAGTGTTGTGACCTAGAGCTGGGGCATTGCTCCTAGTAAGCGTCCTCTCCCTTGTCTGCTCTATCATCTCTGCCACAGCTCTAGTCTCAGAACAGCACTAACTCCCATGATGAGCATTTGGAGCCGGTCGGCGACAGGCATTTTAATCCTGCTGGCCCTACACAGTGCACAGTAAAAGATAGCACTGGATACCACAGATTGAGTCTGCTCTGCTCGCTCTTACAGAGAGCATCTGTGTTTTTGGACCAGTGCAGGTTATTGTCAATGTGGACCCATCCTAGTACTTCTAGCAGTCTTCCTGATGTACAGCTGTAGGTACAACTCCACAAAGCTGTCCACCACCCTCCTCTGCTCAGCCTCATGACCTCTGCTGGTACAGTGTATTATAGCAGGGCCATCTGAGAACTTCTTCATGTGGCAGAACAGTGAAATCTGATGTATAGAGCGTGAACAGGAATGGAGACCGTCCCCTGAGGAACCCCTGTGCTGCTTACCACCGCACACAAGACATGGTTCTTCAGGCTCACATATCACGGCTGACCTTTGAGGTAGTTAATGCACCGGGTCACCAGTGGAGCATCAACCTGCATTTCCATTAGCTTCTTCCTCAGGAGGGCAGGTTGTTGAAAGCACTGGAGAAGTAAAAAAACATGACTCGCAGTGTTTCCAGCCACCTCCAGGTAGGCGTGGGCTCGGTGCAACAAGACAGAGAGACGTGAAGGTATTTGCATGTTCCTTCTTCCATAGTGCGTAATATTTTTGATTCTCCAGAGTCAAGAAAACTGGAGCCATTTTAGTGCATAATGGATAAGAGCAACAGGCTAAGTGTGATCTTATAAGTTTAGGCTGATCCCTTAGAGGGCATCAAGAAATATCAATAAACAACAAATTACAATCAAGCACTGCAGTATGGAGCTACATTTATAAATGCCACCTAAACCTTTAAGATGTACCACGTTGAAAAACAAAGAAAAACAAACAGATGAATAAAGCTTTACATTAAGTTTAGCTGCATGCAGCTTCAAGATTTGTGGGCTCAGAAGGTTTGCGGCAAAAATTATACAGCGGACACGTGAACTGTAGTCAGATGAATCAACAAACATGAAAATGATTCTGCAGACTGTTATCATTAGCAAGTCCAAAGTCCAGGGTCAGCAATGATGTTGTCTCAGTGTCCTGACTTGTTTCCTAAAGAGGAATAAGCCATGTACAGCATTTGTAGGTACAGCATGTGTTAGTACAGCATGTGTAAGTACAGCATGTGTAAGTACAGCATGCTTGACTTTTTATCTCAAGTAGTTCATGAAATCTTAACGAGAGTGAGATAGTGAACCCCCTATGGTTGAAAGGTTAAACAAATCTCATACCATTTTTTTACTGCAGGTTTTGTTGAGTTTGAAACGTCAGCATATGTGATTGGGCAGAATATTAAAAAAGATAATAATAAAAACAATAATAAAAAAATACTATGTTCATTTGAAAATTATATAAATCACATTCATGAAAATCAGATGAGTTTTAAATGGATTTAGGGTACATTTTATTAAGAAGACACTTTTTGCACACAGTTGGAAACGTTTGTCAGCTGGGAGTTAAATCCAATGAGTTCTCACTTTTTCTAGAGTATATTAAATCTAATATATCTCAGATTTGATCATTACCAAAATTTTATATCCACCTGTGTATTAGGGACAAATGAAACTGATCCAAAAATTCTGAGTTTAGTATTAAATTATATATTATTGTACAATATTTTAAGTGGTTTTAATCACAATCTAAAAACTTGTAGCAGGGTCTTAAAGCTTTTACATAAACTTGTGTCTTCTGCTTTTCTTGAAAGGCTTTAGGTGGTTTTTCTAGAGGTGGAGAGCGTCTCTGCAGGATTGTTTGACTGTAACCATAAAAAAAAAAGATAACATGCTGATCTGGCTGTTACACAATTATTTGTTCTTTTTCTTGTAATTTTTTAACATTACTGTACTTCCTGATAAATTACTGATATAATTGCAGTCTATATGCAGTTATAGCCCCCATTTAAAGATTCTTGTGATGTACCTGCCTGTCTGTATCTTTTATAGTTAAAAACAAAACTAGGATAAAATATTTAGTGACACAATTAAGTCCAAAGCATTGGCCTCCACTGTCGCGCTGGGATGTCTGACACCGGGTGCAGATGACTGGCAGATGCCTGTCATTCCTGCCCACTTTATTTATTTATTAATTTTTATTTATATAGTTGAAATATTGTCTTGAGCTGTGACAATTTGTGTTGCTGTAAAATCTTGATGTGTGGTCTTACTTTCAAAATGTAAAGTGAACATTTCTTTATTTCATTTATCGAGATGTATTAGTATTAATGAACTCAAGCTGTTTTGTTTTCACATGAGACGTTATCATGACTTTAGCCTGATCCACTCTGCAATGGATTGAAGAGTATTCATGAATTATCTTACAGATTAGATATCTATCTTTTGTACCTTGGCAAACAGAAAAGCATGTTGCATAGCCCCCACAAAGCTGGAAGCGGCACTAGCAGTAATCTTTCTGTTTCCCCTCTAGCAGTTGCATTACTTGGCAGTTTAACGGGCCCAATCAAACCGTCGCTGTTTGAAGTGAAGCTTCAAATATACCCAAAAAATTATTTCACTTTGATGAGCACACATCTGTCCTGAACAAAAGTACGTATTTTTGAAGCCACTACTGTGTCCCGTTGAGGAAATATGGTGGTTTAAAAAACAATTTTCACTTAAATATGAGGAGGCCTATGCCCTCACAACTATAGAGAAATTTTAAAGTAAGGTTGGAAAATATTTGGTACTCCTAAGCTTCAGAAGCTTATATCGAAAATTCTGTACTTCGCAGGAGTTTAAAATGACATTGCCATAAGGGTCCTGTGACTGATTCCCAAAATATCCAGTAGCTGGTTCGAAAATATGAACACACGCAATGTTCATGTCCCTCCCAACGTTTCCATGAAACAACCTTCCCCTGCCGCTGTTGTCAAGGAGCGTCAAAAAACTTTTGAGCTTGTGCTATCAACGTCTGTGATTGACATGCAGTACACACGCCCCCTGGGTGTAATTGGGGGAACTGCAACAGGAGTAGGGTTAGACTGGAAGATATAAACCACACTGAGAGCCACAGGTGATGCCAAAATGAGAGGATATACTTCTCAAATTATCTAGTTTCTGTGGTATTATAGGAAAATAGTGGTAATTTCTTCAAATGCAACAAAAATACACTTAACAACTGCAACTTTAAAGCAGACAAAAATGTCTTTGTTTTCACATTTAATTTATGGTAATTGAAGAAATGCTGTGGACGGCAGAGATGTTTTGGTTTTATGCCATGTAGATTGAGAATTTGTGTGTGTGAAGTAAAGCCGGCGAAACATTCATAAAAATTAAACTGCCATTTCTCAAAGACTGTAAACCTAAGCAAAACATGGCTTCAGTATGTTTTAGTCCAAAGTGATCGGTTTGAAGTTTGAGTGATGTCTCTATGATGAAGCGTGGTCGAGGGATAAAGCTCCTGATTTATGCAGAATCTACATTCAACCTCTAATAAATAGCAGCAGAATTTGTGTTTGTGTTTAACATTTCAAACACAAAGTGAACTCCAGATGCAACAAGAGTTGGTTATCTCTCACTCCATCTACATGTGGGGGAATAGAGAGTAATGATGAGTGACTCAGCAGGGTAAAGTCATGTAATAAAATAAACATTACACTTATGAAATATGCAGGTCTAAGTAAGTTGCAGTGATGGGGTGAAGTATGTCTGATTCTGTCTTCTGTGAGCTCCACCACATTGATTCATTTGCTTTGACATAAAGACACATATTCTCTTGTGCCCCTGACATACCAAGGCCCGACTGACACAGGCACCAAACTAAGTACATATAAACGCAATGGATGGCATGGTGCTCTCACTGGAAGGGAAGTCTTTTTTTTTGTTAATTAATGAGGGCTGCCCCTTTCCTCAACTCCGCCACATTAATCCAAAGTTTCATTCTAAATCTCTCGCGCCAAACAAAAGCTGTGCTTCTTTCATTTAAACAATGTGCAGGAAACATTTTAGAGCATAGAAGACTCCCCCTCCATCACTGACTTCTTTCTTTATGCGGTCACAGTGAAAATCCCTCTGCAGTGCCTCTTTTTCTCATAGAAGCTGCATTCAATGCTCTTCTTTGAGCTTTGTAACCTTTATATCCCCCCTTTGCCTCTGTCTTTGTTACAGGATCTTTATCTTCTTCCATCCATTTCTCTGAGTTCACATAAGCATACAATGCAAAATGTTGAAACTAATGAGGCCAAAGAAGTGACAGAGATGGCAAAACAACATCTAAGAAGACCAAAGCCACACCACATGCAATTCCACCCTCATTTATCTGTGTAGAAGAGGGAGAGCTGCAGCACAAAGAGAGGCTGATCTGTAAAAGTGTGTGGAGATCTGTCTTCTTTTACACCCATACTTATAATTGTCATTATTCTTTTTATATCCCTTTCTTCCTGTCAGATGTGCTCACACATTAAGTCCGTATAATTCAGAATTGTATGTTTTAAAGAAAAAAAAGGAACTAACACATGCAAAATAATACTGAAATGTCAGTAAATGAAACATTCTGGTCATTGGACATACCCATCTCATTCACCACAATAAGCACTGCCAAAAAAAGAAGCAGCGTATGGCTCAGAACAACCGTGTGGACCGACAGCCTGAGACTGGACTGCCCCTTCTATCCAGACGCATCCGCTGGCACATCCAGTCTCAATATTTATTCTTTCTTTCTGCTTTTCCTGAATGCAAATGCAAAACACTGTAATATTTATTATACTGACTTAGTAATTGCTTTCTTACTTTGAGAGTATGCGTTCTTTGAAATGAGAAAAAAGACACCCAGCTCCTTTTTCACACACACACTCCAACTTTACACACATCTGACAGGCCTCCTGCTGCACATGTCAGCACTGTCAGAGGAAGATCCTCTTCTTGTTGCTAAGAAGATAGGTTGGCTAAAGACCAGTGTCCCTTGGACTGAAAATGCCCCGATGGGCACCTCAGAGAGAAAGAGAGCACCATGCCAGCGGAGCTGGGAAGATGAGTGTCTGCGCTGGGATTAGCAGCTACTCCATCTTCTAATGTTGTTCACCAGAGCAGTGGATTGTCAGCTGGAGTCCAGACTTAGACTTGTACAGGACAGCCTTTGCCTTGATCTGTCCACAGCAGAAGGCTTTCAGTTTATTACTAATTAAAAAAAAAAAAAAATCATATAACTGTCTAACATAATTTTCTCAGATAGAGAAAGGGATGCAAGACTAATTTCAAACAAAACTGGAATAGTGCATTTAAAAAAATGATTTTTGCCAAAAGGCATATATATGTTTTTTTGTATGTATTTTTTTCTTTTTTTGTGAATAAAAAAATAAAAAAATATGGGAGCGGCTGAAATGAAAGCAGCTGTGCAGCTGGAACTTGCACAGAAACTCCAGGTGATGCACCTGCCTTTTTGAACGCCAACTTGGTAACTGCCTTTTCAGTGAAGATTTTTTTTTTTCACAAAAACATGTAATTTAAAAAAAGAAAAACAAAAAAAAAACAAAAAAACATGTAAATGTTTCCGCTTCTGACAGCAGAAACTGCAGAAAAGAGATAAAGAAGAACAACTTCAGGAACAACTTCAACGGGCAGTAAAAGATGAGATATTAAGTGGTGAGAAACTAAGTTTGTCCAGCAGACTAATGCCAGAGAGCATCTTCACAGAAACTAAAAATTCTGGAGTTAACTTACACTTGATAAATTACACTGAGGAAATAAAATAATTAATGCATTTATCAAAATGTAATGGTATTTTGCCTTAAAGCGAATCTTAAGCTTCTAATTTATTAAAAGTCACAAGAAAAGTAAGTAAAGGAAAATTTTATTTATGTAGCACCTTTCAGGATGAAAATCACAAAGTGCTTCACTATAAAATACAGGACAAAATATACAGTATAAAACAAATAAAACTAAGCAAAAGTGAGTTGAAAAAGATGCGTTTTTAGCTGCTTTTGAAAAGTGATCAAATATTAAACAGAGATTTAGAAGAAATAAGCCACTTGCAGCAGGTTTCTGGATAACCTGAAGAAATTCCAGTGATTTTTTTATTTATACATGTTAAAATCAAGTAACAATAATCAAGACTTGATGAAATGAAGAGATGAATGGTCATCTCCATCTCAGATCATGACACAATCGGACTCAGCTTGGCAATATGTTTTAAATGATTAAAACAAGACCATACAAGTGATTTAATGTGAGACTCGAAAAGCAAAACAGGGTTAAGAGTTACCCGAGGGTTTAGTAAATGAGACAAGTGGGCCACGAGTCTTTACTATCTTGACAGGTGCACAAGGACTTCAGTGTTTGCATCATTCAGTTGATTTTCCTTCCCTTTCTTTTCAGTGTGGACATCGTGCACACGCTGTATGTACGATGCACACCGAAATTAGTCTCTGCTTTTAACCCATCAACTAGTTTCACTAGTGAGCAGTGGGGCTGCTAGCAGGGCAGCGCCCCGGGGAGCAATTGGGAGTTAAGGGCCTTGCTCAGGGGCCCCCAGTGATTTACCATTGTGGGCAGCTCTGGCCTAGTGTAACCACTAGGCCACCACTCCCCCCATTGATGAAAATTGTCATTGATCCAACTCCTGCCAGAACCGAACACCTGAGCAAAATCTTTATCTTAAAAACACCCTGAGGTTTAAAGAAATGTAAACCTTAAAATCATCAGCATAGCAATGATAATGTCTTTAAAATAGACTAAAATGTGCTGCAAAGGAGGCAGATAAAAAATAAACAATAGACACTAAACAGACCGTTGTGGCACACCAAAGGTGAGTGATGAAGAAGAGGACTTCAATTTAGCAGCAGCCACAGAAAATTATCTTCCAGAAAGGTAAGAGGAAAACCATTTCAAACCAGAACCTGATACTCCAAGTCAAGTCCAACAACAATAACGTGGAACAGTGTCCTGCAACACATCAGGATGTTGTCATTAATGGCTCTAAGAAGAGCTGCTTCGGTGCGGTGAGCCCTGAAAAAACTAGAAAGAAAGTGATCAAGGATGCCATGTCTATCTAAGGTGGCCGTAAGTTGCTTAGCAACAGATTTTTTTTTTTTTAATCTTAGAAATAAATGGCAGTTTGAGATGGTGCTGTAGTTACAGAAGAGAAGGATCAAGCCCAGGTTTCAATAAAAGTGGAAGAATGACACCATTCTTAAAATAATCAGGGACTTGATCAGACAGCAGGGAAGAATGAATTATTGTGAGTCCACAGGGACCAATGGACTGGAAGACATCTCTGGAGACCAACTCTGATAGAGAAACTGGTGAGAAATGTTCTAAAATCACAGGCTGAGCTGGACTACGAACAGACAGACGGCTAAGGGAGACAAAGAACTTCTCACAGTTCTGATATTTTCAAAAAAATGGCCAGGAATTTTTCACAATCATCATTTTAAAGGACAGGAATAGCAGACGAAAATATGAGTAACAATAACCCTGATGGATGGATGGATGGATGGATGGATGGATGGATGGATGGATGGATCAATCATGAATGGATGGATGGATGGATGGATGGATGGATGGATGGATGGATGGATGGATGGATGGATGGATGGATGGATGGATGGATGGATGGATGGATGGATGGATTAGTCCATGGGAACTTATTGGCAGCATAGATAGCAAACCTTTGCTGAGGTGGTACATGGACTGGAATGTAATCCAGTGATAGTTATCGTGTAATTACCTTATCGTGTAATTACCTTATTAAAAATTATGTTACCAATACATTTTACACAAGTAGTAATTAAATGATACAGTTGGTTCACTTTTGGGGATATAAACACTTTCTGGTTCAAAGCCTACACAGCATCAATTTGGCTGTTTTTTTAGTTGCAGCAAAACGTCAAAAACAAAAAAAAATTTTTTAAACAAAAAAAGGAAAGGCTAAAGAAAACAAAACGAAAGAGCACTAAAGCAGGCTTTCAAGGCAGCAGCTCTTCTGTCCTTGGTGAAACCATCCAGCAGTAAGAACAGATCAACCTTTCAGTTTTTGATACCCCAAAAAAGCATCTGTAATATCGAATTCTTCTGCCCCACTGAAGTCTAGGCAGTATGTGCATCAGAACCATAGGACAGATGTAGTTATATGGAGCTGCTGGTTTGCAGGCAGCTCCAGATCTATTGGACTCATTACCCATCTAGACACGGTTGGTAAGTAAACGAATAAATAAAACAAAAACATCTCTACCAGTGTATGTGAGTAGAAATATATCAATGCAAATAAAATGAGTGAAACTGTAGTTATTATATTAACAATATGATCTAATTCATCTGACTGCACATTCCTCTTGGTTTCAGCGCCTGTCCTCAGACATATCTGCCCTCGGCCCTGCTGTGCATTGACTAGAGATGCAGTTTTTGTAAGTGATTCCCAGCTGTATATGTTAGTCTGCTGTACTGTCCACAACATGTTTTTTATTTAGTTCAGCTTGTGGTCTATATAACACTGAACTGTTACCACATCTCTGACCAGTGATCACCAAGGTCTTACTCTCCCCGTTTGATGCTGCAGATGGGTACTTGTGCAGAGAAGCATTACAGGCATAAAAGGGAGCAGTAAAGATTGACTCTAAAAGCTGCACTGAACCATCCCTGCATGCTGTGCTCTGCTAACAAATCTAGTTTTGTGTACAGAATTACTAAAGTGGCATGTATATAATGTACATTGGCCCTGAACATGAATGGCCATCTCAGATTAGTGTTATCCACATTTCAGAACAGTCTTTCTCAATTGTGCTGTTTAATCTATTTTCAAGATGAGTTTGTGAATGCAAATATTGTAATTGTGGAATTTAATTTACATCACTTTACGTTATGTCATGAAATACTATCACGTATCACTATTAACACTATTCTGAAGCGATGTCTGATTATCGTAGTCAGTTTGCAGTAAATTATTATTTATCATCCCTTTTGTCAGTTTCAAGTTATTTTAGTCAGCATCTTGCTTTGTTTTTTTTTTTTTTTTTATGGCAGCGTGCTAACACATTTTCCACGTCTATGTCTCTGCAGAACAGCATTAGGCGTCTAATATAACTTTCTGTGCCACAGCTCATACTTTTCCTGATTCCCCTCATCATCGTTCCTCCTCCTCATGGTTACATCCATGAAGTGCCTAGCCATCGATCAGCCTTTGCGTTACTTTCTTCTCCGTCTGTGTGCTAGGTCGAGCTCATAAAGCATTCAGGACATTATTGTGCATTAGACAATAAAGATGTACTGCCGGGAAAACCCATTAGCTTCTGCAGATAGAGGTGGCATGAAAAGAAATGTCTAAGGTCTTGACTGACACGATCCATCTTGCACTCTTGGGCACACATGCTTTAGGTGACACACATTAAACACACATTAGAACAAAAATTGTCATCCAGAGGGTGAATTTACACATGAATTTTGCATAATATAGTTAATACTCCAGAGTTTTATTAGGACAAAATGTAGAGAAGTAGTTCGGAGAATTGTTTTCCAGTCTATTTAGTTCATCGTGACGCACTTTAGTCCACAGCCTGGATTTCCTTGTAATACTGGTATCACTACAATAGTAGCAGATGATATCGTAAGGACGTTTATATGTCCTTATATGACTGATAATGACCTAAAGAAAATGTTAAAACTTATCGGTGTATAATTTTCTTACAGACTCAGACATGAACTTATCAGAATTGGCTTTACAGCTTCCGCCTGACTAATGAGAAGTCTACAACAACACTAAAACTTGGCAAAACTATTGTACATTGTTTAGAATACATTTACATACATACATACATTTTACAGAAAAAGTGACTTGCGGGGTTGTAGCCTTTAACGCTATTTAACATTTATATATGCAGAACAGTTAACTGAGTATTCACCACTGTTTTACAGCTCAACTCTGACATTCATACAGGCGTAGAGGGGGTTACCCAGAGACTGGGGCCTGATGATGCCGGTGCAGCACAGACTTCTGCAACAGTTGGTGATGTGCCTCAGGTGCCTCTTTTTCAGGGATGACATTGGTATTCTTTCCTCTTTGTAAAGCTTCCATAACCCCAAGGTTACTCCCTCTGCATTCTTACTTCCACTATCAACTC